>CM031244.1:434440723-434989517 GCA_018340775.1 Taxus wallichiana var. yunnanensis | reverse complement strand
TTTCTTCAAACCATCTTTTTCACACACATACCTCTATTGTTGTGCATGGAAGGGGTTTGGTTTGGGATGCTATGAATAGGGCCCTCATGGTAATATCTTTGCTCGAGCCTAGAATCATGTCAAAAATTTGGTTTGGGATATGATGATCCCACCATACACCCTCCTGGAACATATGTGTCTTCTCCCATTCATATTGATTCATCCATTTCTTCTCCATTTGAATATCTACTGAAAATTAGAGAACATATTTCTTCTCCTTCCAACTATCCTACAGATTCAAATAATATCTCATCTCCTTCCAACTCAAATAATGATTTTCTCCATCTAATTATCTCACAAATCTAGATCAAGTGCGTACTGGATTCCTATTCCCTAATTTTTTTTTTTTGATTTCGACCATCTTTCTTGGAACGGTGACTTATCAAGCCAAAAAATGAAACCCGGTCTTTTCCCCCTTAAATATCCAAAAATGGTAGAGGAAGATTCCCTATCATTGACATTTTTCAATGTGATGATGACACTTCCATTCTCTCTCTTACATGGGAGTAAGAAGGTTCTCAAGATCGTAGAAAATTCATCCGCATGAGGTAAAATCAATCTCTTGAATGAATCCACTATCGACATTACTATTGGAGTGCCTCAAGAGCACCACATCCTCAAAATAGGTCAGTCTTTGACACCTCAAGAGCTCGAAGCCTTCACTTCATTTTTGTCAAGCATAGCCAAGCATTTGCATGGTCATATTCAGACATGCCAGGTCTCGATCCCTCCATCATTATTCACAACATCGTTGTTATCCCCAATGCCAAACCAGTCAGACAGAAGCTTCGATCGAATGCATCCTCGAGTTGCTCTTCTTGTGAAAGAAGAATTGCAACATCTCCTATCCGCCAACTTCATTATCCCCATTGATTATCCCCAATGGGTTTCTAACATTGTACCCATCGTAAAAGCATCTGGAAAGCTTCGTATATGTATTGATTTTCGAGATCTTAACCTCGTATGTCCTAAAGATGATTTCCCTCTTCCAAGTATCGACCAACTTGTAGATCTTACAGTGGGGCATGAGATGCTCTCTTTAATGGACAGTTTTTCTGGTTATAATCAGATTCCTCGATTGCACTCAAGATCAAAGACAAGACATCTTTCATCACCCCATGGGGTACCTTTTTGTTATCGTTTCATGCCCTTTGGTTTAAAAGAATGTCAGGGCTACATATCAATGAGCCATGACATATATCTTTCATGACCTCTTACATCAAACCGTAGAGGATTATGTTGATGACATCTTAGCAAAATCTAAACATAGATGTGACCATCTTCTAGTTCTTGCGATACTTTTTTGAGCGTCTCATTCGCTTTCTCCTTCATCTCAATCGACAAAGTGTGTTTTGGAGTTCTTATTCGGAAAACTCCGGGCTTCATTGTCTCTCAATGAGAGGCATGAAGTTGACCCTGAAAAATCAAAGCAATTCTTGAAATGCCTCCTCCTTCCAATCTCAAACAACTTCGCAGTCTTCAAGGTCGACTTTAATCTGCTCATTGCTTCATATCGCAACTTTCGATTGTTGTCGTACTCCCTTTCATCACCTTCTTCAAAAAGACATAACCTTTAATTGGGATCAAAACTACCAAAAGGCTTTTGAAGATCTTAAGAGATATTTGTTATCTCCACCAGTACTCACACCTCCACGCGAAGGAGATCCCTTCTATTTATATGTTTCGTAATTGATCATGCTCTGAGAGCTATGTTAGGACAAGTGATAATCGGGGACACAAACTTCGATCGTTTATTATATCGGTCAGACTCTCCATGATTGTGAAATACGATACTCTAAAGCGGAAAAATTGTGTTACTGAGTATTTTCTTCGTTGCATCAAAACTTGACATTATCTTCTTAATCACAAAACCTATATTTTTACTAACTTTTAATCCCTCAAAGTGATGCATTCTAAGCCATATCACAACGATCACATCACCCAATGGCTCCTTCATGGCCGAGCTCGACCTAGAAGGGATCAAGCTATTATGGATCAATTAGATGAGTCCCCTCTTTCAAATAGACAGACTCCTAATCATTTCCCAGATGAATCAATCAATCAATTTTGTCATGATCTCCTTAAAATGATTCTTTTCTTCGATGGTTCTAAATGCCAGCAAGGTGAGAGGAGCAAGAGTTGTTCTCATTCCTCCCAGGGATTCCCCAATCCCCTTATCTTTCAAATTAGATTTTGAATGTACAAACAATATGGAAAAATACGAAGCCCTTATACTAGGACTAGAAACTGCTATATTTCTAGGCGTTCGTATCCTTAACATTTTTGGTGATTCTGAACTAATAATAAAGTAGGTCATTGGTGAATATCAGTGTAAAAATGATATTTTACAACAATATCATGATATTTCTCATCATCTTCTTAAATCCTTCGATTCTTACACTATTCAATCGTCCCACGTTCAACCAATCACTTTGTTGATACTATGGCCTCTCAAGGCGTCCCTTATCCGATGGACAACGCAAGAATCCCAACTTCGGTTATTATACATCATCATAAACAACCATTCATGACATATATTAGATACATCTTGTTGAATCTAATTTGTCAAACGTTTAGTATTCACAAATTTTGATTATTTATTCGAATCCATTTTTCCTCTTTATCTTTCTAAAAATGCTAAGAGATCTTTTTTATCAACGTCTTTACTCGTTATGTAATCCTTGGCGGTATTCTTTACAAACGCGGGTTTGATGGTATCCTTCTCCGATGCCTCCAATCCCATGAAGCCTCTACAGCTATCCAAGAAGTTCATGATGGTATTTGTGGTGGGAATTTTAGTGGATTATCTCATTTACAAACATGTTCTTCATATTGTTTATTATTGGCCTTCTTTAAATCATGATTGTTGTGAATATGTCAAGAAATGTCTAAGATGTCAACAACACTCTAACCTTATCTCGTATTCCTAGCCAGGCTTTACAGCCTGCCCAAGATTTATGGCCCTTTTCACAGTGGGGCCTTGATCTTATTGGTCTAATAAATCCTCATTCATCACAACAACATCATTCTATCATCATCTTTCTTGAGTATTTCACTAAATGGGTGGAGGCAATCCCACTCACCTCTACTAAATCTGGCCCAATCATTAATTTTATATATCAACATATCATTTGCCGCTTTAGCGTTCCTCATAAAATTATTATGGACAATGGAAAATCATTTAAAAACAAAGACCTTAAAAATATTAGCGATACATTCAAGATCAACTTAGTTTTTTCTTCTGTATTATCCTCAAGTAATGGTCAAGTGAGGCTACTAATAAAACTCTTCAAAATATCTTGGCAAAACTATTGATCGAGCAAGATGAAATTGGCATCTCTAACTTCCCTTTGCCCTATGGGCCTATCACACTAGCATTCACACCTCCACACAGAGCTACTCCGTTTTCTCTAGTATACGGCTCCAGGCCATCCTTGCCATGAAGTCCAAATTCCATCTTTACGTGTGTCTCTTCGCAACTTCATTTCTGATGAAGATTATCATCAGGAACGGCTAATGCAACTTGAGTTATTAGATGAACGTCATCTTCTCGCTCTTGAGCACCATCATGTCTATCAAGATCGTATCCAACGTGCTTATAATAAACACATCAATGAGCGTGATTTTAAAATAGGTGACCTGGTTCTAAAAGAAAATCAAAATGTCACTACCTTGTAAAGAAGTCAACGGGAAAATTTTCTCCTAATTGGATTAGACCATATATTATCACACATAAGTATGGGTCTAGGGCTTATCGTTTAGCCTCTCCTGATGGTAAACCAGAGATTGAACCTCTTAATGCATTGCACTTACAGCCATTCTATTGTTAGTACACACACTTATGAGTATAGTCTTATCTTTAGACCATTCCTCCATCAATATCCCCTTCCATCTATCATCGTAATGATTTTGAATCATGTGGTCTACCATCACTAACAGTCATGACCTTGAATATGAGTACCACGGCTCTACTCATAGCATATTCACTATGGATAAGTTCTCCCATTTGGTGAGAACCCCATGATCATTACATCCATCACCATATTGTTTTCTATTGTACACATGTAGAGGGTCTAGGGTGTCTCTTGTACATTCATTCTCCCCCTAGGTGGTCTACCTAGCTATCCCCAACTCTCCCCATGTGAAGCTCAAATTCATGTATATAAAAGGCAAGATCAAGGTTATTAAAATAGACTAATCCCTCGAAGGACAACTGTGCATAAAAAAACAAAAATGCAAATCAAAATCAAAAGCAAAATCAAGAGAAATAGACCGATCCCTCGAAGGATGGCTATCATATATATTATTCTTGCCATCCATATTATGTATAAAGTAGACCATACCCTAGAAGGATGGCTACTCTTTTATTATGGCATTTGGAAGGTTTTCCACATTGATCAACCTTCCTTTTATTAAGCATTCCCAGAAAGCTTCCCATATTGATCAGCTTTCTTTTATTCTATTCTTCCCATTCCCAGAGCTAGGGCATAGACTTAAGAAATACCATCTTTGGAGAACCTTCTTCCCACGTACAAGATACATCTCCAATTCCTTTGTCATGTCGACATTAGGATTATGAGAATATTTCATCCATATCTTCTTCTTGGTCTCATGATATAGTCAAAACTCATTAGTTATGTAGTAATACCTACTTATCACCGCAAAGTGCAATGCTTTGAGTAGTATCTTTCTTGTTTACTTGTTATCGTGTTAAAAGCATAACTTTCTTACTTGACCCTTCGCTATGGTTACGCGAGATTCATTTCATCAAAGTCATCTTTTATCACAATTATCTCCTTAGAAATAAAATTTCATGTCATAAAATTTGTATCGATATGTTTACTCTTAAAGATGTCCCCTATCAACATCATCCATAAATCCATGAAATCAATTATTATCTTCAAACAATATTTTTAATGCATTATTCGGTTTGGGAATTCTACTTGACCTCCATTGCAGTTTGTGAATTCTACTTGAGGATAACTCTCAGGTAGCATTCATTATCTGGCACATCCTCATCCCCCACCATTGTTCATTATCCTCTTCTTCACCATCTCAGACCTTTCACCCTCACTTGGCACATCTACGTAATTCCCCACGCAACACATAAACCCTACTTGAAGTAGACCTGTCATTCAGGACAAGGTCTCATTCGTGATTGTGTCTATTGACCATTCCTTCCTCCTAGTCCCCTTTATCAACCCAATTTTCTCCTAAAATTCACCTCATCTCATTCTCCACTACTCTTCTCACCCACTTTGTCCTTCTCTATTGTTTGTTCGATACTTCACGTGTCATCCACCCAGGCCATTATTTTTGTGCTTTTCTCTTAATATCCTTTTACTGCCATCTATTTTATCATTCCATTTCCCTTTCATTCTTCTTTTGGCTTGACGATCCTACTTAATCATCCATTCCCACATGGGTTTCTTGATCACAATGCATCTCTTTCTTAAGATCTCGCCGCCACTTGTAGAAACTCCATTGTTTTTCATTCCTTCAACATATTTACTCGTAAAATTCTCGCTTAACACTATGACATCATCACTCATACAAAATAGGCATCCTAATTAATAATTCCTTTTACGGGGTAAGTGCACGAAGTTGGTGGACAATTCCGTGGACATAAAAACCCGAAATAAAGGAACCGCTAACGCTGTTCTAAAACCACGATCGCGTTCTAAATTCTAGGTTCGGTAATTACCGAACCTAAAACTGTGATCATGGTTTAGAACCACGAGCGTGGTTATAAACCGCGATCACGGAACTCTGAGACAAAATTTAATAGTCCCGCGACTCGTTATTTTCCTCATTTTTCATTTCGAACCGCGACTTTTCCTAAACGTTTTTCACTCGCGCTTTCAATACCATCTCAAAATTGCTCATCGGACTTCTGGATAGTGATAGATTCAACCATGCCGCCAAGACGAGGAGGTAAGTCCCCGATTGTAATCATTTTTTTGCATTTTAGGTTTTTTTTTGCATTTTAGGTTTTTTTTTGCATTTTCATGGGTTTTTTGAAATGTTTGTTTATGTATACAATTTTCTTGTTTTATCGGCTTGGTGTAAGCTCGAAATTGTGCAAACTGCAAAACATTCCTCAAAACCCACGGACATTCTCAAAACCCTCTCAAGATTCCTAAAACCCTCCTCCAAACATAGATCCGCCTCTCCGTGGCTCCTTCGTCCCCACCGAGCCAACAGAATGCAAGATAATATCATTGGAAGAATCAAGAAAATAAAATTGTCATTGAGAACCTAATTCAAACTATAAGACAAAATCATGCTACACATCCCGCATGACTTTAGCTAATACATTGCAAAACATTGATTGGCGAAGTCGAGTCTCGCAACCAACCAAATACATAGATGGAACACCTTTAGAAGTGATTGTAGGCGGTGGTATGCGGATAAACTATCCCATGTGGCCATCAAAGACAAAAATTGGAAAAGACTTCATTTGTGCATTATTTACCGACCTAGAACAATGCCCCTCTAGCGAGTTACTTTGCAAAATGGTTCCCAATCCATTGGTGCCATGATGATAGAATCAAAAACAATTTTTGGGACCGATGGTGGATGGTTTTTGATTATCCACCATGCAACAACAATGAGGTTCCTCTTTATTTTTTGAAGAAATTATATTGTGAGTTCGTGCTCAATGAGGTCCCGAATTATTTTGAATTTTCTTGACTTTTTTGGTCGAGGAGGTGGCTCTGCACAGAGAATGCAGGCACGAGTGCACGTGTAGGTCCGTAGGATCCCCATGCCCCAAACCCCCACTTGCCTTCGCTTATCCCTCCTACAAGTGAAGGAGGTTGTGGAGATTGATACATTACATGCATTGAGGAGCTCATCGACACTCTCACCCAAGATAAGACCTGTGATTGCAGATCTCGTGATGTTGGTGGAGGCATCGATTCTAGTGCACCGCACCACTATGGATTATGTGGTGCCGTATGCATGCTGAGCGAGACATCATTTATCTGGTTCACGGGATTTCTTTTCTATAGATGAGATGCTTTGAGGAATGTTTTTGGAATTAGAGCCACTAATATTGGTCTTTCACAGTAAATTTTAAATAAATTTAAATAATATATATATATATACAATAGTTTAATTCACATGTTTGAGATATTATATATATATATATATATATATGATTGTACGTCATGTACATACATGTAAAAACTAATTTTTTATTTTATTTTAAATAGAAGAGCCGGTGAAGGAAACATTCGGTGTCGACATGCTATTTCATCGCGGCCGGGCGTGTTTCAAACGTAAGTTTCAAGTTGACAAACTTAAATTTTTAATAAATCATTTAATTGCACTAGATTATTATTATAATTTGTTTCACGTGTATGTTGTACATGTATTAATATTTTTCTCTTTATACACAGGAGCTCGATGGGTCATCATTTGCTCGGGAATTGAGGCTACGGCACGCCTCACATGAGTTTTACGCAGTTAGTAAATCTCTTTACACTTTGTTTCTAATATCAAAGTTTGGAAGTTCATGCACGGAATGAATGTATAGTTTGCCTCCTTTGTATAGTTTTTTTACCTTCTTAAAATCTCAACATGTGGATTTTTGTATTTTTAGCTTATTTAATTCCTTCACCACTATTTTTCAATCAATCTTTATCACAATGTGATGTATCTAGATACATTTATCAAACCTCAAAAACCATAACCATGGATGACGCCGTCCTATAACATAAACATTAAAGCTAGTGGGAGCCCTTATACATTTCCTACATGAGAACTTATCCAAAGATGCCTCAAACCACATGTTATTCTCCACCTAACATGTGTTATCCAATTTTAGTGTAATCATATTTGACATATATTATATTTGAAAATTCTTGACTTGATTTTTTTATCTTATGTAATATACAAGTTCAGCGGACAAATTTGAGTGTTTGTAAATGTGCGAAGCAATTCCTAGACGTATTATCAAAGTTTCATACTTATATATAGATGGTGTTTCCTGATGAACATGAAAAGATATGTTTAGAGTGTAGGGACCTTTGAGTTCCTTTACTATTATCTTTTTCAATAGGTTTCGATAGGAGTGCTAAGCTCTTAAGTAGATTTTAATATTGATTTGTACATGTTTTTTGTATAGCTTATGACTGCTAGAGAGACTCCTCCATATATATGCAGATGTGGAGGTCTGTCAGAGATCGCCATACAAGATCTGCAGATCCACTAACTGAGGTACACAATTTTTTAAATTTGTTAAATTTTGGAGGTTCATTATTTCTTATTAAACTTAAATCTACAATATCAAATTTTGTAGGTATATATGTGAAATATTTAATTTGAAAATTAATTATTTGTATGTAGCTTACCCCTCGTGAGTCTATTGTTGTCCCTACGATGCGTTAACAACAAATTGATAGGATCATGACATTATCGGTAAGATTTCACATGCATTTTAACTAAATTGTACAAGTTTCTAAATTTTGAATGTATTTTAAAATTTTGGGTGTTAAAACTTGTTGTTTATGAATGTGCAAAGTTAGGTTACGAGGCATGCTTAGAGACACCGAGGACCACACAGATGAAATCCAGAGTGGCATCTCCCTCCACTATATCCCTGTGTCGTGGACGTGCTACTTTAGGAGGGCGAAGAGAGGGAAGATGTTTCATGAGTAGATTTATAGTCCACTGGATGTACATATGTGGTCATGAGTAGATTCACAGTCCATTGTATATATATAGCCTTTTACGACCGCATGTGGTCCCATATGTACATTATGACACGTGCTTAGTCGAGATGTATACATACATTATGAACTTATGTACATATATATTTTCAAAGACGCGTGCCTGGAGCACACTTTGTTTTATATATATATATATATATTCATGTGTGTTGGTTAAATCATATTTATTTTGGTATTATTGCTAACTCGAGAAAGTGGGTTTTGATCTCTCGTCATTGGAACTTGTAGATGCCTCGAGTATTCTCTATCTGTGAATTTATCTCGTACCCAAACTAGGTTAATAATATTTGTATTGTTTATTTAGTGTGGTCCTAACTAATGAAGCTTATGGAGAAGAAAATAGAAATATTTCTCTTTTGAACAATTGTATATATGGTTTGTAGTCTTCAAAATCCTCTAGATCCTTGAGAAATATGTATCCTTAGATTTATAGAAAAAGTATACATAGATCATAGTTTTTGTTTGTTGATAAAAGCGATTCCTCCATATATGGAACTCCTATGGATATCTCTGCTACGGTTTTGTTTCCGAGGCTATAAATTTGAACTATTTCCTCTTTTAAATCTTGAGGTGGATTTAGTGTATTACTTCTAGTTATATATTTTCTAAGTATCTTTTCGATTATTATTTGTGGTATATTTTACCATGGGCATTTTGAATTTTTATTTTTCAAACTAAAACAATATTGTTAGCTCTATTCCAACTTAAATATTAGTAACTAAAGCTTATTTGAGTTATGGTTCACATCCTCCATCTTTTAACAACTCCCAAAATAATAATTCCATAACCTATGGATTTAATGGAATTCATCAATATCATCCTGTTGTATTTGGAAAAGTGTGGTTAAAACTCGTGTATTTGATCGTATCTTGATAATATTACGGGTATACCAAAATTGGGTTTGCATTGTTTGTAACTTTTGTGTACATATGAGTTAATCCTTGAAGTAATCGTATTGATTTTCCAATCATGTAGCCGCATCTTGTTCTTTTCAGTAACTCATAATAATCCTGAAATATTGTTAAATCAATGATATGTGGTTGTATCTTTATATTATTTTTATTTGCATCATAAGCTTGTAATTGTTAGATGTGCATTATCTTGAAACATGCCATTATAGTTGCAATCTTCTTCTTCCATATGAAACTAATACCATGAAACTACATTCTTTCAATTGCTCTACAACCTAGAAGTTATTTTCAAATGTATTTGTATTTGTTTTAGTTGATTGCTTCATGTATTTGTAGACACTTAAATTTGGTTACCCAATTTAGTGTCCCTCTCATTCGTTTACCTGCTTAGGTAACCTGGGGCACGTTTACGTCACCAACTATCCCCTTGGGATATTATCCAATTTGTGATTTAATCACTTACTCTAAATTTAATTCATCCCATCATATCTTGCCCATGAGTGATTAAATATTAAATATTTAATTACGCTTCTTCCCATGCATCTTAATCACTTATCCACCCCAAATTTATTCTATCTATGTATCGCATCTATTTTTAATCTTCCATAAGCGGGATATTTTCCCGTAGTCGGGATAAGTCTTATCTTTCTCGAATCAATCAATTTGGCCATCTCGGGAGTCTTTTCCGCGATCGGCGCCGACCCATATGGTCGGCGCCGATTTTCTAGGAGCGGCGCCGATTATAAAAGCAAGTCCAGAACTCAGTTCTAGGGACGGAAGAGACCGAAAGAGACCGAAAAGAGAAAAGAGATCACGAACAGGCGAAAAAAGGAAGCACTTACGCACGAACAGAGAGCGAGAGAGATACAGGGTGTGAGAAAGAGAGATCTTTTTAGATCAATTGTCTCGTGATTAGGACAGATCTCCGCCCAAATCAATCCTCGAGAGGAGCACCGCTACTCGCCCCTCGCACGACCATCTATCATCTCGGTGACTGCTCCAAAGATCTCGCCAACTCGCACATCCAAAGCAGACATCACATTCACCTTCCAATTCCCGAATCTTGTCGCACATTCACTGGTTGATTGATCTGTCTCCAGTCGACGCCGATCTTATCCAGTCGACGCCGATCCTCTTCAATCGACGCCGACCAGTCTCAATCGACGCCGATTCTACCCAGTCGACGCCGATCTCTCTGCAGATAGGTAAAAGGATACAGGTAACACAAATCCAGCATTTATTTCATAGTTCCCTGTTTTCTGTACTTTCTGTCTGCTGTTTAGATTCTTATTACTGCAATCAGAAAATCTAGTCTTTATTTACATCTTTTATCATGTATGCTTCTTTTCTTAATTGAAAACGTGGACTGACATCCGCCGAGGAAGCTTATCGCTTCTGACTCCGCTTTCAAAGTCCACTTAAATATCTTTAACGTGGTCTTTTTCGCCAAGCATCGGTGTTTTGCAGATTATTCGGATCTATTGTGCGAATCGCTCGTGTGCGCCCGTCTTGTCTACATCGGCTTCCTCATCCGTCTACATCTTCGGATCTTATCCATCAGGTATCGATTTTATGAGTTTTTCAGGTGGTTTTGTGTTTAGTTTGGTGCATTAACTCGACAGTAACAAGCGCCAAATTCTTGATCTACATTTCTCGCACGCCCTTGGTGGGACCCAACCAAAGTCCCTTATTGGTAAGTTCATTTCTTTTCTAGTTTTGAACTTTGTTCCTTTTCTTCACCGATTTCTATATCACCCTATTTGAGCATTTCTGCGTTTCATCATTTCAATCTTGCTTTTAGGTGAAATCATTATCTTGAAATTTTTCTATTTCCTTAAAATAGAAATTTTTCGCTTCGCCATTATCCGGATGTATCTTTCCGGATCTTGTTTGTTGTTTGCTTGATCTTTTCGCGGAGCACTTTGCTTGTTCGTGGGATTGTTTCGAGGGAAGAGCTCAACAACGCGCTTTTTGAAGTCCACACACCTCGAGAGCTAAATCTACAGGTATTCCTCTTTTCGGTGTTTTCTCCTTTTTAGGATTTCTTTGTGGTTGTCTATCACATCCAAACACTTCAATTTTGGTGCTTAAAAAGAACCTAATCGCATTTGGGGAAAGAATGCTTGGCTTGTTTTCATCGAAATCAAACACTTCATTTTTAAGTGCTTAAAAAGAACATTTTCCTTTGTCATTGCTACATGCTTTTCACCTAGTTTTAAATAGGCTGGAAAAATTGATCAAAATCGGTAGTGACACTATTTGATTTTTATTTTTCACCTCGCACACAAAGCCAAAATCACTAGGTATAAAGCATCTAAACAAAACTCCTTCCTCGGCCTCGCCTACTTGGAAGTGATATCCAAGAGGAAGAGCCTACGCGGTACTCGGGCGCGCTATAAATTCACGAAAGATTTTGGTATATATTGGCAAAGCACCCGACTCCTTTATCGCAGCGGTGGTGTGAAGTGCGGGGTAGGCCCCTATATCAAGCCACGCACGGTCTTTTATCAAGTGCCTTCGACTCCTCACCAAACATTACCCAAACCATCCTTAGTTTGGCTATCTCGAGTAGTTCCTGCTTCTAAAAGCCTTCCTAACATTTTTTTTTTTTAAAAGCATCAAAATTTAAAGGAGATAATCACTTGCGCTGCTTGAATTGTTTGTGCATTAGTTAGGACAATCTTCTTTCTTGCTTGTTTATGACGGTTATCACCCGGTCACAATCTAGGAAAATGGCCCAACAGGTTCCTTCTTCCTCCGAAATCACCACCAGCGTGGATGTTTCGGCACCCCTCCAATCTTCCTCGGGACCGCTGTTAGTTGGTTCCCCGTCATGGTCGTATAATCCCTTCTATCAAACCAAAGCGCCTCCATCACGTCCAGCTTCTCCTAGTCCCTCCGAGATATCATCTGGCTCGGAGTATGTTCCTCGCGGGGATCCCAATTTTGTGCTTTCTCGATCGCAATCCAATAGCCCTCATGGACTACCTAGTACACAAGTCGATCCAAATATCTGACCAAGACCCACCAATCCGACAAGTGTACGATTATCCTCGTGGATCATCCCAGGCCTTTTTAGAGCAGTTTGCACCATCTCTCTTGCCTCGAGCCACGGAGAAGGGCGAGGCCCCTATGCCTCCCTTTTCTCTTCCACCTACCATGTCGACTAGTTCTCAATTAGTCTTACCTATCCCTAACACCGCAGTTACCTCGAATATTCCACAACCCATTTCTGAGAGGTCTTCTGCCCTGGCTATAATGAATGCGTCTGCACACCCACACATTGCCGTCAATTCGTCTATGCCCTCCATCGTGTCCCAAGGTCAGTATCACTTCATGAGCCAACCCTCCGAATAGTGCCGTTGGCTCCTACTTCTCATCTCTAGGGGTTTTTCTTCTAATATTCCAAAGAATCGTGACCTTCGCCATCGCCTAACATCGGCACCTTAATACCTAACCGGTAGTAGGCCCCTTTCGTGTCTTGTTCCCAACATGTCCAATCCAACCAACACCACACGCTCTCAATCTGTCCCGATCCAATCAACAAACATAGGAGTCCACCAATCACAAGCTCCACCCGTCACCCAACCCTCATTTTCTCATCCACTCATTATCTCACAGCCTACCTATACGCAAGCTACTTCACAACAAATACCCCACCAAGTGTCACCCAGAACCCCTGGTTATTCCTCTTACCACCCCACCAATCAACTGATAAATCCCCCATTGACACCTCACCAACATCCACCATCTCGCTTATGTGTGCCTCCTCCCCAATCCGACGTAGTTCAAATTCTCTTCAAGAAAATTGCAGACTTGGAAGCCTCCACAAAAGGAGCCCGTCCTTCATACTCCTTTGAAGAAGTGTGCAATGAACCCATTCATCCTTCGGTGGCTTTTAAGCCTTATCCTCCCCAATGGGAACTTCCCAAATTCTCAAAATTTCATAATGGGAAGACCCCCAACAACATCTCATGAGCATTCAAACATGCTTGCTACCTCATCGTCCCAGATCAGGAACTCATGCTACGCACCTTTCCTATGTCTCTAGCGGGTCCCGCTTTGGACTGGTACAATAATATTCCTCAACATTCCTTATTTTCTTTCTCTCAATTGGCCCAGATGTTTGTTGAAAACTTTTCAATAAATATTGCGCATAAGATCTCAATTACAGATCTTTACAACATTCGCCAATTCGACGATGAGTCTATTGCAGACTTTGTCGCTCGTTGGAGAGGGATAATCAACCAATTGTCTTTCTCCCTTCCTCAATCCCAACAGATCGAGTTGTTCACCCGATCTTGTGCTAGTCACATTTCTTCCACGTTAAGGATCCAAACTTTTCATACCTTCGAAGAAGCCTTCACGATGGCACGCAAACTCGAATCTCGTGCCATTGAACAAGGAAAGCTAAAACTTCGCTCCAAATCTAAACCAGATTTCTCTCGGTTCACCAAACCAAATTCTTTCCCTCCTAAAGATAAGAATCAAGGGTCCACCAATGCTATCGTATTAAAAACATCAAGAACCGATAGTACTCCTAATCAACCACCACGAAGAGACCCTTCATCTGCTCGAAAAGGGGCTTCATCATCTCGATCCTTCGCTCCATTGGGGGAATCATATACCTCCATCTTAGAAAAAATGTTGGAAGTTCGCATGATCGAACTTCCACCCATTAGGGATATTGATGAAAGCCGAGAACGCCCATTCTGGTATAGGGAAAACGATTTCTGTCATTATCACAGAACCAAAGGTCATGACATCGAACGATGTCAGACTTTCAAAAATCTTGTCCAAAAATTCATTGACAAAGGCGAGCTCATTCTAGATAACCCAAATGCTCCCCCAAATCAGGCGCTTGATGTTTTTAAACAACCCTTCCCCAATCATGCCCCAAATCATAATTCTTCGGAATCTCAAAAACCAAACACCCACACTATCAACTTCATTTCTACTGAAGAATCCGCTTCTGAAACCACGTCATCTACAAACGCAGCAATCGAATCAGAACCCTCTTCCACTCCACCAATCACTGGAATTCCTCCATCTTCAGATAACCCACCTTTGAATATTCCTACATTGCTAAGCACGGAGTCATCTCTCTCCGCTCCTTTGTCCGATCTCCCATCCATACCCGAGACAGTGTCTTCCTCATCTGTCTCATCATCAGACATCCTTTCAATGCTCGAGGCAATTACATTCCTTCGAGTTTCCACTACAGACACATCTACTTCTGTTGCTCCCATTCCCGCTACAACTATGCCCTTGGTGAACATACCTATAATCGTGCCGACTTCGACGGAAGTGTCTTCGACTTTGACTCTTCCTATCTCTTTTCCTACAGTAGTTCCACCCATGATCACTACACCAAAAGTGGTCCCTTCGCAAGGAACTTCTTCATCACTTACTTCTTCCATCACTAATGTTACTTCACCTATTAAGGAAAAATCAAAAGAAGTAGCACCAACATCTATACGCTCGGTTCCTGAACCTAAACCGAGACAACCAAAATCTAACATTATACCATCAGTATCTCCCCATTTGCTTCCTCCGAAAAGGTTACAATCACCTTATGCCGTTGAAGTTGTCACCATCCCTGAAAAAGGGAAGCCCATATTTCGGACCATCAAGACTCTTGGTGCTCTTCCACA
This sequence comes from Taxus wallichiana var. yunnanensis, assembly GCA_018340775.1. Classification (NCBI taxonomy): domain Eukaryota; kingdom Viridiplantae; phylum Streptophyta; class Pinopsida; order Cupressales; family Taxaceae; genus Taxus; species Taxus wallichiana. Next base: position 434,974,178 of record CM031244.1, on the reverse strand, counting down.
AAAATCTCTCTCCACGCCTCATAAACGATTGGATTTGCCCGCTGAGAAGGCGTTTTCTTCTACACACTTATCAAAACCATCGTCTTCTTCTACAACACATTCCTCACCAATACTCCGAAAAATAGACCTACCTACTAAAAAGACGTCACCTCTTCTATCAGGATCATCATCTTCATTACCAAAAACCAAGGCACCCTATGTTCCTCCGACTACACTTACTTTGAGAGCTTCTTCCTCTTCTAAACCGACATTATCTAAATCATCAGTACATTCGACCAAGCAACCCCCTTTGCCTCCAAAGACCGCAAAATTTGTCACATATCCATCATCTTCAAAATCTATTTTAGGGGCTCCTCCTCCACCAAAGTCAATCATGTCTCACTTGCTCCCATCTCAAGTGCCCAAGACTGCTCCTCCAAATGTCCAAACAAATAAGAGGATTCCTAAACAAACTGTTAAACCTAACATGCAAGTCCTCTTACCTCGGCAGTCGGTTAATGTGAAAGAACCATCTTCATCATCTCTATCCTCCTCTTCATCTACCGGATTCTATACCGAAATCCTTCATCAACTTATCCAATCTTCATCCATAACCCTTCCTCCGATTAAACCTTATAACCCTAAAGGAGTCAAACCTACCTGGTTTAACTCTGATCTGATTTGTGCTTACCACCGTACTCCGGGTCATGATACTGAGGGATGTAAGGCTCTTCAAGCCGTTGTCAAGAACCTTCTAGAAGAAAGTGACCTTTTGCTGGAGGAGGAGGAACAAGTACCTCCTGTCACCTTAGCCTCATTTGAGCCCCAACAATCCACTCAGATCTCTGGTGGTTCCACTCCACTTGATCTTCCACCTTCTCAAATTGACACAATCCATATCGCCACTAGAACCCAACACTATGATAACCCATCTTCATCTTCAGCATCTCGACCACGGGTTGTCATTTCTGCAGCCCCTGAAGGCGTTTCTCCTTCCTCATTAGCCCCACGACCTAAGGTCTCTATTCGTGCTGCACCTCGGGCTCAAGTTCCCGTGTCTGTTGAGGAGAGTGTTATGAAACAACTCACCCAGGCTCCGGTCAAAATGTCTCTTTTTGACCTCATCCAATCCTCTCCACAACATCGCCAGGCTCTAATCGATAATCTGCGTCGCATCGCAGTAAATTCCGATGAGCCCCAGCCCTTCGAGTTGGTTGTTGGACTGAATGGACCATCAACCGCCATTTCTTTCGAGGATTCGGAAGTTCCTCCTCTTTCTTCAGAGGATTTGGAGGCTCCCCTCTTTATCACAGTCCAAATCAATAACACTACCTTAAAACGTGTCATGATCGATAGTGGAGCTGCACTCAACGTCATCTCCTCGCACACGTTTGAGCAACTTAAGTTACCAAAGAATGTAGTGTCTCCCCCGCCTTTCGCCCTTCGATCATTTAACGATCAGCTAGCAAGTCACTTTAGGAACTGTGGTCTTACCCATTCGAGTAGGTAAGAAGTCGCTTCATGAACTCTTCTACATTGTCAAGGAAAATTCCACTATAATATGATCTTCGACGCCTCGGATTCGCGCAATGCATTCAGGTCCCATCCACCCTCCATCGATGCTAAAATATCAATATGAGGGCAAAATATATACTCATCCAGAGATCCTTTTCCTTCCGCACAATGCGACATGACCACAAGATCTGCCCCTTTAAAAGAAAATCCATGTTCTCCTGACGGGGCCTCATCTTCTTCTATACCTGCAACCAAACTACCGGATTTACAAAATCTAGAAGAGACATTGCAGCGTTTCTCACTAGGAGAGCTTCCTCTCTTTTCTTTTGATGCCCATCTCAAACCTAATGAGTATGGTAGACCGCATAAACAACTCCGAATATCAACCAGGTCTCTTGCCGCATCGTCACCATTGGTAGTCGCCCAATCAACAGACCAATTTCATCTACGGTGGTCTTGATACGCCTCATTATCGCCCGGATTCTCCTCCTAGAGCCAAACCTTACCTAACAGGGTTTGATTATCTACAGAATCCCACGTTTGCAAAAACTTATCTATATCGATGCGCGTGGAAAGGTTTTGGCCTCGGAAAATATGAACAAGGTATACATGACCTCAAGTCCATTCCTACTCTCATGCCACATCAGAAATTTGGTTTAGGATTTAAACCTCTTTCAAAGGCCACTGTCACTATTCTTGATGAGCCTCTTCCTACTGAAGAACCATCTTCCCCCACCAAGTCAGAAGCATCACTTGATGTGGACGATGACATTTCCATCCCACCTAACTTTTTTTTTTTTGATCAATACCATTTCCTTAGGGCCGTTAGTCTACGAGACTAACAATCGGTCCGCTTCTATACCATTAATCTTCCCTGAAATAGTTGGAGACGACTCTCCCACTATCAACACTATCCACTGTGCGGATGATGATTCTGTCCTCACCTATCTAGGGGCAGAGGATTCATATCTTCCCAAGACTATTCCTTCTGACACGTCTACCCTTCTCAACGAAGCCACTATCGACCTTAATATAGGGACTTCTGAAGACCCTCGCATCATTAAGGTCGGCCAATCCCTTAATCCACAGGAATTAGGGGACTTTACCGCTTTTCTTTCCAAACATCGTCAAGCCTTTGCTTGGTCATACGAGGATATGCCAGGACTCGATCCCGATATTGTGGTCCACAATATCGTTACCCTTCCCAACATCAAACCAGTTAAGCAAAAATTGCGTAAGATGCACCCTAGAGTAGCCCTTCTTGTCAAAGAAGAGTTACAACGCTTGCTCTCGGCTAGCTTCATCCAACCCATCGATTATCCGCAATGGGTGTCCAATGTAGTACCAGTAACTAAGGCTACTGGGAAGATTCGAATTTGTACCGACTTCCGGGATCTTAATCTTGCCTGTCCAAAGGATGATTTTCCTCTTCCTAATATCGACCAACTCGTAGACTTAACTGCGGGTCATGAGATGCTTTCTCTTATGGATGGTTTCTCTGGATATAATCAAATCCTCATCGCACCAGAAGACCAACATAAGACTTCCTTCATAACTCCTTGGGGGACCTTTTGTTATCGTGTCATGCCTTTTGGCCTTAAGAACGCGGGAGCAACCTATCAACGAGCAATGACATACATCTTCCATGATCTCTTACACAAAACTGTGGAGGATTATGTTGACGATCTCCTCGGCAAGTCCAAGCGTCGTCAAGATCATCTTTTCATCCTTGCACCTCTCTTTGAGAGGCTTATCCGCTTCTGTCTTCGTCTAAATCCAGCTAAGTGCGTGTTTGGCGTTCTCACTGGTAAACTTTTAGGTTTTATCATTTCCATCAGGGGTATTGAAGTCGACCCCGCAAAAATAAAAGCTATCCTTGAGATGCCTCCTCCGTCTAACTTGAAGCAACTCCGCAGTCTCCAAGGACGTCTTCAATCGGTGCGTCGTTTTATCTCCCAATTGTCGGACCGTTGTCAACCTTTTCACCATCTTCTCCGTAAGAATGTTCATTTCGAATGGGATGAGCATTGCCAAAAGGCCTTTGATGATCTCAAAGCTTATCTTCTTTCTCCACCCGTGCTTACACCTCCACGCGAGGGGGAGCCTTTCTATCTTTATATCTCTGTGACTGACCATGCTCTGGGAGCCATGATCTCGCATCGGAACACTTGTGGTAAAGAACAAGCTGTCTATTACATCAGTCGCACCCTCCATGAGTATGAGACACGCATTCAAGCTGAAAACTATGTTGCGCTCTCTTCTTCGCAACTTCTAAGCTTCGTCATTATCTCCTTAATCACAAAACTTATATTGTCACAAGTGTCAATCCCCTCAAGACAATCCATGCAAAACCTTATCACAATGATCGCATCACTCGTTGGCTTATGCTTATGACTGAGTTTGACCTCGAGTTTATCCCGCAAAAGGCTATCAAGGGTCAGGTTATTGCAGATCAATTAGCTGATGCTCCTCTTCCGGACACTCAAGACCCCCTTGCTCAATTCCCCGATGAGTATATCCAACAAATTGATTTTGGTCTATCTCCATTTAAAGTAAAGCTCTTCTTTGATGGATCCAAATGCCAGCAAGGGGGAGGTGCGGGTTTCGTGATGATTCCTCCTTGGGGTACGCCTATCCCAGTTGCACACAAATTGAACTTTGAGTGCACCAATAATATGGCTGAGTACGAAGCTCTTGTCTTAGGTCTTCAAAATGCCATTAATCTCGGCGCTCGTCATATTGACATCTTCGGTGATTCTGAACTCATCGTTAATCAGGTCACGGGTGTCTATCAATGCAAGAATGATATCCTTCAAAAATATCGTGACATCGTTCTTGCCCAACTCCAATCTTTCGATAAGTTCACTATCCAAGCCATTCCTCGTACTGCAAATCGATTCGCGGATACCATGGCCTCTTTAGCCTCCCTTATCCCGCCTTTTACCGAAGACTCGCGTCTTTATGTGGCTGTGCAACGATTAGATCAACCATCTTATCTTAGGCAACTATCTTCAATCCATGCTATCACAACCCATACTCAGGATGAGTGGTATCAACAGATTGTTGATTATCTATCTCATTCGATCCTTCCTCCAAATCTGACTTCCAATGGTAGAAGGTCTTTTGTCCAACGCGCCAATCGCTATACTATCCTAGGCGGGATTCTTTACAAACGCGGCTTTGATGGTATTTTGCTTCGATGCCTCAAAACCCATGAATCATCTAAAGCTATCCAGGAGGTCCATGACGGTATCTGTGGTGGACATTTTAGTGGCTTAGCTGTAGCCATGCGTATTTTACGTTTGGGATATTATTGGCCTCTCTTAATCAAGATTGTTGTGAATACACTAAGAAGTGCGTCAAGTGTCAAGAATATTCCAATCTCACGCACATCCCTAGTCAAAGCTTTGAACTCGCGGCGGATTTGTGGCCTTTTTCGCAGTGGGGTCTTGATCTTATTGGTCTTATCAATCCCCGTTCTTCACAACGTCATCATTCTATCATTACTGCCACTGAGTACTTTACTAAGTGGGTAGAAGCTATCCCTCTTTCTTCAACAAAGGCTAAGCCCATAGTTGATTTCGTCTATCAACACATCATTTGTCGCTTTGGCGTTCCACACAAGCTAATCACAGATAATGGTAAATCCTTCAAGAACGCCGATTTGCAAAATCTCTGCAACGCTTTCAATATCAAGCTCAGTTTTTCTTCTCCATACTATCCTCAAGCTAATGGTCAAGCCGAAGCGTCCAATAAAACTTTGCGTAGTATCCTCGCAAAGGTAACTAGTCGAGCTGGCAGGGATTGGCATTTACATATCCCTTTTGCTCTTTGGGCTTATCGGACTAGCATTCGTACCCCTACTGGTGCTACTCCTTTCTCTCTCGTCTATGGATCTGAGGCTGTCCTTCCTTTGGAAGTCCAAATCCCATCTCTCCGTGTTTCTCTCAGAGAATTTGTCTCCGATGAGGATTATCGTCAAAATCGTCTAGCACAACTTGAATTATTAGATGAGCGGCGTCTTAACGCTCTTGAGCATCATCAAGTCTATCTTGAGCGTGTCAAACGTGCTTACAACAAGCACTTGCAACACCGTGACTTCAAAATTGGTGACCTTGTTCTTAAGGAAAATCAAAATGCCACTACACTCGAAAGAAGTCAACGTGGTAAGTTTGCTCCCAACTGGATGGGCCCCTACATTATCACTCATAAATATGGGTCTGGGGCTTATCGTTTATCTTCTATGGATGGTGTACCTGAAGCGGAACCTCTTAATGCTTTGCATTTACGGCCCTTCTATTGTTAAAATCTATCTTACACAAATCTAGTCGCAACTCAGATCTTTCATCCGTCCTAATAACCAGTCATCTACTTTCGTGGTGATTCGAAATTGTGTGGTTCTCCGCTTATTGCCTCGTTTACCTTAAATATGAGTATCGCGGCTCTACTCATTGCACGTTTCTTTTGGATATGTTCCTCCTCATGGTAGGAATACCTTAATCACCACTTCATCTGTCCCAAGTACTTATCTTAATCGGATCTGCTCGGGGCATGAGTACATGTTCTTCTATGTTCTCTTCCCCTTCATCTGATCTATCTAGGTCTAAACTCAGCTTCTTCCAAAAAGCTTCAAAAAAAAAAAAAAAAAAAAAAAAAAAAAGAAAAAAAAGATGCTATCCAAAAAGATAGACTGATCCCTCGAAGGACAGCTATCCATATATTATCAAGTGAATCAAAAATTCTAAAAATATAGACCATACCCTCGAAGGATGGCTATCATTCAAATTCAAAATACAGACCGCTCCCTTGAAGGACGGCTGTTTCTCAAAGAAATATTCAAGGCTTCTTGTAATCAATCAGCCTTCCAGTCAGTTTATACACTTGTTAGATCATCAAAGACTTCCGCATCGATCGGTTTTTTCCATATCAAGCAAACTTCCCGCATTGATCAGTTTGCTTTTCTGTCAAAATCATGAAGCTGAGATTTAGGACCTTTTGTCGATCATATGGAGAATCCTATTTTCCCACTATGGACATGTATTCTGTCCCTTGTAAGTTCCGACAAGATACTTACTTACTTTCCTTTCCGTTTCTATCCTAGATCTGGTTTGCGACTAGTTAGTGTCAGGTTTATTTTAATCTTATATAGGGCCTTGTATGCTTGGTCTTTCGGTTTCTTATCTGGATTTTATCTATGGTCGGTTGGAAGTCCGACTTATCATTTCCCTTCTTTTCCGAGTGTCTTCTCTTCTAAGTCACGGTTGTTTCCGCTTTCATCTTTGGCTCTTGCATCCTGTTAAATTGACATTTCACATGTTAATTCAATCACAATTTATCTTCTATCAAAATTCCTCTTATCTATCAAGACATCTATCTTTATTCATTTCTCATTAAAATTACATCTATCTATACATCGAACACATCTATCTATTTATCCATCAAAATAGTTAAAATATGTACATCTAAGGTACATTATATCTAGTCTATATATCACATCCATCAATCTATCCACCAAAATGTACATCCAAGGTACATTATATCTATCCATATCTAATCCAAACATTTGAACACATGTACATCCAAGGTACATTATATCTATCTATCAAAGTTATATCCACATCACATATATTTCTATCATCTATCAGTCTATATCTATCCAATCACATCTATTTTATCCACATATCAATCTATCTAATCACATCTATTTCTATCATCTATCAGTCTATACCTATCCAATCACATCTATTTTATCCTCTATCAGTCTATATCTATATCCATCTATCCATGTATATCCAAAATTAAACGCATGAGTACAATTATATGACAAATAACGTGATCAATCTATATATACATGTGTGTTTATACAAAAATGGGTGGCTTCCAATCAAGCCATCTATACAATGCCTTCCAATCGAGGCTACATCACTATACAAATACAAAATCTATCAAATCTCTATATGGTAAAATCTGAAGCGTGGAGGACACTATCTCCTCCACCCTCCTCTGCCCCTGGCTGTCTCTCCTGGCCGCCGCCTATCGAGCTCGATGCACCTGCTGCTGGAGGTCTCGGCCCACCCCGATCTCTCCCAGTACTCCCTCCACCCGAGGCTCCGCTCGCCGTCGCCGTCGCTGCTCTCCTCCTCGCCCCGTATCGAGGCACATCTGGGGCATGCTGCGCTAGGGCATCCTCGTAGTATCTCACCTCAGCAAGGAGAGACTGGTACGTGCTCAGGCTCACAGTACCCGGTGCTCGTAACAATGCTTGCTTTGGCTGTCTTGGCCGGGCCGGGCGCCGCTGGTGGTACCCTCCTGTGGTCGTACTGCGTGTGCGACTCGATGTGGCACCTGTCTCCCCATACTTGGCCCTGAGGGCCTCCCTGTGCCGAAAGTAGCGGTCCCTCTGCTGGATCGCTGTATCTCGCTCCTGGCGAGCGGTGTCTCTCTCCACAATCAGGGCATCCCTCTCCTCCGTCAAAGCCCTGATCTCCTCCAGAGCTACCTGATGTGTCTGTGTGAGGGTGGCATGCTCTCCCTCTAATCTGTCCAGCGTAGCAGCTATGTCCTCCTCATCAGCATCTATAGAGGGCGGGAGATGTCGTGGAAGCTCTGTGTCGTACCATGCTGCGTAGCCCTCATCCACCCCCGCGTCATCATCACTGTCTGTGGAGGGTGGGGCCTCTCTCAATGGGTCTGCCGGGATCAAAATCGGCAAATCCGTCTCTCTGCTATCCCGCCTATACGGCGTGTAGGTGGCCGGTACTGTCTGTACTAGGCCAAACTGTCTCAGTATCCGCATAAACGGGACTCGCTCCCACATATCTGGCCTACGGCCCCTGACCACCCGACTCCGTCTCAATGCTGCCAAGTGGGCGTCCTGACCAGCCCATGTCGGGAATGCCCGTATGGCCTCCAGATGACCTGATCTGGTGTAAGCGTCCTGAAACGCTCAGAGTACCACTCGGCTGATCTACCTGTATCTCCTGCGGCCATGTCAGCCCGCCATCTCCGAAATCCATAATCAACACCCCCCACTGCTGCTGGCATCCAAGGAAGCCCGGATGGCCTGATCACCGCTATGTGCTCATATGCCCAGCAATGGAGCACAAAGCTGACATCGATCCCTGTCCTCCGACCAGTGGTGTACATCCATAGCTCATAATATACCTGAGCTATCAGGGCATCGGCAAAGGCAAAAACCTGTCTGTACTGCAAGATGTCGCAAACGCAGTCTAGCAGTAGCAATGGGAATCTCCCACCTCCTGAGTCTGGCAGGGCAAAATAGGAGATAGCCATCTGAATCAAGGCTATCCGCCTGCTCCGAGGGCTATCCCGCCTGCACTTTGTGAGGCTATCTCACCGCCCTGATACTATCTCGGAATCTTCGCCTTTCTCTCGTATAGTCGCACTGTGGCCTCTCTCTCGCTGCTCCCGAGGTGTGATCTCGATCGGGTCCCCAGTAATCGGTAATCTGAGGATCCTGAATACATCCTCATGAGTGATCGTCATCTCACCCGTCCTGAACCAAAATGTGCACGTGTGGCTGTCCCACCGTCGCACTAATGCCCGCATGAGCTCCACATCTCGTGGCACTCGTCTATAATATCTGAAACCCCCGAGCCCGGCTAGCTCTAAATGCTGCCAGTCTGCATCTGTCACATCAGGAAGGATCGTCTCCAATAGCTCAGGGATGGCATCCCTCATATGAAGAGCCTCTCGTGCCTGCATCCACGACATCAAAAACATAATTAGTCTCTTATTTCCCCAAATCTCATCTTCCAAAACCAAAAAAAAAAAAAAAAAGAGAGAATATCTTTCAATCGGCGCCGATTTGGTAAAATCGGCGTCGTTCATTTCAGTCGGCGCCGTTTAATACTAATCGACGCCGATCCAAAAACAAATCGACGCCGATTAAACCAATCGGCGCCGACTTCCTGGCCGGATGTAAACCAGTCCCTGGCCTCCCATGCACAAAAAATCAAACAAAAAAAAATAATAATAAGAAAAGTGGGTTCAAGAATGACCACTTACCCCAGGTCGTGTCCTCCTGCGCTTCTGTCCGCTCCCAGAGGCTTCCATTGTGTTCAAATCACAAATCTATCTCTCTCTGAATCAATCGTCACGTTGCAAATAAATCGTTTACGTTTTCCGTTCGCATATTTATATGCGTCTGGATTGGTCGGCGCCGATTTTTTTGGTCGACGCCGTTTGTTTTGATCGTCGCCGATTAGTTTGGTCGCCGCCGATTTTCCATATCTTTTTGCCACAGTGTTGATGCTTGGCTTATTGGTCTATCTGATCATTGTGATGTGCTGAATTTTGCCTTTTGACGCATCTTTTAGATATCCTTGTCTATTTCGGGTTTGTTCCCTTTGCGTGGAGCACTCGCTTTTGTTTGGCCGCTTAGAGTTACGCGGGTCTGTAGGCACTAACGTCGTCTGCTTTGCAGACCGTCTAGTTGTCCCTACCAATGTGTCTCTCTTTAGATGCTGACTGTTTTGCAGTTCTCCTTACACTCATGGGTCTGTAGGCACTAACGTCGTCTCATGAGGAGACCGGCTAGTTTTCCCTACCAATGTGAGTTCCTTAGGTTGCTGCCTTTTTATTTATTTTTGTGTGTCATCAATGATCAGATCTACTCCAGACATCCGACTGGGGCATCCTGCGTTTTCATCTACCTCTTTCAAACTCGGGATCGTCTGTTCTATCATCCATCCCATCCCTAGTTTGAGGGGGATCACATCATCACAAATTCTTCCCTTCTTCCATCCCTTTGTTTTTGTCTCATAACCTTGCTTATCGCAAGTTACTTGACAAAAAGGGGCAAAATGTAGACACTTAAATTTGGTTACCCAATTTAGTGTCCCTCTCATTCGTTTACCTGCTTAGGTAACCTGGGGCACGTTTACGTCACCAACTATCCCCTTGGGATATTATCCAATTTGTGATTTAATCACTTACTCTAAATTTAATTCATCCCATCATATCTTGCCCATGAGTGATTAAATATTAAATATTTAATTACGCTTCTTCCCATGCATCTTAATCACTTATCCACCCCAAATTTATTCTATCTATGTATCGCATCTATTTTTAATCTTCCATAAGCGGGATATTTTCCCGTAGTCGGGATAAGTCTTATCTTTCTCGAATCAATCAATTTGGCCATCTCGGGAGTCTTTTCCGCGATCGGCGCCGACCCATATGGTCGGCGCCGATTTTCTAGGAGCGGCGCCGATTATAAAAGCAAGTCCAGAACTCAGTTCTAGGGACGGACCGAAGCGAAAGAGACCGAAAAGAGAGGCGAAAAAAAGAGCACTTACGCACGAACAGAGAGCGAGAGAGATACAGGGTGTGAGAAAGAGAGATCTTTTTAGCATCAATTGTCTCAGATTAGGACAGATCCTGTCCAAATCAATCCCTGAGAGGAGCACCGTTACTCTGTCCCTGTCACGACCATCTATCATCTGGTGACTCTGTTCCAGTATCTCGCCAACTTCGGCACATCCAGCAGACCACATTCACCTTCCAATTCCCGAATCTTGTCGCACAGTCACTGGTTGATTGATCTGTCTCCAGTCGACGCCGATCTTATCCGGGCCGACGCCGATCCTCTTGATACAGCGACCGACCGGTCAATCAATCACGCCGATTCTACCCAGTCGACGCCGATTTCTCTGCAGATAGGTAAAAGGATACAGGTAACACAAATCCAGCATTTATTTCATAGTTCCCTGTTTTCTGTACTTTCTGTCTGCTGTTTAGATTCTTATTACTGCAATCAGAAAATCTAGTCTTTATTTACATCTTTTATCATGTATGCTTCTTTTCTTAATTGAAAACGTGGACTGACATCCGCCGAGGAAGCTTATCGCTTCTCGGACCCGCTTCTCGGGCAGTCCACTTAAATATCTTTTAACGTGGTCTTTTTCTGTCAAGCATCGGTGTTTTGCAGATTATTCGGATCTATTGTGCGAATTGCTCGTGTGCGCCCGTCTTGTCTACATCGGCTTCCTCATCCGTCTACATCTTCGGATCTTATCCATCAGGTATCGATTTTATTGGAGTTTTTCGGGGTTTCGTGTTTAGTTTGGTGCATTAACTTGGACAGGTAACAAGCGCGAAATTCTTGATCTACACTTGGCGAGTTGAAGATGGTAGTTGATCATTTTGATTACGCTCATAGTAGACATTAGAGTTAGATAAATAATATCAGTAAGAAACCATATAGAGGATAAGGGATAATATTAAATTTGGAGTATGTTAACTAGTGAAAAGGAGTTGTTTGAGTGATCAAAAGACAGAGTTGAGTTTTTAGGGAAACATAGAAACCATTGAATGTATGTTATAAATTTTTGAAACTATGCAACATGTGGTATCATAGCTTGAAGATCAAGGAAGATTAGCTAAAAGGATTTGAGATAAGGTTGATACAGTGACAAGAAGAGAGACAAAGAGATAGATGAAAATGATGGGTGAAGTAAAGAGTGACCATGGTTACAAAATGCCACATTGGATGGAGAAGTTAGTATCAGAGAGATAAGATGCTAGACTAAAGCAATTACATGAAAGGATAAGAGAACAAGAACATATGTGAAAAATAGAAAAGATGATGGAAACAAGGAAGAAACGTAGAGAAAGATAATTGAAGGTTATTAGGCCTCATGAATCAGACTTGATATATGGTGAAGAAGAAGAAGAACTAGCAGGAGATGTGATTCAAAGGTTGATAGAGCTAATGAGGTACAAAAGAGAGAGAGAGAGAGGAAAAGGAAAGAAGAAAGGAGGAAGAGAAGATAATTATGGTTTCACAGGAGGTCAAAGAGTTGAATCAAGAGGTAGCACAACTGATGGTCTTCATAGAAAGAGAGAAAGAAGAGAAAGGAAAAGAAAACCGTACAACAATATTACCCATAATATTATAACAAAACCAAGTGTTCGGGATAAGGCGAGAAAATAAGATTCATGAGCCCCATATATCATCCTACCGAGGACAAGATGACAACAAGAGACAACATAACAACCAAGTCATTGTAATTTAATTTAAATAAATAAGGAAATGCTATATTTTGCAAACGGTGGGTCGTGGCACCGATCGATCAATTGCTCGGCATGTCCGGGTGGCAGTGGTCAATGCTAGAGGAGGTGGTGTTTTGGTGCACGAAAGGGTCGTTGCTTTTGGGCTACTTCGTTCGAGCGTAGTCCCTTAAGAGCCCTAAGACCAAAATATCGTTCAACTTTGACGGGTGACTACTCAGACTCCGTGGCACCTAGAGAGACATCCTCTAATCAGGAACCTCAGTGTACAGACCCTCTATAATAGCCTCTCTCATTTTTTTCCTTCTCATTTCGGTGCTCTCGCTGTCCTACTGTTTGCAAACACGTGAAATAGTGCAGTTGGAGCCAGTGTAAGGTTGTCAAATGCTATATTTTACAAACGGTGGGTCGTGGCACCGAAACGATCGTGTCGAAACACATCTGGGTGGCAGGTGAATGCTAGAGGAGGTGGTGTTTTGGTGCACGAAAGGGTCGTTGCTTAGGGATACTTCGTTGGACGTAGTCCCTTAAGAGCCACGAGACCAAAATATCGTTCAACTTCAACGAGTGACTACTCGGACTCGTGGCACCTAGAGAGGCCTCATCGATCGACACCTCGGCATACGGACCCTCTACAATATCTTCTCTTGGTTTTTTCCTTCTCATTTCGATGCTCTCGCTGTCCTACTATTTGTAAAGCGAAATAGTGCAGTTGGAGTCAGTGTAAGGTTGTTAAATGCTATATTTTGTAAACGGTGGGTCGTGGCACCGAACCGACTACGTCAAAATGTCTAGGTGGCCAGGTGAACGCTAGAGGAGGTAGTGCTTCGATGCGTAAAAGGGTCGTTGTTTCCGGGCTACTTGTTCGAGCGTAAGTCCCTTAAGAGCCCTGAGACCAAAATATTGTTCAACTTCGACGGGTGACTACTCAGACTCCGTGGCACCTAGAGAGGCCTCGTCTAATTTGAAACCTTGGTGTATGGACCCTCTACAATAGCCTCTCTCATTTTTTCCTTCTCATTTCGGTGCTCTCATTGTCCTACTATTTGCAAACACACGAAATAATGTAGTTGGAGCCAGTGTAAGGTTATCAAACGCTATATTTTGCAAATGGTGGGTCGTGGCACCAAACCGGCTGCGTCGGAATGTCCGGGTGGCTAGGTGAACACTAAAGGAGGTAGTGTTTCGGTGCGCGAAAGGGTCGTTGCTTCCAGGCTACTTCGTTCGGGCGTAGTCCCTTAAGAGCCCTGAGACCAAAATATCGTTCAACTTTGACGGGTGACTACTCGGACTCCGTGGCACCTAGAGAGGCCTCGTCTGATCCGAAACCTCGGTGTATAGACCCTATACAATAGCCTCTCTCATTTTTTTCCTTCTCATTTCGGTGCTCTTGCTGTCCTCTTGTTTGCAAATATGCGAAATAGTGCGGTTGGAGTCAGTATAAGGTTGTCAAACGCTATATTTTGTAAACGGTGGGTCATGGCACCGAAGCCGACCTACGTCGGCACGTCACGGGTGGCCGGTGAACACTAGAGGAGGTGGTGTTTTAGTGCGTAAAAGTGTCGTTGCTTCAGGGCTACTTTGTTCGGGTGTAGTCCCTTAAGAGCCCTGAGACCAAAATATCGTTCAACTTCGACGGGTGACTACTTGGACTCCGTGGCACCTAGAGGAGTCGTTTTCAAAATTTACAACATTTTCAAAATTTACAACTTTTTCAAAATTTACAACATTTTCAAAATTTACAACATTTTCAAAATTTACAATATTTTCAAAATTTACTTGACTTTTTCAAAATTTACAACTTTTTCAAACAATGTTCAAGCTTCTCTTAGCTTCGAGAATTTAAAATTCTCTACTAACAATGCCAACCACGTGAAGGTGGAAGCTTTTCTGGCACCACTAACCTAAACATAAAATTGTTAGTCAAAGAAATTTAAGTTTCAAATCAAAACCATATACTATCTATATACATGACACACAAAATACACAAATTTAAAATAAAATATATTCAAACTTAAATCTAGATCTTTAAACTAAAAAATTATATATATATATATATATATATATATAAATTGAAACTTGAAATTAAATATATACCAGACATGAGCATTGTAAATTCATTCCAATGAACCATCAGGATCGGATCTACTCTGAATAGCAGACAAGATTGCTTCATGATCTGACTCTCGAACCTTCCAAAGAATCTTGTTATTAGGTCTTCCTCGATATCTATACAACTAAATATTTGTTGCTAGAACTAGATGTGAATATAAGAGTATTTTCCTGTGTGTCTCAAAGTCTTCAAACACCCAAACAGAGGAGTTTTTTAATGGATACCGTCGAAGCCAAGTTCCAGTAACTACCACTAACCATGTAGGATACTCAATCTCTTTGCCATCTATAATAGGAGAAGTCAACTTCTTTCTTTCCTCGATGCAATGACATAAGAAATAGTTTGTTCCTTCTTCATTGTCTTCTCGTCATTAATTCTGCAAATATATGTCTCTAAAAAAATAACCAAGGTTGAACAACTCAAATTTAAATTACATATTAAAATTTCAATGGACATAACTTAATACAAAAATTAAATAAATAACCATAAATACCTTGTCGCACCAAAATCAAAATTTTCGTCAAAGTCCTTGGATGTTGTAACTTCATCTGCGCAGAAACAAGTTGTAATGCTTGTGGAGGTTGATAACTAGGAAGCGGAGTTAGAGGCCTACAAATCCATCCTTCCACCCATTCTTGTGAATCACACTCAAGCAATGAAAAATTCGATACAATATGCACAAAAACATGTCAGCTTTATTGTCCATACGGCCCATTGCAGTAGCGTCGAATACAAAATGAGTGCATATCACTGGACCCGAGTGAGTGTCATACAATCCTCGTAGTTAGCAATATGTTTTTCCTCTATCAACCAAAAATATCTGCAAACTATGGAATTTTCTTGAGAACCTCGGGCCATGTTGTCAATACACCATTCCACTATGCTCTTTGCATCTTTTAATTTAGCACCATCTTTGTACTTCAACTCTTCTCTTGCAAGAGCTCTTTTCACACATGCCCTGCACCATCATGCTCTCTTTTTCCATGTCTAGCCTCAGTGAAACTCCAAATATGTTGCACACCCATCTTGACATGCATTCTACTCATCCAATAAAACATTCGTGCATTCTTAAACTAAGACGTGCAATTATCGACCATATATAATGTTGTTTGAAGTGGATGTCCCTATCGAGAAAAGTTTCCATAAAATAACTGGAAACACCCTTGCACAAATTCAAAGTAGAATGAGTACGATCATCAACGATATAAAAGTGGTACTCTCTTAAAAACTTTCGATCATTCTTTGTCTTGTCGGAGAATGTAGAAATATTATATGCACAAAAATGACAACTTATCTTGAGTTGTAATATTGCGATTAAACCTCCATTTGTGGTTGCGATGTGTAATTCTTTGCAAAATCGACCACCTGAAACAATAGTACCAATATGAAATGTTTCTTTGCATAGCTTGAATTGTT
This sequence comes from Taxus wallichiana var. yunnanensis, assembly GCA_018340775.1. Taxonomy (NCBI): domain Eukaryota; kingdom Viridiplantae; phylum Streptophyta; class Pinopsida; order Cupressales; family Taxaceae; genus Taxus; species Taxus wallichiana. The sequence goes on along the minus strand of CM031244.1, from coordinate 434,958,121 downwards.
CATCCAACCATCGAGCTCTATGTGTATGCCTCGCATACTCATAAACAATTTTATCCTTAAATTTTCTCATAAATTGAAAAATGGGCATTTGTTACGTAACTAGCTCACACCGTTTGACTCTTTTCCATCTTTCAATTTGGTATGCAATTGATTTATATTTATCAAATTCAACTAAATTATGTCCTATTGTACCTTCAATTTACTCATGGATGCAACTTTCTAATTTAGGTAATCCGCCGCATGTACTCTGACTTCCATCTAAACAATCGACTATAAAAAATTGTCCAACTTCTTTTTCACAAAATATAGTAGGAATGAAATCCCTAGAAGATATTGATGGAACTTGAACACCACATTCAGATAACATAGTTTCAGAATGAAAATTAGAATGAATACGTAAAAATTAGCATAATGCATCGCAAATTCAACATGTTGCCTACAACAAGTGGTGCGAGCATGGTTGATTTTCACATAGAATGGTTTCAACATTTCAAAAAAACGTTGACTAATTTTAATTTCCAGATTCTCTTGTTCAAACTTATGAAAAAATTGAGTTTGAGTCATATCTAAGAAATGCTTTGGATGTGGTTCACGATTAGTAGAACTAACTCTTTGTTTTATAACATCTCTTGTATTAGGTGAAACTCTAGTGTTATCATGCCAAAATTTAATAACAACTTCTCTTATAGCATCAGAATTATTTTTGTCCTTACGCGGTGCTCTAGTAGAAAATGCCCAAAAATTGACATTATTGAGTGATTGAAGGATATTACGTCTTTGATTTCTTTCATTAGAGTTTTTCGATTAACTTACAACATTCGACTTGTTTACGTAATCAAACGTTATTTTTTTATTGATTCACTTACAACACTAGTAGCAAGTACCACGACACACAATATTACTATCCCTAGTGCGCTCTTGACACCAACAAAGTGTGATATGCATCATGAAGGTTTTCAACAATTGTAGAGGTTTGACCACGTATGTTAGATGTTGTTAATCCTAAAGTGTTTAATGTAGGTCTCATTTTAATCAATTTCATCAAACTAACCAACAATCGACATCTTTGGGAATCATTTAAAATTTCAAAATGATTATCCCAAATTTTGATGGCTTTTCTTCCGATTTGTCGTTCGAGAAAGTTTGTCGGACATTGGTTTCAAAATGTTTTCATCAATTTCAATAAAAAAATTAGGTTTCTTTGTAAAATCCTAGGAGGTGTTTTTGTCAAATTTTGCTTGTCTACGGTTTCAACATGAATTTCCTTATTCACATTTTCATTGTCTCCTTCAACTTCAACATTTGCTACATCATGAGTATTTAATTCTTCTTTAACATTGATAGTAAAAACTTCTTCATCACGAGTATTTAATTCAACTTCAACATTGACAGTAGAAATATTACCTAGTTCTTCATTACAATAGTTAGGATTGAAGATGAACCTCTTCTAGATTCACGAAGTTTCCGCATTCGCTCAACATTTTGAATTTTGTTGGCCTCTAATTCGTTTGGTATTTTTTTACTTAATGACTTCCTTTTTTGACGTCATTTTTTGTCTCCTATGATGTTTTGCTTCCGGTGATAAGAAAAACGTGCTGAAAAAAAGAGCAATTTCGTGATAATTCATACGGTAAGGTCAGAGAGTAAAAATCACATGGTAATTCAGACATTGGGATGTGTGTAAATATGATTTATGAACCGCGAGCGCGCTTTATGAACCGTGAGCATGCTTTATAAAGCGCGCTCGTAGTTTATAAAGCGCGCTCGCGGTATTGTTAAAAAAACCGCGATCGCGGATCTATCTGCCGAACCTAAGCCTCGGAAAATCTTTGTTTTTCCCCAACCAAAGCTATGGAAGGTCATTATGAAGTGTAAAAGGTCAAAAAACCTCAAATCTGCTCTTCCAAAGACTTAAACCATGCTAAAAAACTGAAAACATTTCACAAAAATGGTGCCATCGCGTAGGGTAGACTCTTAGCTTTGTAGAAATATTGTTTTTAAAGTGAATAGAATAAGATAAATATCATTTTATAATTTCTTACTAACAATAGGTCTTTAAGACATTTTTTCCCGTGAATGTTCATGTCTACGTTTAAGACTGTAACTTTTGTTTCGCTTATCAAAATATGATAAAAATTATACCATCCCAAGCGTGGACAAATTCTATACACGTTAAAAAAAAATTGATTTCGATATTTTTTGATATAGTTATGGCGGGCAAACGGAAAGCACTCCATTTTCTAAATATTTTCAGACCACTTTCACGGAAAAAATCATTAAAAAAATATTGCTAAAAAAAATACAAAATAAAATCCATCCCAAGATAGACAACTACATCTAACGTTTCACCAAAGGAAAAAAAAAAACAAGATTTGGTCATCCAAAATGCGGGCAAACGGACTACAATCTTATAAGTTTTAAAAAAAAAAAAAAGTCATATAATTTTAAGTGTTTAATATAGCTAAACTTGTCCGTTTTTTACAAAAATTAGTATTTTAGAAACTAGATTTTGAATTCTACGATTCATATTTATATAAATTTTTCTAATTTAGAGTGCGTGTATAGCTAATAATCCCTACAAGTTGAGATTTCTGTTTTTTGCAATATGACGTCCATGGATGACCCTATATTTGTCCATCAACTTCCTGCACTTACCCTAGTACACTCTTTATCCTACACTGCATATATTCCTCCATCCACTCATTTCACACTCCTTTGTTTCCTTGTTATTACCTCCTTTCACTTCATGTTCCGTCTTGGTATACATTGCTCAGTCTTTTCATCATTCTTCTTCTTGGCTTGGCAATCCTACTTAACTATTCCTACGGCATGACGATCTTACTTAAGAGTCTCTCTTAAGAATGATCTGTCTCCTTGCCTTTCCTCTTTCCTTCATATTCCCATCATCCGAATTTTTCCTTCATTCCCCATAAACACATCCTCTTCCCTTCTCTTTTTCCTCACACAAAATATCTCAAACTTCATCAAATATCATCTCCATCATCCCTCATTTAAAATCCAGCTTGACTACTTTATACCCTCTCTTACTATGCCTTGTTCCTTCATCTTTACTTGCCATCTCCATCCACATCCTCATCCATTACATCCTCTCATCACCCTTATCTTCTTACATATCGTTAGCCCTTCTTTTTTACTCTTTTTGGCCCATTTTCTAGAATACTTCCCCATATCCATCACCATATTTACTCATCATTATCATGGTTCATCTAACATTATGTCATCTTCCATTCTCGCACTAAGAACTATCGGTGGACTTCTCCTAAGACTCATTTCTCCCCATTCTACTAATACCAGTTCACTCATTTTTACCTCCTCCATTTTCTCTTCCTCCCTTTTTCCTTTTGTGCCCTCTAATCATTATCGGGGATTTCTCCTAACATCCCTCCATTGGTATTGCCTTTTCATCTTCCTTTCGCCTTTTTCAATATCTCTACTATCTTCATCACATACTGCCTTTGCATCATTTTCTTTGTTGTCCTCTCCTCCTTTCTACCTCTGGTTTTCTTTCATATCATTTGTATCATCTTCATCTCCTCTTCTCCTCACACTTTTGTCTTACTCCTCCATTGATAACCTGACTCACTAGCGTTGTCCCATCTTCTTAACCATCTCACCATCCACATGCATTTCCATACGTTTGGTTTCATATTCAATTTCTTTCCTATTTTGGCTCTATCATCCCTTCTTTCCCTCTTATTTTCATTTCCCCCGTTACTGAGCTTCTTTCTCTACCACCCCTATCTTCTTAGCTCTGTATGGTGCCTTTCTTTCTCTTTTCCATTCTACCTCCTCCCCCATCTTCTTTAACTTCTTCATCTTCTTCATCTCCTTCATCTTTCCATCTTACTATATATATTCATCTCTCCTATCGTCCTTCTCTCATATTCTTCATAACTTTTCTTTCTCAGTTCTGTCATCTCTTTCGTGATCCATTCTTTCTCTCCCTCTATTTTGATCTCCATCTCCCTTTCATCCCTTCTTCTGTCATTTTCTTGTCTTCTTCTTTGTCCTTCATCATTTCTTTCTGCCACCATTTCTCCTCTTGATTATCTCTGCTACTTCTTTACTATGATATATCTCTATACACTCAACTTCCCTTCTAATCTCTTTTTCCTCCTCATCTCATCTTCTTCTTGTTTAAACTTCCTCCCTCTCTTCTCCTCCTACTCACTGTCTCTATTTTATTTTTCTCCAGGTCCCTCGTACCTTACCTATTTATTTCCCCCTTATCTTTTTCCACTACCCTCTTACTGAATATTATTCTCTCTCTTTTGTGCTTTCATCTATCTTCTCACCTCTCTTATCGTCCTTCTCTACTTGACCTCTCTCCTCCACCATGTCCTTTCTACTTCAACCATGTCCACTTTCTCTTATCTCTATCATCTATCATCCACATCTTTCATCCCATCTTCCTGGGACATTTTTGTCTTGGAGGATACCATAATGGCCAACACCTATCTGATCTTGTACTCTTCCATGCATATTTTCTCTGCTTTTGTTTTGTCACAAAAGTATCTTGACTTCCTGTCCTACTTATCGGACAAGTAGGACTGCTTTTACATTATAATTTACTCACACTTATGCATGTTTCTCATGAAACATGATTATCATCATATTTATCACACCTTTAGGTCATTTTATCTTAGCTTTCTATCCTATCTTCTCATCATGTGCACATTTATGATTTTTCCCCCTGGGGCATTTTATTTACACATCCATCTCCCATTATGTCATCTTTGTGCCCTATCATGGTGCACCTTTTTCATCCTTGTACTTGTCGGTGTATATAACTCACTTTGTGTCTGTCTTTGGGGCATCATTGTTTTCATCCACGTCCCTCTTGTGGACGCATGATTTTTCACACAATTCCTCTGCAGACAAAGGATTGCGCACATCTTTCACATTTAGTTGCACATATTTCGATGTTTTCCTATGACCCATTGGTCATCACAGTTTACATCCATACTGCAGTGGTCTTCACCCACTCACTGGTCTGTAGAACGTTGTCATCTGTCTCCGTTGAGACTGTAATTGACCTCTACCAATGTGATATTGAAGTCACCGCCATACATTTTGTTTTTTTTATTGCGATCCTTTTTTGCTTGGGGCATCTTGCCTTTGGTCATGTCTTCATCCATCCTCAGACACATCTTTCATCTAACCCTTTTTGTTTTTGTCTCATGGCTTGCTATCACAAACCACTCAACAAAAAGGGGCAAATGTAGACACCTATTTTTGGATATAGCATGCCTCAATCGTCTCGCATTCACACTACTTCCATTCTCGCATCTCTTTCTCTTAAATTACATGAAATCCTATCCATTTGCTTAATTAATTATCAAATGGGCTCCATGTAGACCCATTTGATAATTCAACTTTTTGATATTATTTCCATCTTCTATAAATTATTAATTCACGAGTATTGATATACACATCCGACACTCTTTTTCTAAATTAAAAAGGTAGAATCTATCATCTCACCTACTCAGTCCCACATGTTCCCCACTTAAGTCAAAATCAAGTTCCCACCTAAAAATCAATCTCCACCTAAAAATTCAATCCCTTCAAATTATTAAATTATTAACCCCACCCATGAAGTCAATAATTCCAAAATCCCCTATCTGAAAACAAATCAAAAAATCAATAGTTAAAGTGAGCACATGGCTTCACTATTACACCTAATCATGTCCCCACTCCACATCACACCTTTTCTTTTTTCACATCATGAACCCTACCATCAAATCAACTCTTCATCATGTCCTCTTAATCAAAATTGCTTTTACAAATTATGGTTATTCGTTAATCCTCTATTTTAATCCAAATTCAAATTATAAATATGAGTCTTCTCCCCTCAAATACGAGAAAAGAAAGACATTCGGGTGAATCTTTGTGAGATTTTAGTTATTTTATAATATCATTATTATTCTATTTGGGTGATAACACGTGGGATTTCCATGACATTCTGCTCATGATTTGGGTTCATGCAATGAGATTCATGTTGCATGCATAAGGAGAAGTTGGAGCTACACTCCACTTGTTGGTCTTTGATTTTGAGACTTGAAGAGGAAGAAACAAAGCTAAGGAAGGATCCAAGAATGATGTTATACAAGTATGTTGCGGTAATTAATCCCCAAGTGGGAGATTGTTGAGTTATGGAGCTCAATTACTTAAGTTTAGTTTGTAATGTGAAACTTGCTAGAAAACACAAGAACTTAGTCATCGGTTAGGGGGAGCAAACATTGGTCACCCCAGGACCGACATCGGTCGGGAAGGAGGAACCGACATTGGTTAGGGAGAATGACATCGGTTCCTGTGCATGAGTGTTTTAATTAACTCTGTGAGAATTATATGTATTTTTAGCATTGAAGTATATCTATTGATTGCGATTGCATGCATGGCTAAGTGCCCTAAGTCTATAAACGATTATATAAGCATAAAAGTTAGGGTTTAGAAGTAAGTATTAACAAAAATTAAGAAGAACTTGTAAAAGTTAGTGAGAGAGAGAATTCTTGGTGATGAAGCAAAAACTTGAGAGAAATAAAGTATTGTACATCTGAGAGGTGTGGAAGATTGTAAATCTTCATTGTATATCTTGTCAAAGCTTTGGATAATAGATTGGATTGTTTCTTAGTGGACGTAGCCCACCTTTGGGTGAACCACGTTAAATCGATGTTTATTTATGTCTCTTATTTTGTATATTTCTTACGGTAGAATATCCACTTTTATTTGCATGTATGCTTAGATCGATATATTGTCTATCTGGTGATGTGCTAACCCCAACATCTAGGGCCATTGTTAAGAATGAAACGACGAAGGAAAGCATCCTCCATGTCATAGAAAGTGATAATGGACCCAAAGGATAGATGGGTGTACCCCTATAGTGCCTCATCAATAAAACTATAGTGGAAGGCCTTAAGCAACAAGCGATCATTAGAGTAATCGGCCATAAGTGTGCGGTAGTGTAGGATATGAGCATGAGGATTGCCAATACCATCAAAACATGTGAAAGTAGGCATGGTAAATTCTTTAGGGAAGGCAGAATTATGAATATTTTTAGGAACATGATTGCCATGCAAAGAATTGTTGTCAATAGAGGCATAATAGGATTTACTTTCTAAAGTAAGAGTATGAACTTGAGATTGGAGTTATCCTACAACATGCATGATAGATAAAATATCTGTGAGGGGATGGTAGGAGATGGCAATAATGTATTAAGTGGTTGAATTTTTCCATTATGAGTGATCATAGGGATATCAAGAGGTGATATAGTGGAGTCGATTAAAGGAGCTATGATAGATGATGATGTAGGAGCTATAGTATGACTAGGATCAACACAATCCCTAGTAGGGGTAGTGATCAAGGAGGAAACCTCTATAGGTGAAGATGTAGTAGGAGTTGAGGAATATGTGGGGATAGAAGGAGAAGAAGCAATAGTTGGAGGTGACTCATGCACAATAGTGGATGCAATATTGTTATCTGTAAAATTGACGAGAAAATTTTGCTAGTTTTTCAAACTTGGTCATTTGGTCCTTTATTGGGTCAGGCGCAGATTTTATTCATGTAACATCAAAAATTTGTGCCCCTTCTATTCCTTTGGCGCATCCTTTGGAGTGTCGACATTCCAAATGTTGCGCCTTCCCATGATGCGCCTTTCAAACCTGTGCCAAGGCATGCGCCACCTGTCGACATCGACACTAAAATTGTTGTGCCTTTGAATGGTGCGCAAAGCACTAAAAAGGTAATGTTATAGTCTCGAATCTGCACCAATGGCGCAAAAATTTTCATGTTGTCATCTATTTTGGTGTGCCTTACAAAAAGTTGGTGGCGCATTTATTGCACCTTTTGCTATATATAGGCACATTCGACCTATCATTTTCACGATTGAAAAAACATGAAAAGTTAATTCCTCTGCACTCGCCGGCTCCTGTCATCCCGTGTGTCGCTTTACGTCACGTCCATGGACCCCACTTTGTTTTTTCCATTATATATATTCCCGGTAAGTGGTCCTAGCTCTTCTTGTGTTTGTTATGAGGTTTTTTGTTTTTTGAGAGGTTATTATTAAAAACAAAGAAAATGAAATAAGAAGTAACACAACCTCCGCCCATTTTTGTAAATCAACCTCCCCCCAAACAAGTTTTACTCTCCTTAGATCTACTAACCCGGAGGCCTTGCTCTTCAAAATGAATCCCTTTCTCTCTTTGCTCTTTTCCCTCACTCCAAAATCTATCTTGAAAGAGACCAAAAAGCCACAAACCGATCAAAAGAGGGAAAATCCTTGAAAATTATCAAACCCATGGTTTTCCTTTGGCACAAACGCCATCACTATTACACAAAACATAGTCATGCCAAAGGGGCGCACTATCCCCACTGCAACATGCATCTTCCCCGCGCCTTATAAAATTCTCAAAACCCTAAACACAGGCGCAAGCACAACCACCTACACCAACATTTCTGAATGTCATGCAGACTCTTCTTGCACCGCGCCAAAAGCTAAAACACTGCGCACCTTAACTCAATGATGCACCATTTGAACCTGTGCCCCTTGGCACACCATAATGTTATGCAACATGTACCATATCTATGCCAATGGCGCATCCAGCAAGCCTTGCAACACCAAAATAATTTGCACTTGTTCAAAACCCTTCATATGGCGTAGGCGCACATCCTTTGACACCAACACTAAATGTTGTGTGTAGTATTTCTGTGCCCTGTGCCCTTTGCGTTGTTTTCTTCCATGCAACACTCTCCAACAGTGTGCCTTGCTTTTTTGACCCTGCAACCTGCAATAGAATTGCGCCTTGTGCCTAGAGACTTGTAAATTGATAAGTTTTCATTTTGTAAAGCTTTAATGGATGATTTAATAGCTAACATGGCTCTTCTACGATGGACTTCCCTCCTTCTTCTTGCAGATCAACAGCTGAACTCAGATTCACACATGTCTTCATCAAGTAAGAAGCCAACCAAGTCTAAGGGTAAGGCCAAACTCACAGAAGAAGAAATGAAGTACAAATACCAAAGGGTCAGGATGCCCGAGTCCCTTGCAGAGTGTGACTGGACATCAGGGATTCAGAACTTGGTCACATTGATATGGAGGACTTTTGGGCCAGAACCAAGAAGGTCACAGGCAGTCCATGGATGGACAAATTGGTCGGTAGTGGTTTACATTTTGTTGGGGGAATTCCCGTGAGTGAGCGCAGTAAACAATGAATTCATGATGGTGGTGGCCTCATTACTACAATAAGGACACAAGATGTGTCGAGAATGAGAAGGGCGAGGTAATAATCAACCTCACTGCCCGACACTTTGAAATCATGTTGGGTATCCCCCACCACCGGCACTTTGTGGCAATAAGCCAAGAAGACTGCATAAAATCATGGGATGAGAATGAGGACAAATGCATGTAGCTTATGAACGAAGTGTATCTAAAGAACAAGAAGGTGATAACTAGGTGGCCGCAAGTTATTCATCGCAGTGACTTCTCAGAAGAGCTGAGCGACACCATCACCTTCCTGAGTAGGGTATTTGGGCTTCCTGATGCCCATTATTTTCACAAATGGATGCTCAGATATCTGGAAACAATGAGCAAAAACGTTCCTGATCAACGTTTTGAATGGGCAGAGATCATCAGCAGCACTATCTCCGAGCAGCTTCAACAACTCTCAACAATGGGGAGGTTCTACATGAACTCCTACGTGGTATACGTTGTTGCCTTTGAAAGAGACTACCCAGCATTGAGTCGATGTGGGGTGTGGCCCCAAGTAAAAATATATGAATATTATCCAGAGTTGAGACTAGAAAACAACATCCCTCAATTCAAGCAAGATCAATGATGCCTTCTTCTACGACATCATCTGCCTCTTGAGGCCCAATATGACTCACGGTTGGATGACCAAGAGTGTGGTGACTACCACAGAGAAGTGGGGGTGTTATTTATGTAATTCCCCACTTTCACTTATCTCAGAGCCGCCAACTTCTTGGGGGAGCCCACCAAGTTACCGAGGTATGTGGGACCCAAGTTGATCCTATTGGAGCTATCCAGCAACTTATCACATACCACGAGAAGTGCCTGAAAAGAAAGAAGGGTGGAACTCCTTTCCCCCTCAGTGGGCAGGTACACCTGCACTTCTCACACCAAAGCTTGGGAAATGTTTGTGGAGCTGGAGTTGCTCAACTTGAAACACAATTTCCTGGCAAGGCTGACCTTTGATCCTCGCAATTACCTTCCAAGGGAAAAGCTTGATCCAATCCACATCCCACAGATTGAGGATATCTACATCGATCTGTATCACGAGGTCGAGCTCAGAAGAAAGGATCACTCCCGCCTGGCCCTAGTAGAGATCATCCAATATGGTGTGGCCATTGTCCCGAAAGGTTTCCAAATGACTGATCAAGAAGTTGATCAGGTCTATCTAGATACGGATGGGGACAATTGGCCATTTTTCGAGATTGATAGAACAAAGGCACCTCAAACTATTGAGGAAAGGGTTAAAGGAACTCTGTAGTGCACAGAGCATTGGTGCAGGAAAAATGGTCTCATCTACCTTGGGGTAGACTTCACCACGTCTCCTTTGGGCGATGCACCTGCTAAGCCAAAGCACTTACCAAAGGGCAAAGGGAAAGACAAAGAGGGAGAATCAAGCACTACTCAGGAGCAAGCTCCCGAGAGTCCTCCTTCCGCCACCCAGGAGCAGGTAGTAAGCCTGGTCTCCCGAAAAAGAAGAGGTGGTAAGTGTTCCAATGGGCACATCCACTCAGGATGTTGCCACTACTATAACTATTGAAGTTCCCACCATCCCATCTTCTACTCCTCCTTCCCCTCCTCACGTCACTCAAGCAACCACTCCTTGGTTGTGTCTTCTCCCCATCTTCTACTGTTCCCCCTTCCTCTTCCTCCATCTTCTCTTCCCTCGCAGATCTGTCCCCTAGCATTTCTTCTCTCATCTCTCAGATCCCTTCCACCCCCACGGTTTCCTCTCCTACAGTGACTCCTACCCCTGTGAGTGTTGGAGATTTGCTTCTTTATCAATGCCACCACCAAGCGTCTCGACACATTTCCCGAGTTCACTGTAGTTGCTCCTTCTTCTGCCTCCGTTCCCTCTTCTCCCTCTGGTCCCACTCCCTTAAGTCCAGAATGGATCTCCAAGCACCTAAGCCAACATAAGAGGAAAGTCCCCATTACACCTATGGACTTCTCCATCATCCCAACAAAAGGAGCTAAGAAGCAAAATCCAATAACCCACTTCTCTCAGAGCGCTTCAGGTGAAAGGGTTATGGAGATCACATACCCTGATCCCACAAAGGATAAAAAGGATCTGTCTCCTACAGATTATACAGTGACATGTCACGATGGGAACATCCTCAGAAAGCCTACAGGGAGAGGCCCTATCTGCAAGTGGATGCCCTTTGCAAAAAGCTTCAGGAAGCAAAGGAAGAGAAGAGGATACTGAAAGAGCAGAATAAACATCTTCTCCAAGCCCTATAGAAAATGGGCAAAGTGCACCTCCTACAACTGCCACCGAAACTCCTAAGGCCCTTAGTTAGGAAAAGATAAATGAGTACACCAAGATTGGTGAGCAAGGTATGGCAGTATCCACCTGGAGAGACCAGATCCTCAAGGATAGTGAGGAAGTAATTATAAAGTTCACAGAGCTATATCAAAATATTGATCAGGCTAACAAGGAACTCCAGGTGATTACAGGGACCTATCTTCAAGAGTTGGACCATGCTAGGTTACAACATGAGACATTCCTAAAAGATGCTCGACTCGCCTTGGTCGATGATTTAGTAAAATTCAGCGTCTTCGATCACCCAAGAGCACCCAACAAAGTCCTTCCTGCTTTGGACTATCGGGTTGACCAGATGGAATTTGTCTTGGAGAAAATTGATAAAATCAAGGAGGAAGCCTTGGATGCAATGCATCAAATGGAGTAGATCATCCTAAGGATGTCCCCAGGCTTGCTCACCCCATCATACGCCTTGAGGAAGGCAGATGACACTATTCGGATCTTTAAGGAGATCACGTCTCGCAAGGTTTAGGGTCAGAAGCCACTTTTGACGCAGAATCTATCAACAACCTTCTGGCCTACCGTGATTTTGTTGGATACTTGATGGAGGTAGGTAATGAATACTTCAAGCTCCCAGAGAGACTCAGAGATGAACGAGAGACTTGTGAGGTCATCGGTAATCACACCAAGGGTCCCGCTCAAGATCAACTTCAACCGATGATTAGCAAATTCATGGAGTATCGTGCTCAATTTCACATTCTCTCCCGAAAGTAAGCAAGATACTCCTTTCCACCACGTGGGACGATGACGAATAGGCTCCTTCCTCCTAGGATTTTCCTTTTTTTGTAAAAGTATTTAAAAGTTTGTTGGCACAAATGATGACATCATCCATGTTGCACCATGAGATGTTGTCATCCACTAAATTGCCCAAAGTCAACAATTGACTTTTAGATATTTTGTAGATATTTTGTAATTAGTTGTTGGTTCCTTTTTGCCTTCTTTCTCCTTCTCCTTCTATATATACTTGGATACTTGTTGTATTCAAGGGTGGACATTTTTTAGATGAAAAATAGAAGTGAGAAGGAAAAGGCTTTGTACTTTTTGTAAATAGAAAATATTAATACAGAAATTAAGACTTTGTGCTCAATGGATGTGTTATGTGTATTAGATCTTTCTTAAGTTAGATCTATGTTTTTTGTCAGATCTATCTCTACTTTTTTGTCATTTGTTCATCAGTATTGCTTTGTTCATTTATGCAAGTAGGTTTGGCTCTATTTACTACCACCCAAAACATAAACCCTCTGACCTTTCTCGCTTTGAATTCATTTTTTTTCTCCTTCGATCTATCCTATCTCTCTCCTCCTTCATTCCTTTTCTGCTCACAATGAAATACCCCTACGGGACGAGATCCCAAACCCCCGAAGGTAGAATAAGGACTTGTGCAGATTCCCGGTTGGTAGAATAGCAATAAACTAGTTTCACTTTGTTGTCTCAAAGAGGGGCTATGCCCTACACACTGTTGGCTCATCTATCCATAGATCTGCCCTCCCGACAGATTTTTGGACCAACAGTTTTTGGTGACTCTACTGGGGATCGAACCAGATCTATGTGAGTGTTGTGTCGGTTAAAGGACACTAACAACTTTAAGGTTTTAAGGAAACTAAGAAAATTGATAAAACTACAAAAATCACTACCTGTTTGCAAATCTTAACTTTTTGCTTAAAATCCAAATTTTTTGCAAAAGTGATCCAAACTAAAAATTTTCTTCAGAGATCCATAGATCTGGGCTAGTTAGAGATCTTTAGTTCACTGAGTTTTTACAAAAACCCATATATTTCCATAGATCTGAGATTCTGACATTTTACAAAAAATTTCAAACCCTTGCAAAAGTCAACTCTAAGATCCGAAAATCAGCTTACTAAGTTAACCATCATTTTATCCTCGTTGATCTTTGTCATTAAACCACAATCGGTTTTCAAAAGAGGGATAAAATTAAATATTTAGAAAAGTACATGCTGCTGATTTTTGTCAGAAAAATCAGAAAATCAGCAAGTACAACCAAAAAGAGTTTTTAAAATCTACTCTAAAAACATTACAGATCTGAAAGATACATTGGTGGGTGAACCATTTACCCAGTAGCAGAGAGCTCATGGAGAAGTTGATCCTATTTTTGATCTACTTCAAAGGCATAACTTCAAGTATTACACCAACACGCTTCTCATCGCTGAGTTCAGTTGATCGGTCAGCCAGAAGTGTCTCGCCCTCCACGAAAGAACCATTTTTTTCGCAAGGAGCCTCCACATCCCTTTGCAACGCTTTGTTGCTCAGCGGAACCACGCTCTAGCTCGCATCCTCTTTCCAGATTTTCAAATGGCAGTACCATGGGGAAACGCTATGGGCCCTCTTGTGTTACCACATCCTATTCACACACTCCCTCATGGAAACCGAAAGAATTTCCCAAGATTTGATGGGAGTGGAAACCAAAGCATGGATTCACATATATCTGCATTCATCATGTCATGCAACATCCTGGATGTGACCCATGAAGATGTATCAGTGTGCCTCTTTCTAGAGACCTTGCAAGGACCCGCACAGAGTGGTTCCAACATTTTCCGGCCGGATCTATCACTAGTTGGGCCACATTACGAACTGCATTTGAAGATAGGTATAAGCCTTTAGAAGATGCGTTTGCGTTACTGTCAAAGATCACTCACCTAAAGAAGGAAGTCAATGAAACCATGCATGATTTTATCACTCGTTTCAATTCACTAATTAACCGTGTGCCGCCTGCCATGTTGCCAACACTAGAAAATCAAAAGTGTTTCTTTGTGAATGCCATGAGCTCAAGAGTAAGTTTCTTACTCTTACAAGAACAAATCACCACCCTGGTTCTCGCTCAAGCTGCTAGCCATTCGGATAGAGGACAACTTGCTTATATCTAGCAAGTTAAAATGAGAGCCATCCAAGCCTAAAGCTTCAACTCCTTCTCAAGCCACTTCATCAGATCCGCATTCCAGAAGATGGCAAACGACTTGCTCACATTAAAGAAGCAATTAGCTCAAGCTTCTCCTAACACTTCATACCGGGATATCCCACGAGAGAAATTTCACTTCCAACAATGCCCCACAAAGGCCACGTTTTCTGCAACTACTCCACGGTTGGCACTTGAGGCCCCTCTAGTCAATGCCCTGGTCGAGGAAGAAGAGGAGAGAAAATTATGAAGAACCTTCATCCCCAGGTGGAGATGATCAAGATGTCGGTGAACCGACTAACGACTCTACAATCGGGTATATGGAATTTGAAGATGAGGAATTTGATGAAGAAGAGGGTACCCAAGGGTATGCAAGGGAAGTCATATGTTTTTTCACCCGCTCTCAAGGAAAAGAAGTAGAAGTTGTTGCCAGGATACAAAAAGAGAAGGTTGTGTCAAACACGCTCCAACCATTGCTAAAAGAGGTAATCCTCTTCCTGCTCAACCTCCTATTAAGTCTTTTACAAAAAAAATCTTTTCCTCCCATCTCTCCTCCAAATCAGCCTTCTTCTATTCCCATAAAGACCAGTAATCCTACCCTCCGCCGTGAAGTGAGGGACTCATTCCTCATCAACGCAACCCTTGGTCACATTCGACATAATCGATCATGCTAAAAAGACCAAGATTCAAATGTCTGAGGCTGAATATCTTCAGTCAAACCCTGAGCAACTTGTAAGATTGACCAAATATATCCAAAGCCAAGTTGTCGTAACTTCCCATGTCTCCCGAAAGGAATCCTTTCCACTCCTCCTGCATCTCGCATAAATGTGGCCTCGACTTCCGTGTCAAGAAAAATTGAACCTTTTTATCTCTCCCTCCTAATCAATGGTCACAAGCTAAGCAACTGCATAATTGATTCTGGGGCTTCCGATAATGTCATGCCGAAAAGGTCACTCATGCTTTGGGCCTCACTCTTACCAAGCCTTTCGGAGATGTTACTCCATGGAAACCAAACAGGTTCCATTGATTGGTCAGATCAAAGACACACAGTTCACCTTTGTGGCATTCCCAGAGAAAAGAGTAAAGATGACCATCCTCGTTGTTGATATCCCAGTGGCATATGGAATTCTACTAGGAAGAAGCTTTTGTAGAGAGGTTGGTGGAGAGATCCATATGGACTAGTCCAAGCCAGAATCCCCGTCAAAGGTGTAATGCAGACATTGGAGCCTGAATTGCAAAAGAAGTACTTGGTCACCAATTCTGATGACCCCAAAGCCCAAATTCTCTTGAATCATCAGGGATGGGGAACTACTTCTTATCTACTGAGTCTGATAAAATGGACGTTCTCATCCAAGAGGAGGACCTTAACAAGATATGGACACTATAGTTTGATGGCAGTTGTGTAACTAGTGGATGCGGTGTTGGAGCTGTGCTAATATCTCCTGAAGAGGAGATTTTTCTCTCTTTCAAGTTGCAGTTTTTCAATACAAATAATACTGCTGAATATGAATCTTTGCTACTTGGCATGCAAGCTGCAAAAGAAAGGGGAATTAAGAACCTAAAAGTACAGGGCGATGCCGAGCTAATCGTAAATCAAGTGAAAAGAATATACCAAGTAAAGAATGAAAGGCTCAGGCATTACCACAATGCGGTATGGGACAACATTGAGGAATTTGATGCCTTTCAATAAAAGTCATTCCAAGAGCTCAGAATGACATGGCCGATTCACTGGCCATCTCAGCATCTCTCATGCTCCCTCACCCAGGGTTGAAAACAGACACATATACCATTGAGGTAGTCTTCCGCCCAAGCATGCCAGACAATTCTCAGCACTGGTAGGTATTCAACGATGACAATCAACTTATTGCCTTTCTAGAGAAAGCAGAAAATTTCAAAGAGCTTCATTTTGAAGGATCTACTTTTGCATGCCGTGAATCTATTACTGATCAAGCAAATGAATCAAAAGGAGGTGATGGCATATGTCAGCTCAAAGGAAATAAAATTCCAAAAGGTTTAGTCTCTCTGGAATGTTTGTTTGACAAACATGATCATTTTGTCAAAAAGAAATGGCAAGATGACCCTAACTCCTCTCCGAAACCGAACCGGTCAACTTAGGTACTATGGAACATCCGCAGTTTGTGAACATTGGGAAGTGTTGCACACCCAAGAAAAGTGGAAGTTTGTCAAATTTTGAAGAAATATATGGATGTATTGGCATGGTCTTATGCCGATCTAAAGTCTTTCAAGCCAAAGGACATTCAACATGACATCCCGTTGAAAGAAGATGTCAAACCTTTTCGCCGAAACAAGAGGCACTACAATCCCAAGATCTCAGGTACCATCCAGTGGAAATACAGAAGATGCTAGATGCAAGGATCATTTTTCCTATCCATCACAGTACCTGGGTCACAAACATCATGCCAGTATGAAAGAAGAATGGTGAGATACGCATATGCGTAGATTTTCGCAACTTGAATCAAGTGTCCTTGAAGGACAACTACCCACTGCCCATAATGGATCAAGTTCTGCAAGCAGTAATCGGTTCATAAATGTTATCCATGCTTGATGGTTTTTTGGGCTATAATCAGATTGAAGTCTCACCTGAAGACCGATTCAAAATGGCATTCACTACTCCCTGGGGCACATTCACCTATAAGCAGATGCCTTTTGGCTTGACCAACGCCGGTGCCACCTTTCAATGAGAAATGGACTTCACATTCAAAGGTATGATGGGAAAGGTCATCATGGTTTATTTAGATGACTTAACTGTGTTCTCTAAATAGTGAAATGATCATTGTGATCATTTGGAGCAAGTATTGATTAGATGCCGAGAACACGGATCTCCTTAAATCTGAAAAAGTCTATTTTTGGGGTCACTGAAGGAAAGTTGTTGGGACACGTTGTCAAGCAAGGAAGGGACAAAGATAGATGTTGAAAGGGTTAAGGCTATTCAGAGCCTTACCTTACCCACAAGCAAGACCGGTGTTCACTCTTTCTTCGGAAAAGTGAATTTTCTCAGACGCTTTGTTCCCGACTTTGCTGAAAAGACTCATCACATATCAAATATGATGAAAGGGTCACAAAATTTTTGATGGAGTGAAGAAGGAAAGACGTCATTCAAAGGATATAAAATCCTCGTTGCCCATGCACCCGTCCTGGTATGTCCCGACTTCTCCAAGGATTTTATCATGTACAGTTATGCATCTAAGCATACTGTATCAGCCATCTTAATGCAAAAGAACTCGAGGGATTGAATCTCCAATCACGTTCATGAGCTCTCCTCTCAAGCCTCATGAATTGAAGATGTCTCAGTTAGAAAAGCATGCCTTCACCATTGTCAAAGCAAGTCAAGAACTTCCGGTATTACATCCTAAACTCTCATATAGTAGTGTTGGTCCCGACATGGCAAGTCAAGTCAATCTTAACTCAACAAGAGTTAGGAAGCTTATGAGGGAATTGGATCGCAAAGGTCCAAGAGTATGATCTAGACATAAAACCAACCAAGCTAGTAAGAGGCAAGGGCCTATGTCAGCTTATGGCTGAAAACAAAGATTCAGAGGTCCCTAAAGAAAAAGATGATTGCATCGATGGAATGCAAGGCCAGCTGAAGAAAGTTGATTCTCTGCCTATGGTTCTATTTGTTGTGACTAGCGATGAATGGTATTCCGATATCACTTTCTTTCTCACTTGGTGAGTGTCCAACTCATCTAACTTCAAAGGAAAAGTGGATCAGTAAAGCTCAGGGCAGCCAGATATGTCATATGGGATGACGGTTTATACAAGCGTGGATTGATGGCATCTTCTTGCGATGCGTTGAAAAAAGCCACAACAATCAAAGTTACTAGAAATTTTTCATGATTCAGCCTGTGGTGGTCACTTTTCCTCTTCCATCATAACACACAAGATCATCCGGGCAGGTACTATTGGCCAACGCTATTTCGGGATACAACCACCTAGGTAGCAAAATGTGAGCTCTGCCAACAGTTTGTTGGCAAACCAAAATTGGCTACTTTTCCCCTCAAGCCGGTCATTATTGATGAACCATTTAGGTAATGGGGAATGAATTTATCGAGCACTACATCCCCAATCAAGTTCGGACATAGTTATGTCCTAACAACAACATATTACTTCACCAAATGGGTGGAAGCCATACCTGTTAAGAATGCCACCTCTGAAATTGTTTGCAACTTCATCAAAGAAAATATCATCGTAAGGTTTGGCATCCCACACAAGATTGTTGTTGATAATGCTTCCAACTTCTCCTCACGGGAAGTTATCGGTTTTTGCTATGAATATGGGATAACCTTGGCCCATGCCTCAGATTATTACCCCCAGGGAAATGGTCAGTAGCAAAATCCAGTAATAAGAACTTAGTGACCATCATATGGAAGCTAGTTGATGAGAATCAATGGTCATGGCACAAGTCATTATATGATGCTTTGTGGGTAGACCGCATTACTCCAAAGAGGTCTCTCAGTATGTCACCTTTTCAAGTATTATATGGAATCGACGCCGAGCTTCCCATTTTTGTGGAACTTCCTGCTCTGCGCTTGGCACGAGTGATCGAAGATGAGACTTTCCAAAATTCTCTTGAAAAGAGGGTCATGTATCTAATAGAGCTTGAAGAAAAGAGAGTAAGAGTGGTCGACAGGATCACCAAACATCAGAATCAAGTCAAGAGACTATTCGATAAAAAGGCTAAGCAGAGGGATTTCCAAGTGGGAGATCTCATCCTTTTGTGGGACAAGCGAAGAGAGCCAAAGGGCATGCATGGAAAATTTGATTCTCTATGGAGAGGGCCTTTCAAGATCAAGCATCTCAATGGGAGAGAATAGCTTCTATCTCTCGTATCTAGATGGAACCGAGCTCCCGCTTCCCTATAGCGGGCAACATCTCAAAATATTCAGAAGTAGAGCTTGCTCTCTTCTTTGTACAGATTTTCTTAAGTTGTGTGTTTGTTTTTGTCGTGTGTTTTTGCTTTTGTTGGTTGTGTGTTTTCCTTTTTCGTCACCCTTGTTTTTGACTGTAACCCAATGGATAGGCACATGTTGATCTGGGATTCTCTACCCTTAAGCTTCACTCAAAGATAGTCCCCAGAAAGAGCCAGTTGTTATCCTGTAAAATTGACGAGGGAAATTTTGCAGGTAACCATACCAAAATTTTTGTTTTGGTTCCCCGTTAAGGTCCCTTAGCATTGGAATGGCATAAAATCCCTTTCCGAAAATCTAGTTTTTGAACTTAGTCATTTGGTCCTTTTTTTGGCTGGGCGCAGATTTTATTCATGCAACATCAAATAAATTTGTGCCCCCTTCTATTCCTTTGGCGCATCCTTTGGAGTGTCGACATTCCAAATGTTGCGCCTTCCCATGATGTGCCTTTCAAACCTACGCGAGCAAGCGATGCATGCGCCACCTTGTCGACATTAAAATTGTTGTGCCCCTGAATGGTGCACCAAAGCACTAAAAAGGTAATGTCGATAGTCCCGAATCTGCGCCCAATGGGCAAATATTTTCATGTTGTCATCTGTTTTGGTGCGCCTTACAAAAAATTTGGTGGTGCATTTATTACACCTTTTGCTATATATAGGTGCATCCGACCTGTCATTTTCACGATTGAAAAAATGTGAAAAGTTAATTCCTCTGCACCTGTCAGCTGCTCCTGTCATCCCCGTGTGTCACTTTACATCGTATTCATGGACCCCACATCATTTCTTCCATTATATATATTCCTGGTAAGTGGTCCTGCTCTTCTTGTGTTGTTGTTGTGGGGTTTTTGTGTTGTTTTTGAGAGGTTATTATTAAAAACAAAGAAAATGAACCTAAGAAGTAACACAACCTCCAACCCCATTTTTACAAATCAACCTCCCCCCAAACCGGTTTTACCCTCCTTCCAGATCTACTAACCGGGAAGGCCTTACTCTCCAAAAATGAATCCCTGACCCTCTTTCCTCTGTTCCCCTCACTGTCAAAATCTATGTTGAAAGAGGCCAAAAAGGCCACAAACCGATCAAAAGAGGGAAAATCCTTAAAAATTATCAAACCCATGGTTTTCCTTTGGTGCAAATGCCATCACTGTTACACAAAACACAGTCACGCTCAAAGGGGCACACTGTCCCCGCTTGCAACAACACGCATCTTCCCGCGCCTTATAAAATTCTCTAAAAACCCTAACACATGTGCAAGCGCAAAACCACCTACACCAACATTTGAATGTCATGTAGACTCTTCCTGCGCCGCGCCAAAAGCTAAAACTGGCGCACCTTAACTCAATGATGCACCATTTGAACCTGCGCCCCTTGGCGCATACCATAATGTTATGCAACATGTACCATATCTATGCCAATGGCACATCCTAAGAACCTTGCAACACCAAAATAATTTGCGCCTTTCAAAACCCTCATCATATGGGCAGCGCATCATCCTTTCGACACCAACACCGAATGTGTGTAGTATTTCTATGCCCTGCGCCCCTTTGCGTTGTTTTCTTCCATGCAACACTCTTCAGCAGTGTACCTTGCTTTTTTCGACCCCGCAGTCTGTAATAGAATTGCGCCTTGCACCTAGAGACTTGTAAATTGATAAGTTTTCATTCTTCGTAAAGCTTTAATGGATGATTTAACAGCTAACATGGCTCTTCTACGATGGACTTCCTACTTCTTCTTGTAGATCAGCTAGCTGAACTCAGATTCACACATGTCTTCATCAAGTAAAAGCCAACCAAGTCAAAGGGTAAGGCCAAACTCATAGAAGAAGAAATGAAGTACAAATACCAAAGGGTCAGGATGCCCGAGTCCCTTGCAGAGTGTGACTTAGACATCAGGGATTCGAAACTTGGTCACATTGATATGGAGGACTTCTGGGCCAGAACCAAAAGGTCACAGGTAGTCCATGGATGGACAAATTGGTCAGCAGTGGTTTACATTTCACTAGGGGAATTCTCGTGAGTGTGGTAAACAATGAATTCATGATGGTGGTGGCCCTCTACTATAATAAGGACACAAGATGTGTCGAGAATGAGAAGGGTGAGGTAATAATCAACCTCACTGCCCGACACTTTGAAATCATGTTGGGTATCCCCCACCACCGGCACTTTGTGGCAATAAGCCAAGAAGACTGCATAAAAGCATGGGATGAGAATGAGGAAAAATGCATGCAGCTTATGAATGAAGTGTATCTGAAGAACAAGAAGGTGATAACTAGGTGGCCGCAAGTTATTCATCACAATGACTTCTCAGAAGAGCTGAGCGACACCATAACCTTCCTGAGTAGGGTATTTGGGCTTCCTGATGCCCATTATTTTCACAAATGGATGCTCAGATATCTAGAAACAATGAGCAAAAATGTTCCCGATCAACATTTTGAATGGGCGGAGATCATCAGCAGCACTATCTCCGAGCAGCTTCAACAACTCTCAACAACTGGGAGGTTCTACATGAACTCCTACGTGGTATATACGTTGTTGCCTCGAAAGAGACTATCCAACACTGAGTCGATGTGGGGTGTGGCCCCAAGTAAAAATATATGAATATTATCCAGAGTTGAGACTGGAAAACAACATCCTCAATTCAGCAAAGATCAATGATGCCTTCTTCTATGGCATCATCTACCTCTTGAGGCCCAATATGACTCATGGTCGGATGACCAAGAGTGTGGTTACTACCACAGAGAAGTGGGGGCGTTATTTATGCAATTCCCCACTTTCACTTATCTCAGAGCCGCCAACTTCTTGGGGGAGCCCACCAAGTTACCGAGGTATGCGGGACCCAAGTTGATCCTATTGGAGCTATCCAGATAGCTTATCACATACCATGAGAAGTGTCTGAAAAGAAAGAAGGGTGGAACTCCATTCCCCCTCACAGTGGGTAGGTACACCTACACTTCTCACACCAAAGCCTCGGGAAATGTTTGCAGAGTTGGAATTGCTCAACTTGAAACACAATTTCCTGGCAAGGCCAACCTTCGATCCTCGCAATTGCCTTCCAAGGGCAAAGCTTGATCCAATCCACATCCCACAGATCAAGGATATCTACATCGATCTGTATCATGAGGTCGAGCTCAAGAAAGGATCACTCCCACCTGGCCCTGGCAGAGATCATCCAATATGGTGTGGCCATTGTCCCGAAAGGTTTCCAAATGACTGATCAAGAAGTTGATCAGGTCTATCTAGATACGGATGGGGAAAATTGGCCATTTTCCGAGATTGATAGAACAAAGGCACCTCAAACTATTGAGGAAAGGGTTAAAGGCACTGCAGCACACATAGAGCATTGGTGCAGGAAAAATGGCCTCATCTACCTTGGGGTAGACTTCACCACGTCTCCTTTGGGTGATGCACCTACTAAGCCAAAGCACTTACCAAAGGGAAAAGGGAAAGACAAAGAGGGAGAATCAAGCACTGCTCAGGAGCAAGCTCCCGAGAGTCCTCCTTCCGCCACCCAGGAACAGGTAGTAAGCTTGGTCTCCCGAAAAGAAGAAGAGGTGGTAAGTGTTCCAATGGGCACATCCACTCAGGATGTTGCCACTGCTGTAACTAGTGAAGTTCCCACCATCCCATCTTCCACTCCTCCTTCCCCTCCTCACGTCACTCAAGCAACCACTCCTTTGGTTGTGTCTTCTCCCCATCTTCTACTGTTCCCCCTTCCTCTTCCTCCATCTTCTCTTCCCTCACGGATCTGTCCCCTAGCATTTCTTCTCTCATCTCTCAGATCCCTTCCACCCCCATGGTTTCCTCTCCTATAGTGACTCCTACCCCTGTGAGTGTTGGAGGGTCGGCTTCTTTATCAATGCCACCACCAAGCGTCTCAACACATTTCCCCGAGTTCACTATAGTTGCTCCTTCTTTCTACCTCATTCCCTCTTCTCCCTCTGGTCCCACTCCCTTAAGTCTAGAATGGATCTCCAAGCACCTAAGCCAGCATAAGAGGAAAGTCCCCATTACACCTATGGACTTCTCCATCATCCCAACAAAAGGAGCTAAGAAGCAAAAGCCAATAACCCGCTTCTCTCAGAGTGCTTCAGGTGAAAGGGTTATGGAGATCGCATACCCTGATCCCACAAAGGATAAAAAGGATCTGTCTCCTACAAGATTATACAGTGACACAGGTCATGATGGGAACATCCTCAGAAAGCCTACAAGGAGAGGCCCTATCTGCAGTGGATGCCCTTTGCAAAAAGCTTTAGGAAGCAAAGGAAGAGAAGAGGATACTGAAAGAACAAAACAAACATCTTCTCCAAGCCCTGCAGAAAATGGGCAGTGCACCTCCCACAACTACCACCGAAACTCCTGAGGCCCTTAGTCAGGAAAAGATAAATGAGTATGCCAAGATTGGTGAGCAAGGTATGGCAGTATCCACTGGAGAGACCAGATCCTCAAGGATAGTGAGGAAGTAATTATGAAGTTCATGGAGCTGTATCAAAATATTGATCAGGCCAACAAGGAACTCCAGTGATCAGGGCCTATCTTTGAAGAGTTGGACCATGCCAGGTTACAACATGAGACATTCCAAAAGATGCTCGACTGCCCAGTCGATGATTTAGTAAAATTGGCGTCTTCGATCATCCAAGAGCACCCAACAAAGTCCTTGCTGCTTTGGACTATCGGGTTGACCAGATGGAATTTGTCTTAGAGAAAATTGATAAAATCAAGGAGGAAGCCTTGGATGCAATGCATCAAATGGAGCAGATCATCCTAAGGATGTCCCGGGCTTGCTCACCCCATCATACGCCTTGAGGAAGGTAGATGACACTATTCAGATCTTTAAGGAGATCACATCTCAAGGTTTAGGGTCAGAAGCCACTTTTGATAGAGTCTATCAACAACCTTCTGGCCTGCCACGATTTTTTGGATACCGATGGAGGTAGGTAATGAATACTTCAAGCTCCCAGAGAGACTCAGAGATGAACGAGAGACTTGTGAGGTCATCAGCGATCACACCAAGGGTCCCTCAGGATCAACTTCAACCGATGATTAGCAAGTTCATGGAGTATCGTGCTCAATTTCACATTTCCTCTCCTGAGCAAAAGCAAGATACTCCTTTCCAGCCATGGGACGATGATGAATAGGCTCCTTCCTCCTAGGATTGTTCCTTTTTTGTAAAAGTATTTAAAAGTTTGTTGGCACAAATGATGACATCATCCATGTTGCACCATGAGATGTTGTCATCCACTAAATTGCCCCAAAGTCAACAAAGTTGACTTTTAGATATTTTGTAGATATTTTGTAATTAGTTGTTGGTTCCTTTTTGCCTTCTTTCTCCTTCTCCTTCTATATATACTTGGATACTTGTTGTATTCAAGGGTGGACATTTTTTAGATGAAAAATAGAAGTGAGAAGGAAAAGGCTTTGTACTTTTTGTAAACAGAAAATATTAATACAAAAATTAAGACTTTGTGCTCAATGGATGTGTTATGTGTATTAGATCTTTCTTAAGTTATACTCATCTTTTCCTATTCCTCTATCCCTCCCTTCCTCCTTTCTCACTCAAATAAATACCCCTACTTTGGAATGAGATCCCAAACCCCCGAAGGTAGAATCTTTGTAAGACTTGGGCAGATTTCTGCTAGTAGAATAGCAATAAACCGATTTCTGCTTTGTCTCAAAGAGGGCTATGCCCTACACACTGTTGGCTCAAATCTGTCCATAGATCTGCCCTCCTCGATGATTTGAGACCAAAAATCTCAAGAGAGGACAACAATGGAGTAGGAGAGTCACATGTAGTGTATAGAAAGAAGGAGACCCATGATGATCATTAGTAGAAGATGGGGTTCCAAAAATAATGTTGTGGCCATCAAGAGGATCAATAGGATCATCAATATAATATGAAGGAGAATGCAAGATAGAATGAGATGTGGGAGGAGGACTATCGAAGCAATAGAAGACATAGGAGTAAGCATAGTAGTAAGTGGAACAAAGGGGGAGGAGGTATGAGGTACACATGATGGTGGATCAATGCCTAATAAGTAATCAATGATAGAATCATCTAAAGCATTAGGTGGCATATCAAAAGAAGGACCACATGCAACCGAGATGGCATGATGACAACGAGTGAAAGCAATAGGGTCATCAACAAGGCATATACCTATAGGATAATTGACAAGACTAGTTGGCACATGTTGTTGGCCTTCCAAGAGGGCTTGTTGAGTATCATCGGGTAGAGTCATGGGGGTACTATATAAAGCCTTGAGTTCAACTATGACGGCCTCATCATAGATAGGATTAACACTAAAACAAGACATGATGGGAGAAAAGAAGAACTATGCTTAACCACTAAGGTATTAAAAAGGATCCAAAGAAAAAGTATTCAAAATGTCGGGTTCACCAAAATGATTAACTAAAAATAGAGAAAAATAAATTTTCTTATTTTTATGAGTTAATCTAAATAGAAACAAAATGCTATATTAAAATGCTAGATCTAAATATTTTATTTTATTATTTAAATGTATTGAAATAATGGAAATAAGAGGGATATGGTACTAACCTCAATTTGACTTACCTCACTATATGTTGGACCAATGCTGCATCGGGAAAGTTGTGACTAAGTGGCCTCATGAAGGGTAGAAGCTAAGGATTTGACTGCATTGAGGCACCTAGGAAGATATTGGGGCACCCTATACGTGATACGGGCACTACTGCATGTGGAAAATCTCGAGTTTGGGTTTGGTAGTGTCATAATGTCTATGTAATATCTTCATATTTGTCACATGGGTGTTACGATACTTTTTCTTGTGTCAAAATCTCTCCCCTATGCTTGTGTGATGCAGATGTAGAAGATGCCCAAATGTAGTCCCTTGCCTTAGTAGATAGTTTCCCTTGATAGTAATATGTCCTGCCCATAATGTAGTGAGTATGTTATGTTTATATAGGGATCTCTTGTTCAAATTTCGACACTAGTGACCCAAAAATACGACTACAACCTAGGGGAATGCATGGGGTAACAACAAAGACTGACCTCGAACAAATAAATTAGGACCACAAATTATGAAAACATGGGCACCTAAAATCAATGACCTGGGGGCACCTCGGGCGCCCAGTGCAACCCTAGGTGCCCCAATATAGGAATGGAGATGACAACTAAGAAAATTACGACACCTAAGACTCCCTAAAAGACGACCCAAAACTGTATAGACAAGTGACGAATGAACTAGACAAATAACAATGATGACTAACCAACTGACAACAAGACCAAGGGATGGGTCACTAGTGAATAATTTTATTATGCAAGATCCATATATAAAATAACATACCCGACGGTATAAATGTAATAGTAAGTGTGTGATTTTGTGACTACACCCTTGTTATAAAATAATAACTTTAACTTTTCCTTCTTTCCGCTTTGAAAACCTTTTAATAATTTCAAAGTAAGGAGTCCTAAAATTTACCAATTGTCCTTCCTCTGGAATACCAGAAATTTGACTAATAATGGAGGAACTAAATAAGATTTTTGTACCTTTTACTTTTGAATATTCCTCCACAAGGTTTGTTGTAAACTCCTCTGTCATCTTTGGATTGAATTCCTCATACATTATCATAAAATCTAGTCATCTCGCTTTTTCAAACATTGCCACAAACTTGGTGTCTGCTAGTAATTTAACCGAGCTTGATGGTTCATGATAGATCCCGATACCCATTTTTGTATAAAACATAATTGATACTAGCACAAGGCTAGAAATGACAAAGTGCAAGAATGCTAATGACAATGGCAAAAAAATAACAACGGGAAAGTGAAGGATTGAGAATGATTTTGTGTGAAGACAAATATGAATTGGTTAGGAGTAACCGACTTTGATGAAAGGGCAAAAGGTTTGGAGAATAAATGGGGAACATGTGACTAACTAATGGGAGCATGTGAGAAATTTGTGGGAAGTGTATGAAGCGTGCGAAGAGAAGTGGGAAGTGGGGAATAATCATTTTGAATAAGACCAATAATTAACACCTCATCATTAAAAATTTTAATATTTAGAAAAAGTGATGGCACATACCTCATCATTAATCACATGCCACACCTTCCATCAACACTAGATTATCTACATGTTTTTTTGTACAATTATTCATGGCATGATTATGAGGTGAATGCCATTGTTGGTTTTCACCACCACTGCGAACTATATCTAATTTTTTTTATTTTTCCTTTTTTTGGAAGGAATGGTCACTATTTCTGGTTTTTAACCATCCCTTCATAGGAAAATGGATGAAATTTTGGTTTTCAACCATCCCATGTTTATTCATTTTATTTGGAAATCAATTTAGCCTTGAGTTAACTTGGACAAGGTGACCTCATCCAAGCAATTCAGAGTTGAATTGTCTTATAACATCTTCGTGAATTCTTCCTTGGATGCTAGTTTTTGGTATAGACGTAGTCTATGACCATTAACCAACATCATTCTTCTTTCACCATCAATTAAGATGAGTTGCACAGTCCCATTATTGTAGACTTCATCAATTTGATATGGGCCCATCCATCGTGTTTATAACTTTCCTTTGAAGTCCTTATATTTTGAGTCAAATAATAGAGCCCAATATCCTTTCTAAAACTTCCTTTGTTTGATATGACGGTCATGCCACAATTGCCTTTGATGTTGGATTACCTCGGTTTGATGTATTCCTCTAACCTCATCTCATCCAATTCATTTAACTGGATTATTCTTGTTTGTTGTGCTTCGAAAATTCAATTCCTAATGCGGTAGCTTGTCCTTAAGGTCAAATCTCATAATCTATGGGAAATATAGGTTTCTTCCCATAGACCAGCTCATATGGAGTAAACCCCATGGTTTTTTTCCAAGTTGTGTTGTAAGCCCATATTGCCTCAAGTACTCTCTAAAGATAATTCTTATTTAAAATATCTATTGTTTTGGTCAAATTATTCTCTAATTTCCTGTTAGTAGCTTCAACTTAACCATTGGAGTGAGGGTGGTATGGAGATTATTTTTTGTGCCTCACCTGATATGTTTCCAAAAAAAAGTTGATCACATTTTAGATGAACCAAGGTCCCTGATATGATAAAATTGATCTTGATCCTCCAAATCTATAGAAAATGTGTTCATACAAGAAATATACTACCTTCTCATCCCTAGCATATTGGAGAGCTTGTACCTTAGCCCATTTTGTCACATAATCTATGCATATTAATATATAATCCTTCCCCGAGAAGGTGGGTCAATTAGTCCGATGAAATATAATCCCCACTTCTCAAATGGCTCCAAAACCACTTGAGGTTGAAGAGGCATATCATTGTTAGTGTTGGCTTTCCCATACGTTGGCACTTATCACATTTCCACACATATTTCTTGACATCCTTATGCATAGAAGGCCAATAGTATCCAACCCCTAGAAATTTATGAATCATCTTTTGACTGAATAATGTCCTCCTAATGGTTCATCATGACATGCTATGAGTATATCAAAGATCTCATCTTTAGCTACACACCTGCGTAATACATGATCAAGTCCACATTTAAAAAGCATTCCATTAAACCATGTATACATCACACTTTTCTTAATTAATTGTTTTCTTTGTTTAGGTGTGAGAAAATATGGGAACTTCCTGTAGCCAAGTAATTAGCCATATCTGCAAACCAAGGAGAGATGGTGGAAACTGCAAATAGATGCTCATCTGGGAAATCATCATTGACTTGTTCATCTGTACCTGAAACAGTTAGCCTTGAAAGAAAATCAGCTACCACATTTGCTTTTCCCGGTTTATCAACAATATTAATATTGAATTCTTATAATAAAAAAAGCCATCTAATAATTCGCCATGTACCAAAGGTTTATTCATTAAATATCTAATGGTAGAATGATTTGTATGAATAATTACTTCATACCCTATGATGTAATGGTAAAACTTGTTAATTGCATAAACAACTACAATTTTTTTTTTTGTGGTAGTATAGTTTCTTTCAATTGGGGAGAGGTTTTACTAATGTAATAGATTGCATGAATTGCCTCTCCTTCTTCTTGTTGTCCTAAAATAGCCCCTACTACCTCATTGGAAGCATCGGTTTGAATGTGAAAAGGCAGCTTCCAATTTGGGCCTCTCAAAACTGGAGTATTTGTTAGTTTGTCCTTTATAATGTCAAAATATTTTTGACAAGGCTTCGTCAATGGAATTTATAATCATTTATTAGAAGGGAACATAATGGAGAGGCTATTTAACTAAAATAAAAAATGAAGCTTCTATAGTAGCTCGCATGTCCAAGAATCTCTTGCTTGATTCTGGTTTTGGGGTATGGAAGTTACACGATGATCTTGACTTTATCTGGATCTACCTTAATTCCCTCAGTTGAAACATGATGGCCTAATATTATCCCTTGTTCCATCATAAAAATAAATTTATCATGGTTTAGAGATAAGCTGATGTTTCTCACATCTAGAGAGTAATTTTTCCAAATTATCTATTTCCTCTTGGAATGTTGCTCCATAAACTATAAAATCATCCATATAAATTTCCATAGAGTCATGAGTGAGATCAACAAAAATTACTAACATGGCTCTCTAAAAAGTGGCAGGAGCATTACATAAGCCAAAAGGTAAAACTCTATAAGCAAATGTCCCATTGGGAAAGTGAATGTGGTCTTGTCTTGGTCTTCTGGTGCCACCATGATTTGATTGTATCCACTAAAGCCATCTAGGAATGAAAAATACCTCTTCCTAGATAGATTATCCAAAACTTGGTCAATGAAAGGTAAGGGGAAATAGTCTCTATGTGTTGCTTTGTTAAATTCCCTATAATCCACACAAACTCTCCATTTACCATTTTTCTTAGGTACGATAACCAATGGGGAGACCCACTAGTTATCTAAAATTAGATAGATAAATCCCACCTAAAGAAGTTTCTCAATCTCTGTCTTTATAATATCTCTTAAGGAAAAGTTTATCCTCCTTTGTAGTTGACTAAATAGTATGAAATATGTTGTATAAATGTGATGGCTACAAATGATGGGATGGAAACCCTTCCTTTCAATGTGTTCCCAAGCAAAAGCTTGAGATGAGAGCATAAAATATTGAAGCAGGGTATCCTCATATTGACTAGACAACCAACTATTAACTACCAATGTTTTTCCATGGAAAATAGTTAGTTGTTTTGTATTTGGGTAGAGAGGATTTACTACTAGGTATTCTCTCAATGATGAATTCAAGGGCATTTATAAGGCAAACTTATATGGATTTTAGTGATTTCAAAGAAGATACACTCGGTCGGATCTATGTTTCGTGCGAAAGGGTATATTTTTGGTAGCATGTTTTCATCTATCATATCTTCCTTTATCTCCAATGGTTGTGATTGAAGTTCGAGAAGAATACCGATTCTAGATTTGTTTAAGTGTTCTTGTATTATTACCACAACTAATGAGGAAACTACATTTTCTGCTTCCTCTGAATCATCCTTATGCCATTATTTGTTTGAAGTGGTCAAAGGTTTTGCAGCTGGATATATAGATAATTTCTTGAATCATGTCCATTTATAATTATCATATTTCTATTCTACAATCAATGAGAACTGCACAGTGGCTAACCATGGGCTTCTAGGAAGATTAAGGGATATCCAATTTTCTTGTTCTTTGTTTTAATAATCATAAATTATACCGAATAATCCCATGCTTCAATTGTGATGGTTACATCCTCTATGATCCCCTTGGGTTTAACAACAGATTGGTCAACCATTTATAACACTATTGGAGTTGATTTTGGATCTGGAAGAGACAATGTGGAAAAAGTATCAGTAGTCATCACATTGATTGCAGCTCCTAAGTCAATTAGCACGTTTGGAATCTCCACATCCCCAATACAAACTGTAACAATTGGAATTCTAGGATCACCATATTTTAGAGGAGTCATCTTCCCTTCCAATATGCTAGCCAATTTTCCATTGACATGTATTGTTCTTGATTGATTTCTCTTTCTCCTTGGAGTATTAATGTAGAGTTATTTGATGGTTTTGTTTAGCTCTGGAATATCTCTAAGAGCTTGTAATAGAGGGATTCCAATACTTAATTTTTTAATCCTTGAATCAATTCTGACTCTTGTCCCTCTTGGGTTAGAGTATTGTCCTTATTCAAAAGTTTGGATGGGAAGGACATTTCCGTAAGTGGTTCAGATGTATTTTTAAGAACATGTTTGGGTTGTGTCTATTATGATTCTTCTTTGTCTTTGGAGACTTCCTCTATGATTGGGGATGATGGTTTTGAAGTAATCTTCCTTGATCATAACAATATGTTTCTACAATCCATAGAATTCACTATGGGCATTTTTTTGATTTAATAGTGTATGTTGGGTTTTCTAGCCTAACATTCTTTAGGTTAGCCAAAGTTTGACTTGGGATTTGTATTTGAGCAAGTTTTTATCTAAAGCAACATTTATCATCCCGATTAACAAAGCTTGTTGTTATACCTAGGGTCTTCTTGGGGTATATTATTATTGACCAGAACCTTGAGGCACATTCCACTGTTGTTGAAATTATGGGTTGAATTATTGGAATGACGGTGAAATGTTTGGGTTTGGAGTCCATGGTTGCTGATAATACGTTGGTGGTGCATTCCATTAAGGACTCCATTCTTGTGGAACTTGTTGAGTCCAAGGTTAGGGGTATGACCATGGTGTGTTCCATTGGTTTAGAACCCATTGTGTTTTTGGGGCATAAGATTGGTGTTGATTTGAAGGGAAATTTCCTCCTTGCTTGTGAGCTACATAGTTAACCTCAACTTCACTTTATCCTCCGAGACTAATCCCCTAAAGGTTGGTAGAATTGAGGGGGATATGTTCTTCATAGGGGCTTGGTCATTAGGATCCAGTTCTATGGGATAGGTGAATGTCCTTCCTAGTGGGGGTTTCCATTGTTTTCACCATTGGGGTTTTCCACTCCATCAACCATCCTTCCTTGTTGATCAAGTTGTTCCACATGTTGATTTTAAGGGGGTTTTCCAAGTTTACTCTATCAAATCTACCTCTATGATCTCTAAGTCCAAATAGAAAATCATATCATGATTAAAAACAATCTCCTAACCATAAGTGCTTAACCGATTATTGTGTTCCACATACTCAAAAGCAAGAGAAAAGAGTCTTGTTGTCACCACAAGACCTTTTATTTCAAAATAAAGAGTATGGAAAAGAGATTTCTAAATGGAAACTTACCAAGTCATTAGGAAGTACACAAGTTAGTACCTTGATCTTTGATAACACCTTAGAAATCCCCGACAACGACGCCAAAAAGTGACGAGTGTTGTTGATACTCATACTTTAATTATTCAATGATTGTCAATACCAGGGTGGTGTCCGAGGCTGTTTGCAACAAAACACGGTTGAAATTGTATTTGAGCATGTATTAACTACAAGATTTAACCAAATACTATTCCTAAAAACTTATACATATAAGCAATGCTTGATGAAATAAAACAGAGACTCCTAGATCTATGAATTAAAAGAGTTAAGAATGTTGAAATAGACTAACAACTTTAAATACTGAAAATATTATAATTCTTGCAAGTAATCCAATGCTAAATAAACAAAAATTAAAAAAACATGTTATGATTTCCTTCACGTTGGGAAGGAGTGGCCCTTGTTCCTTCCTCTCGATTGAGTTTGAAACTTGAAATTACATCAGTGAGATTGAACTCAAAACCATGCACTTTATTAATCAATAATGTAATACAATACTTTTCTTTCAACAACCTCTTTCTAATTATAATACAAACACTTTTATAATAGGAAAAGTTCAGTTCCTCTATAAGAGGACTTGTTATTTGCAACAACTATCTAATAATTAACTAACAAATTTCCCTAAGAACAACGTAATTGGGAGTTACAAGTTTGGAATAACAAATGCATGTAGCATCTTGATTAGATTTATCTTGTTAACTACGAGTGGAGTCCTAAATCAACACCAACTAAGATATTGGAGATTTGGTAGAGTTGAAAAACTTATGCATTCAAATCCATTGAATAGTGGTGATTGTCAATTCACTCCCGTTAGAGAAGATAATAAGTTTGTTTTCAAAGATCATTGTCAAACACTTAATTCATGTTTTCTAAGCTGAATTGTTGTTAATGGGGAAGCCCACACATTATGCAAGTCACATGTTGATTGGATGATGATACACATTAGATGCTCCTTCCATCATGCAACTCATGTGCTGAATAGATTAGTTCATTGCTTTGTTGTGTGAGTCCTTTTCTTCCTTCATGTGAGTCTTGCACTTCCATAACGGGATTCTTGCACTCCATCGCGAGTCCTATGCTTCATGGTGTGAGTCCTGTATTGGGCTTAAAGTGAGTCCTGCACTAAGCTTGAAGTGAGTCTTGCACTAGGATTTATACGAGTCATGCGCTAGGCTTATAATAGGTCCTTCATTCACACTTGTTAGCACATATATAAATTTATATCAACCCATTCAAAGAATCTTATACAAGATGAAAATGAACAAGGTTTGTGCACAAAAACTTCCTTTTAAATATATAAAATTATTAATTACAAAATTCTAACATCAGTCTAATACAAAATGATGATACAAAAATGGGGTTTGGATGGGAATTAACAAGGTTCATCAATGGGCGTCAAAGAAAGCATTCTACTTCTATGTGACAACCAAAGTTGTATTGCTCTTGCAAACAATCTAGTCCAACATCAAAGAACCAAACATATTGAGATCCATATGCACTTCATCCGGAAAAAAATATCAAGAGTGATATAGATCTCAAGTTTTGTTCCAATAAAGAGCAAAAGTTGCATACATTCTTACCTTGAGCCCTTGACTACTACTAAGTTTTGCAAGTTTTGTGCTTTGTTGGGCATTTAAGATATTAGCTCTTATGATCATGTGGATGACGTTGATCTCCACCTATGAATTAGTTGAGCATGTGTTGTTTAGCTCTTATGATCATGTGAATGATGTTAATCTTCACCTTTGAATCATATGAGTTTTGGCCTTTCAGAGTTTCCCTTGAGGGGGAAATAAGAAATGAGCATGTTGCATTTTTTTCTTGTGCAATGTCATCTCTTAATGGCTTGATTGTGTCAAAATGGATACTCCCTAGACTATTTCTATGTTGTTTAAGTAAATTTTCATGTATGTGAAGTTTACTTGTAATCCCTAACGAAGCATTATATATGAAGAGTTTATTAACTCCATAGATCTTATGTAAGACTTCATCCTTAATCACTTTATCTTGAGAATTTGTAATGTTCCTTTGTATTGTGGTTTTTATAGAATCTGTGGAACATTGTTTTGAACTAAAGAGAAACATTTTATCGTGACTACTCTAAAACCCGTAATGTGTTTATAATTGTTCACGACTTGTATAAGTTTGTGAGACACTACAATAGTGTATCATGGAGTCGAAAACCCCATGGGACAACGCTGTAGTGCACCACATAATTGCATAACCCAAGGAACAAATGTTTTTGGATGCTATCGTAAATCACGTGTTGATTTATGGATTGTAATTCCTTTTGTACCAAAAGGTGACTTGACATGAGGAACAAAATTTGACATGTGAAATCAATTTTGCATGTTTCCTACTTAACATTAAGGGGAGTGTTGGGTTTATAATATTAAGCGGGAAACTACTTATTTAAGAAACCTACCAAAGACTGTATGTTTTTGGTTTATAACTTATATTTAAAATATAAGCATGATATATCCCAAAGTGAGACAACTTTAAGAGTGGATCATGACCACCCACCTTGTATATAACAAGGTGATCTCATTAGAGATCGATTACACAGTGTGTGACATATGAATGTGAGCTATATGAGCGAGTATATTATAGATACATGAGGTGAATGTTGAAAAACACATGAGCAAATGTATGAGGCGGTTTGTAATCCCTTCTTAAAGGTGTAACTGCAAGTGAATCTTTGGAAATAGTGGGAGTGTTGGGTGAAATTGAATTCTCAATAAAGATAAGTGATTTTCAGTGGGTTTTTTACCTTCCAAGGTTTTCCCACTTATATCTTATGTCATTGTGTTCATTTACTTTTAATTTTATGTTGTTTACATATTGTAATCTACAATATAAACATCTTAATCTACAATATAAACATGTTAATTTATGTTTTAATTATTTCACTTCATAAACTATAGTCTTCATCAATTTATACTATGGATCTATAATTTATAACATTATTTATCCCTTAAATTTCCTAACACTTTGAAGAGAATATGAGACCAATTAGTGATAAGTACCCTCCAATTTTAGCTGTAAAATATCTAAAGAGGCACACAAAAAATAATGAAGGAAGATCAATAATAAAGACATCTTGAGGAATAGAGAAGTTGTGGCATGCATGCAATACGATGTTTAAACCTTCGGTAACCCCAATAGTTCCTATTGATATTCCATCTAGTGAACCACACCTTTAGAGAGAGATTTGTATTTTAAGCCAAGCTGGTCTCGCTTCTCTGTTTGGGCATAATTGAGCTACTTTCCGTTGAATCAATCACACAATTATGAACCAAGTGATTGCCAATAATCATAGATACATATAAAGGTGGTGGTTTTATACTCTTATTTGGCTCACCATAATTTTATTGAGGTGCATTAGTGAGCAAAACTTTGGCCTACTCTTTGGATGATTCATTTGAAATGGAGAGGTCATCCATGATGGCTTGCAAAATATCTCTTTGTCTAGGAATAACTAGAGATTCCCACATTGAGATGCTCACATTAGTATTTTTCATTTACTTGAGAATATTGAAGGGGGTACCTATAGATTTTACAATAGAGGAACACCATTCTCCTTCCAGATATCTGTTCCATCCACATAAGCTCTTTGGATGATAAAATTTCCATGTTTCACAAATTAGCCTTGTGTTTTGCTTTTCATGTGGAAATTCTTCGCCGCGTGGATCCATAATGTTTCATGGGTATGTAGTGCATCACATGTTTTCTACACTTTGTGGATTGCTCAATAAACCATAAAATTTGCCTAAGTTTGTGGGTTTTCCACCTCCAAGATAAAGAGTTGGTGAAGTAGGATACAAAGTGTTTACTTCCATGTATCAATTTACAAATTTACAAATGAGGTATCATTTCATGGCTCTAGAGTATCCTCTTGTAGTGGAAGTGTTTTTATTGGTGCGACTTGATAGAAAGCAGAATTTTATACCATCAAAGCTTGGTTAAGGATGTCATTTGAGCAAGTGGTTTGATTACGATCTTGGTTACAAGTGAAGCACCATTCATAATCTTGCACTAGGTTGTTTTGGATTGTGAACATTGCTTTAGATGAGTTAGCTACATTAGGGTTATATGATTGGAATAGTTTCACATGGGTGATTTGGCCTTAATTTGGAGAATTTACTTGGTACATGACGACTTTTTGGGTGAATAAAGAGGTTTGTTTGGTTGATATGGGGGCTAATAAAGTCTAAAATTTTGTGTTTGTTTCCTTTTCAAGGTTACTAACTCATTGCCAAAGTTTTGCAATTGTTTCAAAACTTCATGCAATTTTAGTTCATTAGAAGTACTTGGGGAAGTAGTAACTTGGTTTGTGGAATGATTGGTTGGCATTGGAATAGGAGCTAGTTCAAGTATTTAATAGGGAAAAAATTATCCTACTTTTGGGGGATATGTATTGGAGGCCTTAGTGCAATTTTCCCATCCTGAATAAGACTATTCTCTGCCCTAATGACAATGTCATAAGCATTAGGGAGAGTTATACCTCCCATGGATTGGATCATGATTGAAATTTCACTATTTAAAGCTCTCAAATAATATAAAAAGGCATATTAAGGTGTAGGCCTTACCATTTGTGGGATTCTATCCCATGTTATTTGAAATATGATATTAAAATCAGACATCAACTCATGTGGTGCCCTTTTTGTTGTAGTAAATTGCTCTACCAAAGACAAATGGTCTGATTTATCTTCAAATTGTCTATAAAGGGCCTCTCCTAATTCATCCCAAGTGATAATAGAGTTCAATCTCAAACCTCTGTACCATTGTAGAGCCTTTCCCTTGAAAGATGTCACCAATAATCTAATTGATACATTTTCTGTGTGACATGATAGACTGAGCATATGTTTGCAACATCTTTGATGTGTTCAACGGGTGTTGTCTTGTTTTCTCCAGTAAAGAAGAGAACACATTTCAGGGTTACAACTGGTATATCATCATACTGAGTTAAGATCAAGGGGATTCCTCCATCAAAAATGACAAAATCTTAGTTCCTTTGGTGAACCATGAAGATAATAGCTCTTAGAACCCTAGAAGATGACAATAAAGGCCTCATTGATAAGGCCAAAATATGCCTCATCAATGTGTAATGAATGATCTCATTTTACTCTCCTTTTAATCAAGTTTGATTGCATTTTGTGGCTTTTATTTGATCTAGTATAAGTTAGGATGTAATTGTCCATCTTTTGTTTGATTTATTTATAACGTCTAAAAACTCTATAATTCCTAACAAAGTGTGTGGAAATTCAGTTTTTGGAATAAAATAGGTCACATTTGGTCAGATAAGCAAAGTATGAAGCAACCAACACCTTTTTGAGGACATTGGATTCAATGCGGCTTAGCTCTGGAACCTTCAGGATTAGTTCCGAACTCCATCACTTAGCTAAGGAACTCTATCACTTAGCTCTGGAACCTTCAGACTTAGTTTCAGAACTCCAACACTTAGTTCCGGAACCTCGCGCTTTAGCTCAGGAACTTTCGTAGTTAGTTCCAGAATGTTTCCCTTTAGATTCGAAACTTCTCCAAAGTTTAGAATCAATGAGAATCTATTTATTTTGACAAAATCCAGTGATAGAGCAATTAATGGGCCCTCAAATCAGGAACAAATCAACGAATTGCTGATTCTTCACACTCTAGAAATACTTATGTAAGACCAAACAATTGTATGTCCAACAAGGTTTCTAAATTTCACATCTACTTTGAGCACTATTTTGTTTCACTAGAACCTATAGGTGGATAGACAACTATTGAACACTTATGATTGTAAATGCATCTTCAGATGATGAAATATATATAAAGACCTGCATATAGATAAAAAAAAAAGAGATATGATATAGATATACATACATATACAAGTTTTGTAAAATAGAACAATTCAGTAATAAGATAGCCATTTCATTTTGAGAGTATCAAACTTTGTCAACTCCTGATTCAAGGTGGAGCAAGGGCCCACTCCTCCAAGAAACATGACCCCTTTATTTTATTGGTATTTATATCTTTAAGAACTTTGTATGAATCTATTCTCTAGCAGTTTTGTAAGTACTTTTGGTTCATCAATTGAAATCCGTTACGTAATTGTTCCTACAGGTGTTGTAGATTAAACTCTTATTTCCTTGCAAGCATTTTTAACAACATTTTCAAATGCATGTTTATTTCCAAACAAGTGTGTTTCATTCTACAATGCATGTTTACTTCCAAGCAATTTGTTTAATTTTGTAACGTATATTTATTTCCAACAATTTGTTTCATTCTGCAAAGAGTGTTTATTTCTAGTAGTACGTTCAATTCTGAAAGATTTATTTATTTCAACAATGTGTGTTTATTTCAGCAAGTTTCTTATAGTTTAGATTTAATAAGGATTTGGCCAGGAAATCTTAAAGACACTTTAAAACCCCAGAAAATAAAAATAATAAATATCTACAATCAATTACTAGTTCACTAAGATTCTTCTTGTTGCATACTGACTTTAGACACGCCCTGGTTTAAATACGACATCAACCATGAGTTGATTAAATGAAGGAAATAATGACACCCATCACATACTAGGAGGAAGAGTAGATAGGACTTTGTTTTGAGGTGATGGAAATCTACATAATGATCTTCTTTTTCTTCTTCTCTTTGGTAAAAGTTACAAATAATCAAAAGACTCTCCACTTGTCACTCTTTACCTTGTTTGAAATCTTCTCGTGAAGGGGTGAAATTAGGTTGTCTAAAATTAGGGAATTGAGCTTGGGAGTCGTCAGTGTGTAGAAGATTTCCTTCAAAGGCTGAAACTCTCTAAGGTACACACCAAATCTCGTGGAAATAAAACAAAATGAGTTGAAAAAACTCAAACTATCCCACCGAGCATGCTATAATTGTTAACTCTAAAAATAACAACCTAGGATTTGATCATGGCAAATAAATACTTTTGGCTAATATGGGATTGTCTCCAAGCGTGGGACCTTGTGTCTTGAGACAAACCTCTAGAAAAGGTTAGTTACTTCTATCTCAGCCCACTACAAACTAACCTACAACTTCAAAAATTAACTAAACTAAGTTTAAACTACAAATTTGTAGGAATCAGGGCTGAGAGGGAAGAAAATGCTATAAAATAAAAGAAGGTGATGCACCAAAGCTAAAACAGGGTTCAAATCTGACTTATAGAGACACAAATGCAACCAAACATGTAAGAATCAAGGAGAAACAAAATTTTACAAGAGACGAGTAAATTTATCCAAAAGGAAAGTAAGAGGGTAAGAGATTCACATCAACTACAAAACATTTAATGGAAAAAACTAGAGTTGCATATCAATTAAAGCATTTTCACTTGCATTTACAGAGAAAAGGTTTACAAAACTTTTGAAATGTAGTTACAAAGGTCTGAAGGCATGGAAATTACAAAACTCTAAGGCAGAGCTCCAAATCCCACAGAGAAGAACCCTTCAAATGTGAAAAATCACTTACATTTATAAGAGAATGTGAAAGGAAGAGAGAAAGAGGGGGAAAAGAGAATGATCACATATAGTGATTAATGAAATCAACCACCCACCCGCACCAAGGATCAATCGCCATAGTTTTG
The DNA here is from genome assembly GCA_018340775.1 of Taxus wallichiana var. yunnanensis. Classification (NCBI taxonomy): domain Eukaryota; kingdom Viridiplantae; phylum Streptophyta; class Pinopsida; order Cupressales; family Taxaceae; genus Taxus; species Taxus wallichiana. The sequence continues at coordinate 434,917,899 of CM031244.1, read as the reverse complement.
TAGGTGCGGGAATGTGTTCTTGACATTGCTCCAATCAAATGCCACTAGGGTCGCCAATGTAGGAGGATGACGCTCAAAATTAAATTTAGGTTGGCGAAGTGGTTGAGCATCTAATTTAGCTAAAACTACACTTTTCTCCCACATTCCTGTGTTTTCATGGTTCTCCCTAAAATTACATACTTTTTAGCATTTCTTTATGCCGAAATGAATCCCTTTAAGAGACAAGTGAATGCAAAAAGTCTCATACAAATTGGAGCTCTCAATTGAAAGTTATGGCAAAAATACCAATTTCACTTTATTTTGTGGCATTTTGTGTTCTTTAGTATTCATGGAACACTAACTTGGTGTTCTGCGAGCCTTGTAGTTTTGATCTACACTCAACTGCTTTCTCCACAATTCCATAGAGGTCTAATCCTATGTTACGTGGAAATTTACATTTGTGACCTTATTCCTCCGCCTCGTGTAAAATTTAAAATCCACAAAACACTATATTTGAGAACGCATAGAACACTATACTTCCTTACTTCAAAACTTTCAACCTTAGTCGCATTCCATACTATTTTCTTTGTATCACGGATCCTGAAAAAATGTTTTTTACCTCACAACTTCTCTTGAGATGACTACATGCTTTGTTGCGTAGGATTAACCATTTCCAAAAATATATATTTTACATTACCGTGGAAGACTAAATTTATTCCTTTGTTATGTGCATTAGGAGAACCCGCAAAACACTAAATTCACACATTCCATGACACACTAACTTCCCATGTCTCACAACTTTCCTGAGAAAAAGTGACTAAGTTCCAATTTGGATGAGTTCAAAATTACATGGGGGTGTAATTTTAGACAACAATACCTTTTCTAAAATCTTTATTATTACTTTGGGTCGATTTCCTGTTTTCAATGACAAAATTCAAATAAGGGAATCATACACACACACACACACACACACACACACACACACACACACACACACACACACATGACTTGCATATATCATTAGGGGCTAATGCTTATTATCTACTACTTAGGCAAAGAACAACATTCAAGGACTGTATTTGAGCTACATTATTCTCTATGTATGAGGGGCTATTTCTAAATTCCATCTCACATAATCATCTTGGGGAAATAATAGTTGTATCCCACTATTTTGGTGTGAATGGCACAAGGGAAACCTAGCTTCAAGGGACATAATTCAAATCACACACACAAGAACTACATAGAGTCTGAAATGTAGTGTAGCACTTAGTGACAATCACATTTTGGTGACCACCGAGGTCAGTCTAACTCAAGAATATGCATTATTTATTCCATCGGATGTTTACTTGAGCTTTATGTAGGTAGCTAGGGTTTTTGTGTGAGGTTTAGGTGTGACATCAAAACCTTGCAATGAAGTGGTTGCGATAAGGATAAAAAGGAAGAAGCTAAGTTTAGACCTTGAAAAGAGAAGAAACATAACATTTACTAGGACACTAGCTCCCAATTTAGACACCGGGGCCTAGGTAGTCATGTCCATATCTCTGGGTGCTCCCATCCAAAGAGGTTCAAAATCCTAGTTTCTTAGACAGAGCTTACACAGTTAAGATCCAACCCGTTCTAGTCATATTCCAACTCATAATCAGTCTAGATCTCTTGAAACAATCTAAGTCACTCTAATATCCTATCTTGCACACTTTATTTTACTTTGCATGCTAGATCGTGTTTATTACTGTTGTATCTATTTGATCTCGATCCTCTGATTAAGATTTAAATTTCTTTAAATCAGTTCCAAATCCTAGGTGTATGATAATGGGTGGCGTTTTACTAGTATCTTAGGTGTAAGTAGATCAATAGATTGTATATGATGTAGAGATATCCAAGTTAGGGTTGTAAACATGGATTATAGATATTAGTAGGTGGTAATGCCCAAATGGGTGGATTATAAGGCAAGGGATAATATAGAACAATGCAATAGACACAAATATGCCACTCTATCATAGTTGGCGTACATGATACATCAATAAATAAATCAAATCATAAATAACACAAAGGAAAAGGAGAGTTATAAATACTTACCATTATGAAGACATCATTAACCCATTATCTTCCCCGGGGTTAACAACACCTTATGAGAGAGTCGATGAGGGATCACAAGATGAATAGAAATAAGACCTAAATAGATCACTGTTAGGGACTCTAAACACTAAAGATACCATATTGGTCCAACTCCTATTCTTGAGTGTCACAGATTGAATGCATTAAAGAAATGCCTACAAAGAAAATCAATATCGACTTCTAAACCTTTACGACCTAAAAATTAACTTGGCAAGAGTAAGAATATTGAATGATGAATAATGTGATAATGATAAATGGTCTCAATTTTGACCTATATAGGAAGCACAATTAGCTATTAGAACTTCCTATAACCAACAACATTGACCAATGACCACGGGAATAACAACTATAATGTATCAACAATCAATGATAACATCGAATTTATATAAGTCATGTGAAAAAGGTATAAGGGTAATGTAAGTGGATATGTAGGTGATCATAAGAGGGTAGTAAGGTGATTTCATATGAGGACGTAAATGGATGGCTAGGAGATGTATATGACATGATAATATATGATATCTAAGGTAGCATTGATTTGCACATAAAATATATCTCACGAGTACCTCCACTAACCAATGCATCTTGCTCTCTATGATACCTCGTAGGATATCACTCAAGGGAGGTTAATGTGCGAATGGTTCCTATGAAGAGAAAAAGTTAGCACGAGAAAAAACAAGGTACAAGGTTCTCTCAGTGGGTGTGACAATGGATATGTTACACTTTTGATTCAACAAATAATAACAATAAAATGGGCATTATAGCCATATAGCCATATCTAAAACATAGCCATATGCTAAAACAAACAAAAAAACCGTGTCAAATGTGTGCTCAAATGAGAGTGATATATAAATTTGATTTTTATACTCTCTCTATATATTATCCCTTTAGTTCATCGATTGTTAGTGGCGTTTAGGGTTCCTTGGTTAACATCAATAGATGTGTTGTTTTTATTCAATAATAAAATATAATAAAATAACCATATGCTCATACAAACCAAAAACTTGTGTTGAATGTGTGCTCAAATGAGAATGATCTATAAATTACAATATTTATAGTCACTTTATATATTTATCCCTTTAGTTCAGCGATTAATAGTGGTGTTTAGGGTTCCTTGGTTGACATCAATCGATGTGTTACATTTTATATTTAGTAATTAAATACGAGTAAAAATGGACAAGTAAAGTACCATCGTGACGACTTCTAAGAAAATTTAGCCATATGATTAAACAATCTAAAAACTATGTCAATTGAGAATGATATGTAAATTCTTATTCATATTCTCACTTTATTTACCATTCCTTGGGTTTGTTGCTTGGTAGTGGCATACCAAAAGAAATAGAAATGCACTAGATATCAATTCTTTAAGAAAATGCACACAAACTACAATACCACTACTATCTTATTTGAAAATAAAATGTAATGCCACCAATATATACACACCATATACATTATATGGAGATGAAATTTTATAGATAGTATCCAACATACCTTTATTTTTTCTACATCTAAAAATGCAAAGTATTAGTTAGCATTGTAAGTTTCCTAAAACTTACTCTTGCATAAGTATTGTAGACCCGCATTAGATCTAAAAGTCGGGTGGAAGACCGAAGTTTTGCTCTTGAGCAAGGAAACTACATATCTCCCTCTCATTTCCTCTCTCTCACTCCTTATGTATACTCCATTCTCTCTTCCCTTCTTGTTTTTTCTTTCATTGTTCTTCCAAGTTTTACTAATCGGAAAAATAATATTTTTAAATTCACATAATTAAATATAGTGGGTCATGTACACCACCCAAGTCAAAATACGATTAGAATGAAAGCCCTTTAAATTCAATTTGCCTCTTAGGTGGATCTTAGAATTGATTGACAAGTACAACTTGGAATAATTTCTACGACTCTACAATCCCCATTAACAAAATAGAGGAAATAATTTCATATTTATTGGGTGAAACAAATGGTTGCTTACTCTTTAGAGTATATATTAGGATTATCCTTTTTATAGATGTCATTATTTTGATGTCTCGCTTGATAAGAGGTCTTCAAAAACAACATGATATCTTAACCTCCTTTGTGATATTCACGAGGTTCAAGTTAATTTAGGTATGTTAAAAGTCATGGTTATTAACATTTCTATAAATAATGGAAGCCATACGATTCTTACGTATAATAGTGAGAGGGTTGAGTAGTCTCTTCACATTTTTAGGGTTCCTCTTCTTGGGACCACACTTTAGCTTGATTATAGGAATATATGCCAAACTAAATAAGGGATGTGCAACACTCACCACCCTTGAAAAGTATTATTTTTGGCTTTAGTTTGGGACATTTAAACAAAAATCCACCTCTTTCATTCACTAGTCACACACCGCCCTCTTGCGTGACTTTGAGGTTTGGGCACCATACCTTTGAGTTGAAGACCGAAAATGAATAGAAAGAGTGATTGTCACAATGCTAACCAAACATATTCATGCCAAGAGATTCATTCTTCATGCCATCATCCTTGCATAATTTGGCACAACCCGCTCATTCCTTTAACGAGTCGTCATTCGGTGAGAATACTTAATAATCTCAAACAATCGGGTAACTCCTAGAGTGATAGCCTTAGATATCCATACATTGCTTCCATATCCTTTAGGGAGCAGACAAACAATGTGGTTGATTCATGTTGGTATGCAATGCCTCTTTCTTGCTTCACCTCACTAATTTCTTAATATTGAAAGGCCACCTTGCATAACTTCCCGGTGGATGCTTTATTGATCTCTCCATCAGAGAGATAAACAATAACTTTCATAATCTAAAGAGTCGCTCACCTCAAAACTTCAACACTACTCAAACTCATATCTTCACTTTAGTGATGGGTTTATGTAATCCTCATGGTACACAAAACTATAACCACCTTGCAACCTAAGGATTCCCCTTGCTTAACTCATAGTTTGCTCCCATCAACATCACATTGAGACATACCATCATATCCCTTAGGAGCATCGTATTTGTCATATTTTCTCTTTGAAGTTAGAGACCAAAGATCGTTTTCTTTTTCAAACGCTTTCCTTATTACAAGATAATGGGACAGAGTTCTTTTGCCTCTTTGAATATTCTCTTATATCTCTCTAGACATTCATGGCTTATGAAGATCAAATATGCTTAGCCCTCTTCCTCCAAGAGATGTTTGACCTTCGTCGACCAATTTTGAGACACAAGTGCTTAAAAGGGGCCCACACTAGATTAATTACATCCCACTTCCAACAACCTCACATAAAAAGGTTCATCTCACGATACACAAACTTCTTTTTTAAACTCTTGTTTCCTTTGTCCCAATTAATTCTTTTTGAAATTGTTGGATTGTGCCCCCCAAAAAAAAAAAAAAAAAACTCTATCTAGAAAATTGTTGTGTAATTTTTGGGTATTTAGTCAATCTCGTTTCATCCATCCTCACAGTTATAAATTGTTACACTAATGAGTGGATTATATTGATAATTTTAGAATAATATTAAAAACATCGTTATAACCAAGCCTATTTGACGATGAATCCGCCTAATATGATCTTGAAATGTTTGACAAAATGTCATTATCCAAGTGGGCAAAAACGTTAAACAGAAAACATTGAAAGAAGCAAAATGGTTTTTGTGTTTTTCCTCGGGTAAAACATTGAAAATAGCAGTTAATCGCGGAGCGGCTTTCTCATCCTCTCTAATTTTACTGGCTTCCGCTATATTTTATGTAATGAATTAATGGATATCACGAACTAAAATAGCGTCGGAAATAACAGAGCATAAACTAATTGCTATATATAGCAGAATTCAATATAAGCCGAAGAATCAAATTCTTTGCAATGGATTTTAGCGGGTTCTCCGTTACATTAGAGCAATCGAATGGATTTTTGAGAAAATTGACAAAGAGGGCAACTAATTTGTACCCATTAAGAATTGTGTGGGTTTCCTTTTCTTCATTGGGTATAAATCATTAGGTATTCAAGATCGGAAACCCAGACAACAAGGTAAAATAATCAGAGACGAAAATCTCATAATTACTTTTTCTCTTGAATGTTTCTGCAGTGTGCAGGATGCCTTGCTCAGATATGTCAGTTGGGTTTTATTTCTTGTGAATTTCATTGTGGGGTTTTGGTTATGTGTTTGGCGGGTGTTTCAATTCTCTCCGTGTTTTCTGTCAGAGTTTTGGCAGAGTTTTAATATCCACTGCGCCAAACTGCTTTTGCATTCAAGGTATGTATGGTTGTATATAGATTTTTAGATGGGTGTTATTCCATTTTAATATGGGTTCTACAAGTTTAATTTGAAGTCGCGCTTTATGAAAAGGCCATCAAGGCATGATTGCAGATTGTTTGCTATTGATCTCTGTTTTAAAGTGGGTATAAAATGGTGTTACAGAGTTTTGTTTAATGTATTGTATTGGGTTGTGGGTGTTATCCTCTGCTTCATCTAAGTTGGATAGCTTATAGTATCTTTGTTACCAGGGTGTGGTAGCAAGAAGGGGGTTTTGGCACCCATTAGTGGTTAGATCATGGTGGAGAAAATGCAAACCCAGCAGCAATTCAATGGGCTCGTTGAAGGCAGGAAAATGGTTAGGAACAATGTGGGCATGCCCATCTGTGAAAGTAATGCCGAACAAAAGGAGCGCTTGAAGGTCCTGGAGGGGGAAGTGTGCACATTGTTGTGTAGCATCCGTGCACAGCACCAAGCATTGGAGAATGCTTATTCTGAACTGGAAGTTGAGAGAAATGCTTCTGCAACTGCTATTGATGAAGCAATGAAAAAGATATCCGAGTTACAGGAGGAGAAAGCTAGGTTTAAGATGGAGGCCTCACAGTTTCAAAGAGAAGCAGAGAAGAAAATGACATATGCTGAGCAGACATTGGGTTTTTATGAGAATTTGTTGCTTAGTGCTGATGAGGAAATCATAACCCTTCAGTTTGAGGTCCAAACATATAGGCTTAAATATGGGATCTGCCACAACGACCGCATTGATAATGTTGCCTCGGACCTCGAGAAAGCCGTTGAAGAAGGGTTTGAGTTTTGTAGGTCTGATAGAATGGAGGTCCCCTTTACCTGTGAGGATTTTAATGGAAGCACGGGCAAAACCCTAATGGGTTCGTCTCATAAGAAACCCTTAAACCGCGGGTTTTCCGGGAAAGGTATGCCGAACCAGGACTATGTGAGTTTTCAAGATGAAACATATGATAAAGAATGCGTGGAATGTGACAAGTATGAGATTACACAGGATAATGATCATTCACAATGGGATCTATTCCAGAAGCAATCTGATGCACTGTGTTGGAGACTGGCTGAAGATGGTTCTATATCTTTAAAAGAGAAACAAGATTTCGCTTGTAGCCCAACAGATCTCAGCTCAGAAGCAGAGGCTCCTGAAGAAGACAGGGAGCTGATAAAGCATGTGATTGCTCCAGTTCAGAACACGGTGGCTCAAGACGTATCAGAGATACAAGAAGATGCCCACAAGATTGTGAAGAGATCAATCCGCCCAAAAGGAGTACTAGCCTCATTCTCAAAGGTATTGATAGTGGGATTGTTTTGGGATCTTTGAAGCATATGGTGAATAAAAATAGATGCTAGTGGAATGGAGAGTCCAGTATGGCTCTAGACTCAATCACCAAAGCACCGAAGGATTCTTTTTTGTTCACACACATTTTTACACATGCGGGTCTAAGGAAAGCCCATCAAGCAGTGTAGAAACAATTACCAAGTCACTGAAGGATTCTATTTTGTTCCCACATACTTTGTTTTTACACATGGAACCAAGGAAAAGGCCCATCAAGCAGTGTAGAGGCAGTTTCAATGGCTCACAAGGATTCTTTTTGTTCACACACACTTTGCTTTTGCACATATGGAACCACAATGATGGGGAGAAAGGCCTATCAAGCACAGTAGAAACAATCCTAAGGCACCCAGGGTTTTGTTTTTGTTCTTGCACACATTGGTTTCACACATATGGGACCACAAGCGTAGGAGCTGAAGCTGTGTCGAACAGTTACACAATTCTGTAGCAGCCAACGCTAGCAGGAACACCTTCATTGTGCAATATCAATCCTATTATCAAAACTTAATGGCATTTAAGGTCTTGTGCAAGTAAGGCCCCTTACACTAGTGTCATGATGTGTAGTTTCAATGCGGATTGATATTACTGTTTGATTTTGTTTGGGATGCACTTTGTAAGGTTTTTAGCAGAAGGGCGGAACCGAACACCTTTGTATGAAGCACATATGTTGTGCAATATCAATCTCATTGACAAAACTTTATGTCATTTAAGCTCTTTTAGCAGGAACGTCCTGTACTTTGACTGTCATCATATGTGACTTCTATGCTGGTTGATATCACTATTTGGTTTTGTCTGGGATGCACTTTGTGAGGTTTTTCAGGAGGACGGAACACCTTTGATGTGCAATGATAAAACTTTTATGGCATGGAAGGTCTTCTACATGTAAGGTCTTTCACCCTGGTATTTTTAATGTAGATTGATATCTCTGTTTTGTTTTCTTTATGGTGTACCATGTAAGGCCTTTTGTAAGTTCTATTTAGATTGATATGACTTTTTGTTTTTTGTTTTTTGTTTTATTTGTGACGTTCTAGTAATCATACCATTCTTTATTCTGTTTGTGATGTGCCAGAAAATCATAATATGTGGAGGATGTAGCTTTGGACTCCAAACTTATTTTTGATTATGAGCATTTGGATTTTCAGTTTTTAACCTGGGTCAGGAAACCACTTACCGAACACAAAGGAGTTACACAGAAGAGTTACTGGAGCCTGACTTGAGTACAATGCAGGCCCTGATGTCCCCAGCATGCCTTAAGCCTTGGAGTTAAAACTTATTTAATAGAGTGTTACATGAATTGTTCAAGCCTCATATGTTTTGGATCAAGATATTCAAGTTGTTGAGTTCTCAATTGATAAATTTCCTTGCTTGTTAAAATTTCAGATGTTTAAAGCTCGGTTTAGAGCTGGCAGTAATGAATGCTGCATTTTCCCCTCATTTACAGATCTTGCAAGCTGCTTTTTATTCCCTCATTTAGAGATCTTGAAAGCTGCATGTTTTTTCTCACTTACAGGTCTTTGTTGTGTTATACTTGTCAAACTAACTGTTATCCTTCCCTCTATGATGGTGGAAATAGACGACGGGCAGATCAGCTAAGGCTGCAGCCCCATGGGGGAGGTGGGCTGCCTAAATTTTCTCAGCAGGTATTGCTGAGAAAATTTTGGTGTCATTTCCATATAGGCGGTCCCATGGACTGCATAATTGTTTTTTGAAGAATATAGTCGAGAAAATTTAGGTGAGAAATTATAACAATGTAGAGTCAAGAAGCCAACCAAAATGCAGTGTCTCATGCCAAGGTGTCACGTGAATAGAAAAATTCTAAATAGTAGTGGGATGCTTCCAGCCCACCTCCTAAACAACCTCTGAAAATTAATTGGCAATTTTTCTGGGGCACCTATTTACCAGTAGAAGATTAATTTTCTTATTATAACAAGTTGGAAAAAGTTTAGAGGACCCACAGCTCCATAAGTTTTTCAGCAGAAGCCCCTTTATGGGACCTCACCTTAAGAACATGGAAACCATGGAGAAAGGAGTTTTTCTTATTGCTTCTCAGATTGGTTTTTATTTTATTCCCAAAACTTTGGAAATAAAGAATTTTCTCCTGTGATCTAAAAAAACCACTACATTCAACATACCCCCTACAACCATGGAGTGGGGTTGTCTTGCCATTTTCCAAGTGATGTCCAAGACAACTCAATACGACCTTGGTTTCCCCACCATGTGAACAACGCTGTCATAATCAATCTAGCTGATTGTTTAGCACCACACACACATCATGATTCTTATGTTGAGAGAGGGTGACCATGATGCTACAATGAAAGTGGTGATCTTATTATAGAAGTGGTAAATGATGTTCTGTTTAAATGTCTTTAAATAGAAGTCAGATATGTTTCTTTGGAATCATTCCTTATAATTTAAAATTCTCATTCATTTAAAAATTAAATCCACATTGGTTAGTAGGTTGGGTCTACCCTAACATATAAACCCAATATACAATGTTTTTATACTAACAAGGTAATGGCATAATGTATCCTCTCAACATAATGATTGATTGGCTGGAAAATGAATATGTTTACTGAAATGACATTCCTCCTCTTGTATGCCTTCATAATCCAAGACTAAATGTCATTCAAATACCCCTAGATATAGTCCAAAATAATCTCTCATTATTTCATTCAAATATGTTTAAATAACATTAAACAATATCTCATTTAAATATATTATTGGCTTGATAGGCTTAAACAACATTTTATTAAAATACTTCTAAATATAATTCAAAACAATATTTCATTCAAATAGCTTAAAACATAATCTAAAATGATATCTCATTAAAATACTTATAAATAGATTTTAACTATTTCCTTTAAAAAATAAAAAAATAAAATACGAACATGGCCCCAGATGGAATTAAAATGCATCTACATACATACTTACCATACAAGTCTTGTTTGGAAATTGCTTCTATGACTATACAATCTTATTCATACCTTTTTGGTTTGGTTATTCTTTTTAAAATTAATTTTTGTTTGGTTATTCTTTTTAAAATTAATTTTTGTTGCCTCCTTTATATGTGGTTGGGTCATTTAGAAATCCTTTATGTATACATGGTTTTGAATCTCCTTGAATAATGACATTATTATATTTTATGGAAACCATTTTAATGTGCTGGTGTAAAACCCCTCCCTACTTTGAATTATAGAAATGGCGCCCGTGCCCTATTGTTATGTGTTTTTGCAAGGGCAAAATTCAATGTTGAAACATGACAATTATACCCTAGTGTCAATTTTTTTGCTTATAAACCTTCAATTAAGTACTCCTTCGGATCAATTCTCCCTCTGTGTCATGCCTATCCCAATCCTCCAAGTGCTCATATGTGTTGTAATAACCTTGCCCAAGTGTTTGAAATATGAAAACAAGTTCATGAAGTTCTTTTGATGCAGTGCTTCTCAAGGCAGATTCTTCAGTAGACCTAGAAAGGCTATTTCTAGCTTTTTTGAGGTAGGTGTGCATCCTTCGGGATAGAGTTGAAGGCTCAAATTCATCGGGAAGTGGTATTAAGGAGCTAAGAACATATTGCAAGTGATTTAGGAAAGTTTAGGGAAGATTTGAAGGTTTAGGGACAAGTTCAGTGAAAGCGGGTTTTTGAAGGTGAAGGAGCTTGTAGTTCAAAATAGTGCTTGAGCTTCGGAAGATGATTTTGGGAGCTCCGTAAAGAGTTAGAGGTCAAACAAGATACCATTTGAAAGCTAATTCAATGCTCTAAATGATGGTGCTTTCAGATTTTTCACAAGACCAAGACACTTCTTTCCACAACCCATTTTTGGCAAGCACACCTTGCGGTCCTGAGGAAAAAAACTTTTTGAGGGGTTTGCAAGAAGAATTAGATCATGAAACCCATCCCATTCATCTCAGAAGGCTGTTTGGAGTTCAATTCATATAAAGAAGTGCCCAAAAAGTCCTCTTAGAGCTCTGGAAACTTCATCTTCAAGGTCTCTCTCAAGGATGCTCTCACAGTTAGACTTTTTTTTAAGAGGACACATGTCACCCCGAGGTGAGGGCATATTATTGTGTCCCATCTATCCCATCCCTTTGAGATAGTTGGGACAAGAAATTGCACCCATGCTTGTTTTAGCCCTCTAGTCCATCATATGACCTCGAAAAGTCTTCATAATGCAAGTTAAGCTCCTTCTCACCTCTTTCTAGCCCTTTGCCTCGTCAAATCACAAGTTGACACTTGTCACTCAATGAGGGTGCATTTTTTTGCCCCATCTGTCCCATCCCTCTGGGATAGTTGTGACACAAAAATGCGCCCCATGCCCATCTTAGCCCTCGATTCTTCACATGACCTCGGGAAGGTTCGCAGGCCATTTTTCACCCAACCCCTTCTCTCCGACTCGTCAAATCACATTTTGCCACTTGTCATGCTCTGGTGAGGGCACATTTTTCTACCCCATCTGTCTCGTCTTTTTGGGACAGTTGGCACAAAAATTGCGCTCCATCCCAAGATGTTTAAAAACCACAATTTGTTAAATTTGTCAATTGTCGTGCTACTTCTTCCTTCCTTGTGCATGCGTGAGAGGTGTTGCTAGAAAGTTTTTAAAACAAAGTAACTTTTACCCATCTCATTTCTTCATGAGAACCCCATAAATGCTTAATGAACATAGCTGTAAAAATTCTATTAAACCAACAAATTGCCTTGACACTCTACCCGAATTTTCCCAGAATGACTACATGCTCCAAAACTTAAAAAATCCATATCTCTCAATCCGGTGGACAAAACTGAATGAAAATTTCAGTCTTCCTCTATTCCAGTGCTCCTTTAAGAAGCAAGTAACAAAAATCCAAAGATGCTTGGGATTTTTAATGGCAACAAACCCTCGTTTTGTGCCCTAGTTTTTGTTTTTCAATTTTTGGACATTCCAGCGGACGGATCGAGGTGAAAATTTGAATACAAGGTCTCGGGAACAAGCCTATTCCAACGAAGTTGTTTTCATGAAAAATTGAGGTGGGGAAGTGCTATTTCTAAAAATAGTAAGCCTCTGGTGTCCCCACTTACTAAAAATAGCAACTCACTCAAAATCGTAAGTCACACTAGATCAACACACTTAGTGAACAATGAGAATGATAAATTAGGCGATTTTGGTCAAAAAGGAAAAGAAGCTTAAAAAAGCAAAAAGCAAAAACCATTGTCTAAAAATAGAAAGTTGTCAAAAATAGAAAAATATCATCAACAAAGTGGAAATGAACATGCCAGAGGATCGAGAAGTTCAAATTTGAATAAAAAGGTGAAATATCCCAAAATAGCAAGTCTTGGTTCAACCTGCTAAAAATAGAAAGTCTTCATTCTAAGTGTAGAAAGTTATAGTAGGCTCTGTTTTCATCCATCTCTCTGCTTTTTGATATCCTCATATGGTTTCAGAAAGTAATCTCATAGCTCAAACAAGGTAATCCATTCTTGAAGATCTCAAGACATCCATTTGGTTCATTTGTGTATGAGTGAAGGTAGAACATCGCAAGGCGCATCAGTTGAAAACAAGAAGCATTGTGTAGACAAAGGAGAGAGTCAAGATCTCAGTTGAAATTCAAGCCAAGGTAGTCATCACAACTTGTGAGTCAAGTTGGATTCATCATCATCTTTCCTCGATGAGCTTAGGCGAGAGCTCGGTGAGTGGGAAAGTTGGCAAAAGTGAGTTAAGCTGTCTAAGTGAGCTCAATAAATCGTTCGAGGCAATTTGGTTGAGGTACACATTGCAAGGAGTTGTCAAGCAAGAGTGATTCATTGCAGAGCATTCAAGGATCCAAGCACGTCTACCCCAAGGTCGGAACCTCCCCGTGATGATCAAGAGTTGATTTCACAACAAGCTCTTGAAAGTGCTCGATGTGATGACATCATGTCCATTCCTAAAGATCCATTTCCATAGATTCAAGAAATGCTCGAGAATGAGCCAAGGAAAACACAAATTTCTATCGTGCCCAGTCTCGCAGCAATCTTAGGGACACTGAAGTCCAAGCGAAGAAAGAAAACTCAGACAACATCCCACTTCTTTAGTGGCACTTCGGGTAATCAATATGTTGAAATTGCTAGGCCTAAGAATGAAAAGCCCATTGAGGACATGACTCCATCAAATTATGAGTTGACCCGCATCTCATTGGGTCAAGCTTCACACGAGGGTGATTCTCACCTGTTCAAGGAATTTGCTTCTCGCCTCCTTTCTCGGAATGAAGAATACAAGCGAACAATTATACAAATGGAGGATCAGATGAAAGCTCTTAGTGCTTACATTCAACCCTCTTGGAACCCGACTCAACATCTTCTCTTCCAATTGAAGACATTCCTCCAATCAACAGTGTTGATCCTGAGGCGATCAAGAAAGCACAAGGATATATGATGTAGGGGAAGGCCAACGAGAAATGGATTGAGAAAATCATTAAACAAGGCAAGGCATTGTTTCTAGATATCATCTCTCTCATCAAGTACATTCTTGCAATTTTTTTAGAAGTAAAGAAAACAAAGGAGGAGTTTGTAAAAGAGGTAAATCACTTGGATGAGATTTTTCCACTGGTATCCGAGATGATCTCCTTCGACTCTCATACTCTTGTGAGTAAGAACGTGTTTGCATCAGCTGCAGAGAACTTGTCTCAAGTTTGGATCTGCATCATGGATGCGAGATATGCAATGCTCAAGAATGCAATCTTTGAATTGGACTCTTGTGGACAACATGCTTTTGAGATCTTGAACGATGCCTATAATTATGTTCGAAAGCACTTCGGTTTTCGCATTGTCAAAAGAGCTCATTGTTTCCTTCCAAGAAGCTGGTCAAGAAAGAGGTAGGTGAATCTATCTCCTTCAATGAAGACAACTTAGAGTCCTTGGCCAATATCATAAGTTGTATTCTTTGTGATTGCAATGGATCATGAAGGATGGCTCGGTTAATGCAAGAAGATCAGTGATGTTCCCGGGACATGTACCAAGGTGTTGGGCTACGCGTTTTGCATTCCAAAGACGGATAATTTGGTACTTGTTGTAGCTCAATTCAGTAAGGAATTCATGGAACAAGAACTCACTCCAGAGACTCACCATCAGGAAGCATGAATCAACAAGGTTCTTCATCGCAGGGAGCTTCTTCATTGGATATGGAAACTTCTTCCCCCTTCTCTCTTTCTCCCTTTTCCTTCTCTTCCCTTTCTAATTATTCATTGAGCGTAATCATTGTATTTTGTCTCATTCACTTAAGTGACTTCCTAAGTTATATTGTAAAAGTCCCTTTAATTTATAAAAAAGGAACTTATTTTAGGAAGATGTAAAGTCACAAGTGAATGAGAACATGAAGAGTCATGTGGGGAGTAGGTGAAAGGTCAATTCACATTGCTATAAATTGGGATGGCTTCTCCATTCCAAAGGATCCTAAAAATTTAGTTCTTTGTAGCAATGGTGGATTGTGATTTGGGTGTTGAGCTTTGTATCACCAACACATGAAATAAAGCTACATTTATTCCATTTCCTTTTCCTATGTATTCTTCTATTTTCTCTCTTTTATGCACTTTGTAAGCATAGTGATCAAGAAAGAGCTTTGTATATTTGATAAATGAATCTAAGAAGCTGTGTTTGGGTTTGTTCTTCTCACTAAATGGCTTCATTGTTGCTTTCCTCTAATTGAATGTTGAACTTCTCTGGTTTAGTAAAATGTTCTGTGTGATTCTGACCTATTTGGCCACCCCACAACAATAGATAAAAGTAGATTAGTTTAAATTCAATAATGGGAGCCTCCCCATACACAAGAAGGAAGGGTGTAGCCCCGTGAGCGTTAGTGGAAATCAAATAATTTTTCATATGGAAAATTAGTTGACCAACACCTATATAATTTGGGGAGGGTGAGGGTGGCAAGGTGCTTGGGCCATCATATAGATGCATATGTTTAATTTTGATGATGAGTGATAATTGGTAGTCCCTAAGATGGTGATAACCTAACTTTTCTCCCTACTAGATTGACAAATTCGCCATTTGAGCCAATCTATGCAACAATAGTTTATCCTGAAGCCACCAAAAGGTGCGATTACCTTCTTAGTGGAGAAGGGTGGGCAATGTGGATGATCTATGTGACCAAGCATAATCTTCAAATGAATCACACAAATTTGATATTAATGAAATTTAAATATTAAAAATAAAAACTTTTTTTTTATAGAAATTTTGAACAAAATGGTATATTCTTCATATATAACTTGAGTGGTTTAAATGGTGTTCGCATCTATTTCAAGTTAGAGGTTATTTGGAATATAATTTTCTTGGTTCTTGATAAATTTCTATATTTTAAATGTTTGGGGCCCTTTGGAATGAAATTAGGGCTGAAAATCTGGTTGGAGTGTAGCATGGGTTATTGAAGGCACTTTTGTAGGGCACTACAACTTATTTGCTTGACAAGTTTTTCAACGAATATTGTTTTTTCAAAATTTGATTAACGAGGTAAGAGATATGACCGACAAGTGGACCTATTAGAATAGTAATTTACTTGATCAAAATTTGGCTATTTGTTTACACATGTCCATTTATTTCAAGTTTTAAGATATATTTATGTCATTCTCATGTGGGGTGAACTTGTGACTCCTATTTAAAACCCTTTATTTACTATTATTAGTAACTTTTAAAAATTTGTATTGTAAAGCTATACAATAGATAACATGATTTGAAAAAGATGATGATGGAGGCACACTGCCTCTCCAATGAAGATTGTCATTTGGTATATGCTCTTGTTTTGTGATAAAATATTGTTGGTTTTGTAACTCTATTCTATCGGTTTTAGTTTTATTGCTTGTTGGTGAAATAATTTGTCGTAGGACATATTAATGGTTTTCACAAATGATCACGGGCTAGGCCCCTCCTTAGGGAGAGGGGGAGGAGGAGAGAGAAGGAGAGAGAGAAGTGATAATCCGAGAGATGAGAAAACTCTTGTTGATGAAGAACCGCTTTCGATGAATCTTGAGAGAATGTTCTGAGAAAGAAGTTCCTTGCCTTTGACCCCCGTTGAATTGAAACACCGCGATTGCAATCACGTCTTCCTACGAGATACAAGAACATTCCAAAGCATTGAATAAGTGTTCAGAAACACTACTACAAGAATTACACCATGTGGATGTTGGAAGTACAATCACTAAGAGGGGGTGAATTAATGTCTTTACAAAATTTTACTTTAGTTATCTTTATACATTCATCAAACCATCATCATATGAGCAATGTCAAATTTGTTAAGCAAACCATCAAAGCAATATAACAGCCATCCACATGAGAATGAAATAAAAAAGAACAAATGAACACATTATTTATGTGGGAAACCCTCAAGGGAAGAAAACCCATTGAAATTTTCTTATATATAACAAAATTCAAGATTTAGTGAAGCACCAACTCCACAAGGAACACCAACTAGACTTTAGCAAGCACCCACTTGCAAGGATGCTACAACCACCTAATTTAGTGAAGCAAAAAATCCAAAATGAACACCGTCGAGTAGACAAAATGTTGCTCTAAGGAGAAGACACACAAAGGATGCGCGTGCGGGAACAAGGCGCATTTGAAGGCGCGGGAAGACATGAAAGAAAACGCGTGCCAAAACACTTTGGTTCAGGACTTAGCTGTTTTTATGGATAAAGGATTTTTGGGGATAACGTGTGGAGCACACATAAAGATGAAGACTTGTGCTCCACGTAATGGTATTTTGGGAATAAGCGGCAGATAAGCACCATGCATAGTTTAAGCTAATAATATGATTTCTTATTGGAGTTAACTATAGGACATCTATTGTTAGAGTACTTGCATGTTGTGCATACTATTATAAAGGCGCATGGCTATTATCAACATGTGACCTATTTTGAGAAGTGCATGGGTGGTGAAGGGAAAGTCCCCACCCCTATAAATATGTATTGATTTATGTAGTTTAGTAGGTAGTGAATTATTGTAGAGTTGTGTGGTTTTGACGCGCACATGACTCATTTATGTAGTGTAAGAAGCTTCTATGTTTTATTTAATGGAGTATATTGGTTGGATAATGGTATTAGACATGATTGAATCTAGTTCTTGTATGGTTAATCTTATCATAGTTATTGTTTAGTTCATTTATTATGATTCTCTAAGATATAAATATGGATTATGCACTGTGGAATGCTTATGTCTAGCTATGAATCTGAATATGTTTAAACATCATCATGCTAACATTCTGTACAAGAAACTCTAAAGAGGGACTGGTGCCTTTGCGCACTTCGGGTGAGTGCTCAACTTAGGCTGAGTGATGTGCCAACACGCCTGGGTTATTCACAGTAAATTCTAGGCTACATCATTGGTTCCATTTCCGGGACCTCTTTTTAAACTATTTTTAGGATGTTTCATGATGAAGACGTACTTAATTGACCTTATCAAGTATTGAGGAGTGGATAATAGATCTGGAAGAAGAATACGCTCGAGATTCAACATTGGATCTGAGTTTTGACGCGCGCATGTGGGTGGAGTAGAACTTGTATGACTATTTATATGAGAGTTTCTTTGTTATCTTTCCGATAGAGTTGTACATGAGTGGCTGGTTGCTTATGCATCTAAAAGGAATTGGAGGTTTCACACACTTGTCTGGATGCAAGAAGAATTTCAAGCCCTCTATGATGTTGATCTAATTTGGATGCGTTGTGGACACTTGGTTTTGTGGTGTTCTGAATAGCTATATTTTGGAGTACTCAATTTCCACTTATTCTTTCCCAAAGGTAGTTGAGTTCCAGTTTTTACGTTATCCCAGGGGAACCTATCTGCAAGGCATTCCATTGGTGATCAAAATCTTGATGGTAACCCTGAATTTGGAAGAGAAGTCGATGGCTAGCTAAACCCCACCATGGGGGTAGGAGCAGGTTTGGTGAAGGATGGTGGACCTAGCAACAAAGAGGAAAAGAGAAGAAAGGTGGCTTAAGAACAATGAGGTGCATGAGAGGGAGTTAGGTAAACAACGTGAGATTATAGAACAAATGTCATTGAGGAGAGATGGCTCATGAAGGATTTGGAGCTCATGCAGAGGGCGTGGAGCCAGAGCATTTGGAACTCCCCATTTGGGAAAGCATGATAGGGAACCCTCATTGACCTCTTATGAGAGTGCATGCCAGTAGAGATGACATGGGCCATGGGTGCGCATCTGAATCTACCTGGAAACCTAGCCCTTGCACTTGGTTTTCCAGTTTCTAGTATAACTAGTAGTCAACAAGCTAGTTTGGGCAGTAAGAATAACAAGAGTAAATCAAATAACAAGTACATCTATGGTGGGAAGATGTCTTCCTTGTTATTTGGAGGTACCTTTTCAAAGTGCGTCATCGCATGCAAAACGAACTCGTGCATGAAAAATTTTGGACTCACCTCTGGGAGTAGTACCACCTCGCAAACTGTAGGAGTTCAATTTAGTACCACTATTGGGACACAGGAAGTACATCCTCTAGTTCACTTCCTGCTATAGGTGGAGGATCAGGGGGCATAGGTGGCTTTGGTTTTGGTGGATCTGGTGGGTCTGGAGGCAGAGGTAACACAAGAGGTTCTGGATCCGGTGGGCATGGTCCTCACCAACCCCAGAATATTTACATGGAGATGTCACTTCATCTTCCAGAGTATAGGGAATAGAAGATGTTATTGAGCATGTGCACATGTGTGAGATATATGGTGGCATGCAAAAGGGATCACGACTTTTGAGCACAAAGAAAGTTAGTTTGAACTACATCAGACACACACACACACACATAGTTGGTACATGAAGTTTGACCTTGATCAGACTTATGTAGATTATACAATGTTATGGATGCTTTCCTTAAGGAATTTTATATCCTTGAGTTTGAGTAGAAGAGTATAAGTGCACTCAAGGATATTAAGTAGGAACTACTGAGAGTATTCGGGAATATGATGCCCATTTCAAAATGCTTTTGTCCAAACTTTCCTATGATATCCATGCAAGCCAGCATGCACAAGTGGTTTTGAGGCTTGATCACACCTTTTAGGAGGGCGTTGTCACATAAGACATATATGGATCCGTGCATGAAGCACTTGAAGCATTGCACGCTGAGGTAGTCAAAAGTATAGACACTAGAGTGAGCCCATTCCTAGAAGCTCATATTGTAGCTATGGAAAAGTAGTTGGAGAAACTATCGGCCAATTCGGCGCACATGAGACACACACTGGGATTTGGTGTACAAATTGTGAAGTTGAGGGGCACACTAAGGATAGTTGTCCCCCCGCAGGTCAATGCATTCATTGTTGCTAGACTGCGAGATATGTCATTTAGACCATGATGCAAACCGCTACCCATTATTACAACGCGTGATAAGGAAGAACGTATCTTGCTACTATAGTAAGATTTTTCAGTCCACGACTCATAATACCAAAGATTACAGGTTGATTGATCAGATCCATGATGCCATTGATATTGGTGTGTATGAAACATGGAGAGTATCAGATAACTCTAAAGGTAAAAGTGAGCACCATGATCATGATCACACTCAAGGGTGCTACGATCAAAATGAAGGATGCTTTAAAGGAGGTCGTGGTAGAGGTCGAGGATACCATGGTGGATTTAGGGCCGAGGCCGTGGTGGTGGATGAGGTGAGTTTCCTCGTGGAACATGTTATACGTGTGGATCTCTGACCACTACAAGTGAATGCCCTCAAAATATTACTTGTTCTTTTTGTGGGAAGAATCATAACTATGAGGAGTGCCCAAATTATATGAGCATCTTAGTAAAGCAACATAAATAGGAGAACAAGGCACATGGATGGTTAGAATACAACGTGCCATGGAAAACCAATGGATGCCAAAGTTGGCATCGAACCTGAGGTAGTACCTATGAAAATTACTACATGCGTTGAAGCTGCATGCAGAGAAGCGTTGCAAAAAAATCCTACCATTACTAGGGAAGAGGTATTGCATGTAAGATACCTAGATCCTACACATCAGAAGGAGGTTTATCAAGAAACCATGGAGGTGCTCAGAAATCTTTAGGTGAGATACAATGTTTAAAGGAATAATCATGGAAGTTGGAACAAAAGAAGGCAACAGAGACGGTCCAATCAGATGTTGATGATTTGAAAGAGGTATGCAAGATGTTATGCCAAGAGAATATTATTCCATTACTAGGGAATTGGTTAAAGGGAAACACTCCATGCACAAGTAGGTATTGAGAATGGATGACAGATCCTACATGCTAATCTCCCCCTCATAGCTTGGATTATGACAAGGAGATCACTCTGAATGTTGTTGTGGATGGGTGGCTTTTGAGCAATATATTGATTGACACAAGCATGAAAGTTAATGTGCTTACTTTAGATGCATGGGTATAAATGGGCAGACCTCCATTACAACCATCCTCTAATGTATTATTTATGGAAAATCAAACTAAGGCCACTCCAATAGGAGTTTTAAAGGATGCATCCATTACTATACAAGGGGCCAAGTTCACTGGGGACTTTGAGGTTTTAGCACTTGTTGTAGAAGTAGACAAACTTCCCAACTCTACTTGGGTGCCCTTGGTGTTATGCAAATAATGTTGATCTATGGTTCAACAAGGGGTATATAAGTTTTGAGAACAAGGAAGAATGAGTTATTATCCCTTTGATCAGATGGGAAATCTGCACCTTATGTTGAACCTTTGAGTGAGGAAGACTGAAAAAATTTATGTGCACGCCATTCGAGATCTAGAAGTACTTGAGCCATCTAAGGAAGGAATCCTCTAGTGGGAAGATGCACAGTCTATTAGTGATACTACAAGTATTTCTTGTGATAATTGGGCACATGGAACTTATGAGATGGTTGGGCATGAAGTAAGAAGTGCATCTACATGAGGAGGAAAACCTCGCTATATTAGGAGGATAAGTAACAACTTGTACCCCAATACACTGGAGAAGGAGACCTTGAGGTATTCTTATGCGCCATGGAAGAACAATGGAAGGATCAAGTGGACAAAAGAAATATGTTAGTGTATACCCTGCATGGGACAACAACGCATTGGTGGATGGTTCACATGGATAATCTCATAGAATGGAATGAAGTGAGAATTTCTCTAACAACCCGGTTTCTCAAGAGCAATGTGCCTACTCAAATCTATGCACATATCATGGTAATCATCATGTTCAACACCACATTCAATAGTGTGAGAGACTCTGGATAGAGGGGCAGGAAGCTTTACCACCTTCACTATGGGTGCACAAACTTTATTTCACTTTGTGAGGATGCACATGCACTTGGTATGTTTATGGAGCTGCATAGGAGATTGGAAATTGGCAAGACTTGACTGTAGGAATGATCCAACTTTTGACTACTTCTCCACTAAACCTCTGGTGAAAGAGGCATTACGACTTATGGAGCGCTTGACTATGGGAGACAGTGCAAAGGCTGAAGAACTCATTCAGGAGTTATTTGGTGAGGAAGACCTAGGAGCGCATTTTGATGAAGTAGATGAGACAGATGCCAAACTACTTGAGCATGTGCTTGCCTTGAGAAGGAGAAAGGAAAGATGGTCTACATAGTGGATGATGAAGAAGTAGAAAATTTGGACATAGATCATTTAGAGGGTATGTATGCACAAAGTCTTAGACAATGTGGATAAGAAGGCAGGCATGTGCCTATCATGAACCTATGAAGACCAAGAAAGTGAAACATTGCACAAATGTTAAACCTAAGGAGGCCATAATTGGAGATTATTGGTCTGATTCTGAAGTGGCTAAGATAATTGAGTTACTATGTGATTTCTAGGACTTATTTCCTAGGGGCTACCATGAGTTAAAGGGAGTGCATGAGTCTTTGGGTGAGATGAGGATTAAGTTAAAGGAAGGTGTGCATGCCCCAGTTAGAAGAGACCTTACAGGATGAACCCTAACCTGCACATAAAAGTTAAAGAAGAAATTGACAAGATGTTGAAATCTGACATCATTAAGCCCCTAGAAGAATCAGAGTGGGTTAGCCCCATGGTAATTAGTATAAAGAAATATGGTAGGATTAGGATTTGTGTGGACTACATGGAGCTGAATGTTGCATGTGTGATTGATCCTTTTCCTACACCTTTCACCGAGGAAATATTAGAAGGTGTTGCAGGGTGCAAAATTTACTCTTTTATAGATGGATTCTCTGGATATCACTGTAAGAATTACAAAGGAGGATCAAGAGAAACAACTTTCACCACTGAATGGGGAAGTTTTGCATACATGGTGATGCCCTTTGGACTGAAGAACGCACTGTAGTATTTTTGTGCATTGTGGTTCAAGCATTCAAGATTTTATTCACAAATTCTTGTAGGTTTACTTGGATGATTGGACAATATATGGGCTTGTCAAGGATCATTGTGACAACTTGTGATTAATGTTTGAGAGGTGCAAATAGTTAAGCATCTCTTTAAACATCAAGAAGTGTGTATTTGCTACACCCTTTGGAACTCTGCTAGGGCATATCATCTGCAAGGAGGGTTTGTTAGTAGATCCAACCAAGGTTGCAATTATCTTAGGCCTAGAGGAACCTACCAATCAGAGTGAGGTGCATGGATTCTTGGGCCACACAAGGTATTATAGAAAATTTATCAAAGGATATGCAAAGATTTTCGTGCCCTTGGAGGAGTTACTAAAAGGAAAAGGGACATTCTATTGGGGAGAACCACAACAACACACATTTGAAGAGTTGAAGGAGAGGCTTACTACGATGCCTATTATGTGCTTTCCCTCATGGAACCAACCTTTTCACGTACATGTGGATGCCTCTGGCATGGCCATTGGTGCAATATTAGCTCATCCTAGAGAAGGTATTATAGATCATCCTATCTATTTTTGCTAGTAGAAAGTTGACTCCTGCAGAACAAAATTATACAACTACAGAGCGTGAGGCCTTGTCAATGATCTACGCACTGCATAAGTTTAGACAATACTTGCTAGCAACACCTTTTTGTTTTATATAGATCACATGGCATTGAAATACTTGGTAAATAAGCCCATTTTATAGGGGCACATATGCCGATGGGTTCTCTTATTCCAAGAGTTTGATTTTACAGTCATGGTAAAACCAAGAAAAAGTAATTTTGGTCCTAGACCACTTATCAAGAATTCAATTAGGAGAGGACATGCACAGACAATTGAAGATACAATGCTAGATGCATAGTTATACAAGTTAAACCACGTGCCCTCGGAATTGGAGGATATTGTTGTCTTTTTTACACATGTATGGTGCCAGAAGGAATGAAAGCCTTGGAAAAGAAACAACTTGCAATTCATGCCACACCTTTCATGTTGATTAGTGGTGACCTATACAAACTAGGATGAGATGAAGTATTGTGCCGTGTGTACTAGAGCATGAGCACATGAAAATCATGGAAGAGGCTCATCATGATGGTATTGCAAGTGGACACTATGCAGGTGATGCCACCCGTGCAAGATTCTACTCACTGGTTTATGGTGGGAAACCTTGTACAAGGATTACAAGGAGTATTATAAGGCATGTGATCATTGTCAATGCACCTGGAAAACCTGGGAAAAGAGATGAAATGCCTTTAAGGCCTATTACTAGTGTAGAACCATTTGAAAAATGGGCAATAGACTTTGTGGGTCCTATTTCCCCAGCCGCATGTAGAACTGGATCATGCTACATCATCACTTGTATAAATTATCTTACAAGGTGGGAAGAAGCAACACCTACAAAGGATTGTATAATGGCTACAACAACAAGGTTCTTATGGGAAAATATTCTTACTAGGTATGGATGTCCGTTGAGTCTGACAAGTGATAGGGGCACACATTTCTTGAATGAGACAATCAAGATATTATTGGATGAATTTATGGTCACGCACCACAAGACCACACCCTATCACCCTCAAGAAAATGGGACTGCATTGAGGCATTCAATAAGATATTGAGCTGACCTTGACAAAAAATTTGTGATGTTGGAAGGAAAGATTGGGATGATAAAGTTTTGTTGTACTTTGGGCATATAAACAACCTACAAAAGGTTGAATAAGGCCACACCCTTTTGTTGGTGTTTGGCATAGAAGTAGTTCTTCCCATAGAATTTATGTTACCTTCTTTTGCATATTGCACACGCTAGAGGTCTAGTTGATGAGAAAGCATTTGGAAGAGAGAATTGACAAACTTAATACAACTGGATGAGAGACATACCATAACACGTTGGAGTCAAAAGTAGGAAAAGGCCAGACATAAAGGCATGGCATGATAGATACATATCAAGGAAAAGAAGCTTGAGGTTGGGAAGATGGTGCTTCTTTATGATTCAAAGTTTTTGTGCCACCCAGAAAGCTTAAGGTGCATTGGTTGGGACCATATGTTATCACTCACATACTTGAATCAAAGTGCTTTCCAGTTAGAGGTGCTTGATGGAACATGGTTTACCTCGGTTACTTCAATGGGAGTAGGCTAAAGCCCTACTATAAATAATCCTTCTTGGTGTTTGTAATAAGGAAGTATTTCCATTTAGTATAGATTTCCCTTATTGTATTTCCTTTAATGTGTTTCCTTCTTTGTCGCTTATGCTTTGTCAATTTAGTTTAGTGTTTTGTGTAATAAGTGCAGTGCATTTGTGCGAAGATGATCACAATCTGAAGTGTTTTTATGTGCAGAGGACTGCACATACCCTTGGTGTGGGGTGGTTGTCATTCAAAAATGGGTACACATAAGAAAAATATTATTATAGTGATTTCTCTTGATTAAAAAGTGTAGATAGTATGGAAAGGTGTTGCTAGAAGAAAATTGCTCCTAAAGAAGACCATAGCTGGAAATGAATGAATGAATAGTATAACGTGAGGTAAGTTGTGGCCATAAAAACTACTAGAGGAAGGCACAGTGGTGAGGTACTTTGGCACATGGAAAGCGTACAGAAGGAGGTCTAGTAGCTAGAAGGTAGGAAGGCATGCTAGAAGGTTATAGTTGTGGCGTGTAGGTGTATCATGCATGGAAATTGGGAAAATGGTCAATTAATGAGAGGATTGGTGGTAGGTAAAGGAGAAATAAATGTGTTAAATTTTCACAACTCTATATAAAGACATGATGGGTTCATTTCTACCTTTGTGATCACAAGTATTCGAGTGAGCTAGTTGTGACCAAACTGAGTGAAAACGTGTTGAGGTGCAAGAGAGCTGTGAAACTAGAAGGAGAGAGTAGATTTGTGCACATAATTGGCTTGCGTCCCCATTTGAGAAGGGTTTGAGTGAAGCAAAAGCATGAGAAGAAGGAGCTAGGCATGTGGTTGAGAAGGAGCTAGGGCATGTGGTTTCAAGCTAGGGCACATGGGAGAGCTTGCTCGACAGAGGAAAAAGGTGTAACTTTTTTATCATGGCACCAAGGAAAGCACCTGGAGCAGGAACAAAGGGGAAGAAGAAGGTGGAAACCGAGGTCGAGGATGCTCCTGAGAGAATTTTTTTGGAAATGTAGTATCCAGAAGAAGTAATTATCGATGATGGGATTGGGATTCCCATATCCATAGGTGCAAGGTGTGTGACTACAAACATCACACCACCGAGAACAAGGAGGAATTGGATGCATTGTTGAATAGAAAGACCAACAAGTGAATGGTTGATGACATGCCAATATATGTATGATGATGTTGAGAGAAGTTTTTAAAGAAGGTAGGGGTATACCAACAGTATGTACAAACTCCCATACTTTGGAAAACTAGAAAATCTATACCGGTGGCTTGATGAGCAGAGTCCATGAGGACTTCTTCTTTTTTTAGGTGTGGTGGGTAAGGATCACATCGCCCTTAATTGCTACATTGATAGGATTAAAGGGCACATGGACAGAGGTTAGTAGTGATCTAACTGATAAGGTAATTATCATGGCCACCAACAAGGAGTTGGGATATACGAAGGGTCCACATGGGATGGATATCTACAAGTTGAGGAAGTACCCTGTGATATAGAAGCCACACATTTACTCACCAAGTTGAATGATCAAGAAAGGTGGTCACAAGTGAACACCATGTGGCTACATGTTGCTAAGAAGATTTCACAAGGAGAAGTTTACAACTTAGCAGGTACATAATAGATACAATTGTTGAGGAAGTGTGCACAGGTGAGAAGATAAGTTTTGGCACTATCTTGTTATCACTTGTGTTTGTAGAAATTGGAGTGCCCGATGGGCCAAACAATAAAATATGGGAATACCCCATGGAAAAGAAGTCCCTCGCAGAGAGGTTTGAAAATATTTATGTGAAGGATCAATGAGTGGTCCATTCAAGAAAAGGGTAGAGTTATGGTATGATTGAACTTTGCATGGCCTTTGAGGAGGAATGACATTCCAAAGGAGTTACCCTCAGTGGTGGGAAAGGCATGTAGTTTCACGGTATATCAACATTTTTGCATCATGCGGTTCACAATGAAGGATGGGACATGGAGTCCCTAGTGAAAACTACCATACGCCTTCACAATGTGATTCTTCTAGGAAATAGTACATAGTTTTTAGATGCATGCACGGTTAAGCTACAACATAGACAAGGTAGATTGTGACTACCATACTTTAAGGAAAACTTATGTTTATCTAGGTCGATCTGCCTACATTGAGAGGCTTATTTCTGATGTCATAAGTATGAAGCTAGTAAGTTTGGCTATTGGGGATAGTGGGGCCACACTTATCTATCTCCAAACTTAAGCCTAGATGGAAAAGGGAAAGTATGGAGAATGAGTTCATGCTCCCAGGCCCACCTAAAGGCAAGCATATAGTTGAAAATGTGGCAGCTCCAAATCCTACCTCGACCTTAGAGGAAGATGAGGAAGAAGAACTCAATGAGGATAGTGGAGGCTTGGACCATAGAGGCTAGAGGCAGCCCACTGACAAAGCAGAAAGTGAGTGTAGATACTCCTCCACAACCGCAAGGAGAAGAGGAAGACTTGGATGTAAACATAGTCCATGAGGAATGCTAGTTCAAGAGGGTGTTAAAAGAACCAGAACCCAAGGTGCAGGAACATCTCAACCTTTACGAAGGTCACCTTGACTCTCCCCTAAAAAAGAAACACCTAAGAAAAAGTGGAGAAGAAAGTTGAAGCTTAAAGAGGATGAGGAGGAGGAGTCAAGGGAGAGCACGCCAGAACCCCGGTTCAACCTGAAGATGTAGAGAGCCCTGAGATGAAGAGATGAGAGATGATGAGGAAGGGGTGAAAGAAGTAGAGAAGTTATGGGTGAGCCACCTAAGCACCCATTACTACTCAGAAGGAGAAGGGCCAACTCCAGACCTTGGCCTAGGTTCCTAAGGGGCCAAGGAAAAAAGAGAGAGGAAAAGTGAAGAATATGTTGTCCCTAATATGGGCTATGTTGAGGACATGAGAAAAATCATCCGCGCCCATTTTAGAGCATTGTGGGCCTTAAAGAGTTATATGGGTGGGAGATGATGGATCCAGATATGGCTACTACATGCACAAGGAAGCAAATTATCCTGGTCCATGTAGAATCATATGGACGAACCAGATTTTGATGTGTGTGAAGAGTCATGTGTCTCACGCAAGAGTGAAGAAGGCACCCAAAGTAGGCACATGACAATAAAACCACTGTAATGTCTGATGAGCAGGTCAACAATGCCTTGGTCAAGGTATCTCTGTTGAGGTGGTGTGGAGGAACATTGATAAGGCTGCCACCATTCGAGCGTTGCTTGAAGATAACAAGGATAAAACTATAGAGATAACATGCTTAAAAGAAGAGAAGGAATGAGAACAAAAAAATAATGAGGCCTTCATTAGCATGGTTGAGGAACTTGGTGATCACATTCTTAAAATAAGGCCTCATCTAGAATCTCAGTTCTGAAAAATTTCCTTCTACTATGCATTATGTTGTGCACTTTGGTCAATTTGGTATTAGATGATGGACCAATTTGAATGCCCGCACCAAAAGATTTTGAACAAGAAGCAGAAAAATCAAGGGCAATATTGTTAGAAAAATTTCAACTTATGAGGCCTTGCTCCAAACCTTGAAAGATGAGCTGAAGAAAGCCAACCAAGCTCTCAATTTATGTGTGGCGCCAGAAGCCATAATAAGGATCAGAACTATAGTAGAGGACAATGAAGTTCTGAAGGCAATGAAAGATGAAACACTTGGGCATGTAGAAAGATTAACACTGGTAAAACAAAAGCGTGAGGCCCTCGCAACAACCCAAGATCCACACAAGGATAAAATTGATGAGATTGGGAAACTCATAGTGTAGAAGATGGATCTCATGGAGGAATGTTGTCAGGTATGGCCAATGTTGTCTGGGTGCTACAAAATGAGAAAGAGAAGATCACTCAGGATGAATTGGATGCAATAGCCACAAATATTCTAGAGAAAACAAGGAATGCGCTAAGTGACTTGATATACATTGGAGGCTGAAATCAAAATTGAATATCCAGAGTTAATCCTTCCAGTTGAAGAAGAGGGTGTTGTAGAGTAAAATTCATTCTTTTTAGTAAATGTTTCATTCATTCTTTCATTACTTATTCTTTATTATTGGAGACATCAAAAAGAATTCCCATTTTCGGGATGATAATGTACTTTAGTGTGGGGTAATGTTGAGAAGAAAAATGTTTCTCTAAGGAGAAGACACACAAAGGATGCACGCATGGGAACAAGGCACATTTGAAGGCATGGGAAGATAGGAAAGGAAACACGTGCCAAAACACTTTGGCTCAGGACTTAGCTATTTTTGTGGATAAGGGCTATTTTTGGAGATAACATGTGGAGCACACATAGAGATGAAGACTTGCGCTCCACGCAATGGTATTTTGGGAACAAGCAAAGATAATAAGCACCATGCATAGTTTAAGCTAATAATATGATTTCTACTTGGAGTTAACTATAGGACATCTATTGTTAGAGCACTTACATGTTGTGCATACTATTATAAAGGCGCATGGCTATTATTAGCATGTGACCTATTTTGAGAAGTGCATGGGTGGTGAAGGAAAGTCCCCACCCCTATAAATGCTCATGCTAACATTTAACATGGTTCTTGTATGGTTAATCTTATCTAGTTATTATTTAGTTCATTTATTATGATTCTCTAAGATATAAATATGGATTATGCAGTGGAATGCTTATGTCTAGCTATGAATCGAATATGTTTAAACATCATCATATATTAAGATTATGTACAAGAAACTCTAAAGAGGAACCGATGCCTTTGATGCGCTTTGGGTGAGCGCTCAGCTTAGGCTGAGTGATGTGCCATTACACCTGGGTTATTAACAATAAATTCTTGGCTACATCATTGGTTCCGTTGCCCTTTTCGGGACCTCTTTTTTATTTGTTTTTAGGATGTTTCATGATGAAGATGTACCGATTGACCTTATCAAGTGTTGAGGAGTGGATAGTAGATATGGAAGAAGAATACGCTTGGAGATTCAACACTGGATCTGAGTTTGATGTGTGCATGTGGGTGGAGCAGAACTTGTATGACTGTTTATATGAGATTTTATTTGCTATCTTTTTCTATAGATAGAGTTGTGTGAGTGGTCGGTTGCTTATGCATCTAAAAGGAATGGAGGTTTCACACACTTTTTGGATGCAGGAAGAATTTTAGGCCCTCTATGATGCTGATCTGATTTAGACGTGCACTGTGGATACTTGGTTTTGTGGTGTTCTGAATAGCTATATTTTGGAGTACTCAATTTCCACTTATTCTTTCCGGAGGTAGTTGAGTTCCAATTTTTACGTTATCTTAGGGGAACCTACCTGCAAGGCATTCCACTGGTGATCAAAATCTTGATGGTAACCCTAAATTTGGAAGAGAAGTTGATGGCTAGCTAAACGTCACCACACATGGGGGCAGGAGCAGGTTTGGTGAAGGATGGTGGACCTAGTGGTAGAGAGGAAAAGAGAAGAAAGGTGGCTCAAGTACAATGAGGCGCGAGAGAGGAATAAGGTAAACAACATGAGATTATAGAACAAATGTCGTTGAGGAGAGAGATGGCTCATGAAGGATTTGGAGCTCATGTAGAGGGCGTGGAGCCAGAGCATTTAGAACTCCCCCATTTGGGCAAGCATGATAGGGAACCTTCATTAGAATCTTATGAGAGCACCACCGTAGATACGACGGGATGTGAGCGCGCATCTGTATCTCTTGTGGAATGCTTGTCTAGCTATGAATCTGAATATGTTTAAACACCATCATGCTAACATTCTATATAAGCAACTCTAAAGAAGGACTGGTGCCTTTGTGCACTTCGGGTGAGTGCTCAACTTAGGATGAGTGATGTGCCGGTGCACTGTGTTATTCATAGTAAATTCTAGGCTGCATCAAACACCAACCCCTAGGGTTTTAGCAAGCACCAACTTACAAGGAAGACGTAACACCAATTCAACCACCTATTGATGTTTTTCACCTTCTTCTTGTTGCTATCTCAACAAATGATGGAATTATTTGCTCTTATTCTCTCTTCTTATCTTTTATTCTTTGTCTAATATCTATATCTAATGTATTAACATGCACTTATGCCTCTTGAACACTATATGATCCTCAAACATCAACTGCTCTTCATACACACGTTCATCTATTTTTGAAGACACTCAAAATTGTTTTGTTTTCTTACTCGCTCATCATCTTCCTTCACCTTGACCTAGGCTTGCAAAAATCTAACCTTCATCACCTATAGGATGTTCTTCATGAACTCATTGCACTCCTCATATGGTCTATAAGACCTTATTCTACCCTTACATGCAACCTTAGCTCACACTTTTCTTCATATACTCCATTAGCTCAAATGGGCCAAATTAGATTTGCATATATACTAGTCTCAAGAACACAAACACCATAGGTCAAACATGAAAGATGATAAAAAAATATAATAGCATGAATCAAATATGAAACATCCATTACTTAGTTGGTCATTCCTTCAAAATAAACTCAATCCTTTATTAGGTCTTCAAGAAGCCTAATTCCACAAGGTCAGCACCAATGAAGCAATCATGGTCTTCTTAAGTAATAATGGACATCTCCAAAGATCAACAACTTTTAAAAACATTGTCTAAGACATTTAATAACTTCCTCCAAGCTCAAAGATCTCTGCACCATGCATATATGCCATGAAAAATCCTCATTACATGTTGTCCTACTAGGATTGTATACCAAGAAAACTATCTTCAAGAAATAAAACTTGTACAACCTCAATCTGATCAACCATGAAAAATAAAACATGTGAAAAACTACAATATGAAATCAAAATCAATGAAAACTCTTCAACAATGGACCTAAGATGCCTTCCTAATTTTACAAACATGTTGATCCTCTTATGACACCACTAGGAAAGAGAGTTGAACACAAGGTCAGAGTTGGAATCGGGATCACCACCTTCCACTTCGTGACTCCCTTAAACTTCAAAATTCACCTATGTGATAAGATGCCTCCTTCATCGAATGGAATCAACCTTGGGGTAATCAAACACCTTCTTGTCCATCAGTTCCCCATTAGAAAGGTATTTTTCTCCAAATGGAGAGACTACTCTTGTACTCAATGAAAGTGTATCTTTGTGAAATTCGAGTCCATCAAGTCACCATAATGTCCCAAAATTAGCCTAATTACTCCTAGATGTTCCTCCTGGATGTTCCTTCATCAACATGGGCAACTCAACATCCTCATTTCTTGACCAATATTTTGACACTTACTATTTTTAGTAAGTCTTAATTTACGAAGTTTATATTTAGTTATAAGTTGTTTAATTTTACACTTTTGAGTGTTCTTGATATGCAAGGAACAATGAAAACTCAGTGAATGAACTGTTTGAAAAACTTACTATTTATAGATTGTGAAGCTTGGTATGACTATTTTTAGAAGTGGGTCTTCCTAGTGTCGGAACGAAACGAGAGTGGTCTCAAAATTTTTGTTATTTCACAAGGATGCTTTGCTCTAGTTTTTAGAGGATTTCAATCACTAGAACTCCGTAGATCTGAAAAATGAGTTTTTATAAATGGAAACTTCATCTAGCCATTAAAAATAATGTATACCACCATTGGATGCAAGGTTGGAATCATTTTAAGGGCGTTTTTGAGAAGGAGTTGTTAAAATATCATGGAAAACAGACAAGGGGTTTGGGAGATATGAGAAACTTTCCATTTTTAGTATATAATGTAGCATGCACATTTCAGAAGCATAACAACAAGGAGAGTGATCTTCGAGAGGAAAATATGCATTTGAAAACATGAAAAATGGTTAATTCCTTGATTTCAACCTTTCTCTCTCACATTGCACACCTTAACTCATGTTTAACCCAACTAGGCTTAATCGGGGTCAAACGGGGTTGATGTGGAGTTGCACCCTAAAAAATAGGGGAAAAGAGGGGCAAGGGGAGAATAGGGACACTAGAATATTCTTTGCATCAAATTAGGACAAGTGTCATCAAGGGGTTTCATGAGAGTGAGATGAAGGGGCTGAAAACTAGCTCTCGAGGCTTAACAATGGTTTTGCATGTGTTCGAGGGTTAAATGAGAGAGGTAGAGCACAATTTTTGTCCCACATGTCCCCTTGGGTGATGGGACAAGGGAAAAGGGACACAAAACCTTGAAAAATGCACCATGGGTCTAGTTGTCATGAGGAGGGGGATCATGCTTGATCAAAAACTTGTTTGTGCACTCCCTAACACACTATGTTACAAGTATTAAGTGGAGAGGTATTAAAACACAAAGAGGAGTGTAATTTTGTGTCCCCTATATCCCCTTACACCAAGTGACAAGGGAAAATGGACACAGAACCTTGAAAATGTGATAAGGGGATAAGA
The DNA here is from genome assembly GCA_018340775.1 of Taxus wallichiana var. yunnanensis. Lineage (NCBI taxonomy): Eukaryota > Viridiplantae > Streptophyta > Pinopsida > Cupressales > Taxaceae > Taxus > Taxus wallichiana. The sequence goes on along the minus strand of CM031244.1, from coordinate 434,884,517 downwards.
ATCATGAAAAGGGGGCCAAATTTTATGTTTTACACTTGTCTAGGTCACAAGTTGTAACTTTTAAGTGATGAAAGAAACACATGCATAGGGGGAGAATTTTTTATGTCCCTCTTGTACCCTTGCACCAAAGTACAAGGGACAAGGGATAGATAGGGTCCAAATGTGCACTCAAGCCTTTAAGTGATGTTGATGTCATCATCCCAATGCAAAATTAGAACACGGAGCTTGCCTTTTCTGCCCCGAGAGAAAAATTGGAGTACAAAAGTGAAAACATATATGATTTTTATTCCAAAGCATCCATGGAGTTCATTACAACCACTTTTAATAATTTATGTACCTTACAACTTGAGTTATGACACCAGCCACCCTTTCAACACGAAGGAGAAATAACAATGACTCGAACTACACTTTGGAGAGCGGTGAGGTCAAGGATCAAAATTAATGCACCTATCATGTAGGGGAATCCAAGAGGTTTCCATTGACTATGTGATGAGATTATAAATCCTTCCAAAACTTGAAAATTATTTAGAACAAGGTGACTTTATTCAATGAAGACTTCATTCCTGTGCTTGAAATAACTTGGTTTCGCTTGAATTGTTCCCAACATCATTTGCCTTCATAGATTTTACCTAAAATACCTTAGATCACTTTGTTTCTCTCCTACACAACTCCCATATGGGTTGATCCTTTCTAGTTAGCTTTTGGAGGATGTCCTCATGTTGTAATATGGCTAAAAATAGCCAATTTAGTGCTTCAGAGAGCACCATTCTACCTTAGGACTTAGTATCATCATGAAACCAACTTGGATCAATTACGATGAACATGAAACACACTTGAAAACCATGTTAGCATGTTCCTCTCATCCAGAATGAGGGTGGAAAAAACTCGGAGGGGATGTGTGAGATGATAGGCTAGCTAGAGGAACGGTTTACAATGATCGAGAAAGGAAGTTTTCAAGGGTGGGCTTGGTTGTCATGACCAATTTTTTTAATTTTTCATGCTAGAAATTTAGCATGAAAACAATTGGATCTAGCTCAAGGATATTATACCATAAGGGATAATGAAGAACCTCAGGTATCTCATGGGGGAGAAAACTAGTTCCTTATCCATTAGGCCATAGATTCACCACACTTTGAACAACTAGCAAAGCTACAAACACAACCAAGAAAGGAACAAAACAAACACACGACAAAAAAGGAAACACACCTAAGTAAAATGAAACACATAACTCAAGGGAAAATATAATAGAAATCTACATCACCTATGGTACATGCGGGGGACAACCCATTTTCATTGTAGTACATATTCTTCTTTGAATGTTTACTCGTGCACGGGTAACACCGAATGCCTTTGTTCCACAAACCCATTGACTGGATCGATGAAGTATGACCCTTTCCTTAACTTCTTGGGAAATTTTACATGATTTTTATTGTGAGGGTCCATTCAAATGGTACATTTCCTTCATTTCTCTGACATTCCATTTCTGGTTGCTAATCCATTTTTTGATTCATCCCTACTTTTGATTTCTCATTTTTCACCTTCATATTGCTACAAGAATGATTCTTGATCATATTAAACTCATCATGTTCACAACTAGGCCTATGATCCCCAATGAAAATTTGACCTATTTTTTCATGCTTCCCATGACCATGGTTAACATGACTTGGTTCCCGATAGAGATCCTGGGATTTTCAACACTATCACCAGTTTCTTGATATTCAATGTTTACTTGTTGCTCCAAATGGTCTTCCTTCACAGACAACTCGTTTCGACACTGTTTCTCACAATGGTGTGATTTGCACAGTACCTCATCCTCTTGAAAGGAAAACAAGCACAAGGTGGGGCATGAAATTTGGACATCATCACTTTCCTTCTTGTGACCATATTGAGCTTCAAAATCATCTTCATGATGGAGAGATCCTCTTCTTGAACAGAGTCAACCTTGAGAGACCCAAACACCTTATCATTTATACATTCCTCATTACAAAGGTCCTCTTCTTGAATGGAATTAACCTTGGGAGAATCAAGCACCATTCCATCTATTTTTTCTTCACTGAGAAGGTATTCATCTTCTCCCAATGGAAAAAGAAGGTTTCAAATTCACAATCATTTTCATACTCACCAAACAATTTTCATGTTGGACCTCGGGAAGATGATTAGAAATTTGGGATTCACCTACTAAGAATTCATTTGATGTCACTTCTTCTTTATGATCCACATTTCTCATCACCTCGGGATTTATTTTCTGTAAATCAATATTTCCATGACCTTCCTCACCAACAAGAAGAGAGCATGTATCCTTATCCAACGAGAAGTACACATAATCAAATTCTAGCTCCATCAAATCATCATAATGCTTTTCCATTGACTCAATCAAAATTGGATACTCCTCCATCAATATGGGAAGCTTGGCATCTTCCTATGAAGTTATGAAAAAGTTTCCATACCTTGAATCTTGGTATAGGATGTCCACCCTTAGGTCATCTAGTTTTTTAACCGTGTATTTCATTTTCCTTATAAGAAGGAGCTTATTCATGTTACCATTGACTGTTATCATGCAATAAAACCAATCCATATATATATCTCCACCAATATCCCGATAGAAACTCGGCTAAAAAACATACCATATGATTCTAGCATGTCCGCCACGAGTATTTTCATCGTGATTTTCTTATCAGGAAAATCCATAAATGCTACTTGAACATCTTTGACCTAGCCACCGAGAGGAAATTATTTTGATTCCATGGAATAAAAATGGCCAACAACAAGGATGAGAGTGATACCAAGAGCCTTGGACACTTTGGCGGACATGACATTTTTAGAGGCACCGAGTCAATTATGCAATTATTCAATTTATACACATTGATCAAAAAGACAAGATAGAAAGGTTCTAATTTCCCAAAAGTGGAGGATGTTGAGGAAAAAAGGTTATGAGGAGTAGTACTAAGGGCATGAAGTGGTCCTTTGGTAGTGTCATTTTTGGAACATGAATTTGAACTACTTCCTTTGATAAATTGGACAATTTTATCAAATTGCTTGGGATGAGTTCTCAAGTACTCAAACTCAAAAATTTAAATTTTGGATTTCTTGAAATGGTCAATGATGTCAAAAGATGAAGAAGTAGTGGGCACATCAGAACAATGGAAGCCTTGACAGGTGTAAGATTTACATTCTTAGAATCAACAAAATTAGAAAATGATTTGACAAGAGGAGATGAAAGAGACTTACTCGAAGAGGTAGATGGAGTATTGATTGAGGTAGTCTAGGGATTATTCTTGGTGACCAAATGGAAGTGGCAACGATGACCCTCCTTTTGTTATTGTTTTTTTAGAGTCACCATTTTATGATTCAAATGCTTTTCTTGGGTAGTGAAGAAGAGGCCTCTTTCTTGAGAATTGTCCAAAGTATTTGGTTGAGCTCTCCATAGTATGAACCCAACATCAAGAAATTGAGAATTTACGAAGAATCTCTTCGATTATACGTAGTTGGATGATCATTAGTAGGAATCTTGTTAAACCTTTCCACAAATCCTCTCATGGGCTCTTGCCATTCTTTATCCATCTGAGCTAATTGAGCAAGGAGGGCATGAACATCTTCCGCAATCTTGAATCTTGCTTCAAACTTGGTTTTCATGTCATCCCAGTCAGTAATGGAGTGAGGTGGCAAGTAGTAAAACCATCATGTAATAACATCTTGCAATGAATCCATGAATAGTCAAACAAAAACATATTCATGTCCTACTCCAAGAACACCACATGTTGTGATAAAAGTTGTAATATGATCATTTGGCATTGCTTTCCATCTCCATAGAATTTGGGAAAGTTCTTTCTTGATCCTTTTGGTAATTCATGAAGTGGAGGAGCACATGCTAGAAAACCAATGTTTTATACCCAAGGTATAGGTGTAGCCATTTATGGGAGAAAAGTTTTCAATGGTTGGGGAGATAATGAAGATGCAACCGAGCTAAGAGGTGAAGACTCAAGTGCTTGTCTTGGAATTCATATGGGAGAAAGTATGAAATCAACTTGTTCCCAACTCAAATGCAAGATTGTGAAAGACTAGAGTGTCGCTTGCTTGGTCTTCTTTAGTGAATCTCTCTTCTACTAGTTTTACTCAGAATGTTAGATAAGGATGCAATCATAAACAATGCAAATTTCCAATACGAGTTTAACAAGGCTTGCAAAAATTCAAATGGTATTTTTGGTATATATTTTTTCTTTTTCAATTTTTTTTTATATATATGATTTTTTTGGATTTTAGATATCATTATAGGGTGCACAAGGGCAAAATGTTCCCTAGAGGAGTCACCAAAAATTGTTGGTGAAATAATTTATTGCATGACAGATTAGTGGTTTTCACCAATGATCACGGGGCTAGCCCCTCCTTAAGTATGGGAAGGCTCACATTTATTGAATGCAAGGACTAAATAAAACTATGGGGTGGAGGTTAGCCAAGGATCACACATGAATACTCCACTAAACATGTGGAAAATTGCTTGTGCAATGTACACGAGATGAATTTTCTTTGAAGAGAGGTAAAGAGGAGATGGGGAAATGGAGAGAGGGGGTTAATATTGTGAATAGACTTACATATTTCACGAAAATTAGCCATAGTAGGTCCACATTAAATAGGAAGAAATCAATTGTGTAATTAATAACAAGAATAATAAATTAAATACACAAAGTTATACAGATTCATTAATCAAAGACATAGTTATTTCTTAGTTGTACAATATTACAATACTTGCATAGTCGGAAAGTAGAGAGAGTAGAAGAACATAAGAAAGGAGATAGAAGAATGTAGATTATTTATTGCAATAGTAGTGAAAAAAGGCCAACAACTAACAACAACCAAATGCTAACCCTTTGGAATGGAGAATCCATCCCAATTTATAGCTTACAAATATGTCTCTTCCTTTCCCGCATGTGGATTTTCATCTTACCACCACTTGTGAGCTTTCATATTCCTTTAGGAATGAAATTAAGTCCCTTTATTATTTTTGAGAAGGGAATTTTACAATGCAAAGCGATTCCACTTAAATGAATTAGACGAAAGAGTGAAAACATACATTCCCAATGAAGAAATATAATGTTAAGGAGAGGGGGAGGAGGAGAGAGAAGTGATAATCCGGAGACATGAAAACTCATGTTGATGAAGGACCTACTTCCGATGAATCTTGAGAGAATGTTCCGAGAATGAAGTTCCTTGCTTTTGACCTCTGTTGAATTGAAACATTGTGATTGAAATTCCCTCTTCATGTGAGATGTAGACACATTCCAAAGCATTGAATAAGTGTTTAAAAAAACTACTACAAGACTTACACCATGTGGACCTGAGATGACTTCCCGATCTTACAAACATGTTGATCCTCTTCTGCCACCACTAGGAAAGAGAATTGAACACAAGGTTAGAGTTGGAATATGGGGATCATCACCTTCCTCCTCATGACTCCCTTAAACTTCAAAATTCACCTCTATGACAAGATGCCTCCTTCTTTGAATGGAATCAACCTTGGGAGACTCAAACACCTTCTTGTCAATCCATTCCCCATTGGAAAGGTATTCTTCTCCAAATAGAGAGACTACTTATGCACTCAACTAAAAGTGTATCTTTGTGAAATCCTAAGTCCATCAAGTCACTATGATGTCCCGCAGCTATCCCAATTACTCATGGATGTTCCTTCATCAACATGCACCCTCAACCTCCTCATTTCTTGACCAATATCCGACACTTACTATTTTTACTAAGTCTTAATTTAGGAAGTCTATTTTTAGTTATAAGTTGCTTAATTTGACACTTTTGAGTGTTATTTATATGCAAGGAGCAATGAAAACATAGAGAATGAATTGTTTGCAACACTTGTCATTTATAGACCATGAAGCTTGGTAAGGCTTGCTATTTTTAGAAGTGGGTCTTCCGGTGTTAGAACATAATGAGATTGGTCTCAAAAGTTTTTTTATTTCAAAAGGATTCTTTGCGCCATATTTTAGATGATTTCAATAGTAAGAACTCTGTAGATCTATGAAATGAGTTTTTATAAATGGAAACTTCATTTGGACATTTATTTAACAAAAAAATCACTTTTTGTAAAATCCTAACATGATATTTCACAATCACATGCAATAAATAAAGTAGTAAAATACAAAATGCGACGCAAGAAATAAAAAAATTAAACTAGAACCCTAAGTACAAGAACAAGGAGAAAAGACTTAGCTTATTCGTAATAAATCCAAAGGTGTGCAAAGATGGAAAACTACTAGAACTAGAATACAAAGTGTCGTGCAACCGAACCGAGAAAATTGTAGGAGAGATGGTGTTGGTTTCTCGGATGTGCACCCACGTCTCGAATCTCAAAAGGGCCGAGGTGTCTAAGACCACAATGGAACCATCCCCAAGTTGTGGGACCTTGCGTGCTTGAGACGGATCTCCGGAGAAGGTTGGTTCCTCTATTTATTTCTCACTCTCATCGCTAATGCTAATGCTTTGAAAGGGAAAACTAAGCTAAGAATGCCAAGGGACTAGGGAAAGAAGGATAACATGAAGTAAACTACACTAAAAGGTGATAGCACCAGAAAAGAGGGATGAACACTATCTATTATGAGTAAGAATGATAGGGAATGTGTGAAAGGAGGCTAGGCACAAGTAGCACAACAAAACATGCATTCACCAAATCATTCTCATGGAACACAACCAAATATGGAACTATAGGGGACTTGAAGTAGCACAACAATACACAATGCAAGAGAAGAGGCAAGAAGAAGGAATGCAAACACGTTAGGATAGAGAATAGTCACAAAACGATGCTTCTATTACTTCCAAAATGCATAGAATTGTTACAATGATAAGGAGGCCGATATCCACATGCAAGAGCCAAACATGGAGGTCTGCAACTCAAAATACAGAAAATGTGGAGTCCTTAGCAACATGCATAAGGATCCAAAGTGTCCAACCTTTTACAATGAGCCCCGATTCCTCCTTTATAGATTCAACCCAGAGGGAAGAAGGAGAGAGAGAAGCGGGAAAACTAATTTGAAGCTCAACCACCTCGAGACACATTGAATCCTGCTTTGAAAGCTCAACCACTATCAATCAATGCCTCTCTCAAATCCACCCCAAATCTGTCATGTCTAGTTCCCTCGTCCTACAGGCGTCTTAGAGAAGGAAGAACGATGAATCGAATCAGATACGGTAGTTGGAGAAATCTGATTCTGCTTTAATGTCTTGATAGAAATTTCTTCATTTCCTCCCCACCTAACTTCTCCAAAAATAAAGATTCAGATCTCCAAGGCATAGATGAGGCCGAGATCTTTCCAACGGTGCCGATTTTGAGCCCCGAGTCGAAAGATATGCCCATTTTAAATTTGAATCGTGGGCACGAATATTTTAAATTTTTTTCCATACTGTGTCCATGTGACAACTCTGTGCTCATTTGATATTTGAATCCTTCCTTCACTCTTAGAATAGTGCCCATGTGACATGTGGTGGCATCTACAAGTTTCCCTATTTCCTTTGTATTCTTTCCGAGTCTTTTCCACGGGCGGAGGCACTATATTCGACCCAAGACACGTGGAGGCTAGGTGCTTGTTTGGAAGCCCGCCCCAAATTTGAGATTTGCAATAACACTTGGCACCCTCTGCTGAGTTGAAGAATTTTCAATGGCCGGTGTAACTTTTGGGGTTCTTGGACGTGTGGAAGCTTGGCACTCATTTGGGTCCACCCCTTTGGATTTAATCTTTAGAGGTGCGCCATTTGGACACTTGGCGGCTTCCACTTTGTCTCTTCTATACTTAGCCAATTTCGGGCTCGTTCTGAGTCATTTGTAGAGCCCGAAGACTTGGAGCCTTTTTTGTTTCTTTTCCTTTGATCCTTTGGTTATTTGACACTATTTCTTCTCCCTAACCCTGTCATTCCATTTCCGAGCCTCGCTGTAACTTGTCTCTTTGGATTTGAAGCATGGATTCGCTTGATAGAGTCATTTCTTCAATTTCTTCTTGCACAGGGTCGTGTTTGACCAAATTTGTCGGGGGCAAATTTGGGATAACAATTTGGTGACTCATGGGGACATTTGCCACTCGATGAAGGAGATCAAGTAGCCTTAGAAGTCCATTGGGCATGGATTTAGCTTGTTCAATCATGAAAATGCCCCTGTAATCACTTGAAAATCATATCTACACTGTTCTGAATCTCACAATTGCTGAGAGAAGCTCTACATTCTGGAAGTAACAAAAGAGTGCACGTAGGAAGCACGCAAGAGGAAAGAACTATACAAAAAAACAATGTGCGCGGAGCACACTTGGAGGAATTGAAACTACTTTAATATATACAACATGATGCAACAAACCTAATGGAAGGGTTTGAGATAGATCTCGTTTACTGGGATTTGCAGCACGCTTCCATCTGGATGAGTTAACTTGAAAGAGTTAGCTTCTTTGCAGGACTTGATGATGTATGGGCCACTCCAAAGTGCATCAAACTTTGAATGGCACCTGGTTTAGCTCTGTCAAGCATCCCATTTTAGAACTAGGTCCCCAACTTTGAAAGCTTGAGGCCTAGCCTTTCTGTCAAACCATTTCTTTGTTGCTTGCGATGTTGTTCTAGCTTGATCATGACAGAGTTTCTAAGCTCTTCAAGATGAACCAGCTATGCTATCCTGATTTCTCTCTGATCCACACCCTCAAATTCTAGTTGCTGGGCAAGCGCCAATGAATTTAGTTCTAGCGTCAAAGGAAGGGCAACCTCCTTGCCATAGACAAACTTGTAAGGCGAAGTTCCTATTACCTTTTTGACTGTGATTCTATCTACCTGAGTGCACGCATGACTTTCGTATGCCATTATCTTTGGCTGATGTTCATTGTGTGCTTCATGATTTTGATTAGGTTCTTGTTTGTTGACTGCTGCACCATTGCCCTGAGGGTAATAGTTGGAAGAGGTTTTCAGGTAAATGCCCAAACTTAGAGCCCAATTAGTGATTTTAGCACCAAGGAAGGCCTTTGCATTATCAGAGATAATGGTTTAAGGAATGCCAAACCTTGTGACTAAACCTTCGAGAAATTCAAGGATGACTGCCTTAGTTGATTCCTTAAGTGTGACAACTTCTGTCCATCTGGTGAAGTAATCTGTAGCTGTCAGCACCCATTTATGTCCAGCGCTTGAAGGCGGATTGATCATGCCTATGAAGTCGAGACCCCATTGCGCAAAAGGCTGATCTGCTTGGATTGGTCAGAGGGGAAGTGCTGCCAATATTTTCTTTCCTGCAAAGAAAGCACATTATTTTCATTTTGTGACCCACCTATGTGCATCTACAAACAGGGTAGGCCAAAAGATACATGCCATTATGATCTTTATTGCTATAGTTTTGGCAAAGAAGTGTCCACCAGATAATCCGTCATGAAATTCTGCTAACACTTCTTCAATCTGCGTGTCATTGATACATCTTAACAACATGCCATCTAGATTTCTTTTGAAGAGAATTCCATCAATCTGAACATAAGGAATAGATTGCAACCTTAAATTCCTTTTCTTTGCTTTGTTGAACGGGAGGGTACGCACTCTCGAAAAGGAATGTGATCATGTCCTTCATCCAGTCACACGCGCCGGGGTCTATATTTTGTTCATGTTCTACATGCGGGAGGTATCCATCTAGAAATAATGAAGCCTCAGGTTCACTCTGCACATCCTCAACAATTTGTTTGCAGTTCACTACCTCTTACCAGCTTTGTGGCCTTAATAGTCACATCATATTCCATGATTTTTGTCACCCATCACGCTCTCTTCTCACTAATTTCTACTCCCATGATGAAGTCTCTGATAGATGAGTGGGAGACTAACACCTTGATATGATTTATGGCGAGCATGCTCTTGAATTTCTTGAGTGCATGCATGATGGTGAAGACCTGCTTCTCCATGTGACTATATTTCAATTCATAATCCTTGTATTTCGCGCAAAAGAAGGCCATTGGTTGTTCCAACCCTTGCTCATTTTCCTGTGTTAGGACAACAACAATGCTTGCATCAACACCATAATCATAAAGGATAAAATTCTTTGAGTAATATGGATTGATGAGTATTGGCACACAAACAATCTCTTTCTTGATCTTGTTGAAGCTTTCTCTTCCTTCTGTTGTCCATCTAAAGGCTATGTCTTTCTTGAGCATAAGGGTGATGGGCGAACCAGTCCCACAAAGTTAGGGATAAAGCACCTAACAAAGTTAATCTTTTCGAGGAAGGATTGTAAGGCCTTTTTTTTGTGCCGCAGGGAAAGGGCTAGGATGGCTGAAACGCGCTTAGGATCAATCACGATGTCATCTTTTGAAACCACATGGCCCAAGAGCTTGCCTTGAGCCACTACAAAATTACACTTCTTGGGGTTAAGAGATACCCCAAATTCTCTGCATCTCTCAAAGACCTTTTCCAAGTGCGCATGTGATCTGCGCTCTGCTTTGAGAAGACAGTTATATCATCAAGGTAAACCAAGATGAACTCATTGATGTAACCTTTGAAGGTAATATCCATGGCGCATTGAAATGTTGCACCCGCATTTGACAGACCAAAGGGCATTTTCTAGTATGCATATGTTCCCCACTTGGTTGTAAATATTGTTTTGAATTGATCCTCTTCCTTGATCAGGATCTGGTTGAAACCCGAATACCCATCTAACATGGAGAACCTGCGTGCTAGCCACAGTCTATAGAATCTGCTCCATTAAAGGCAAAGGATAGTGATCCTTTAGAGATGCCTTATTTAAATCTCTAAAATCAACACAAAGTCTGATTTCACCATTTTTCTTGCATCATTGGAACCAGATTTGCAACCTAGGTAGAGTATTTGATAGGAAAGATAATTTTTGCCTCAATGAGTTTGGATAACTCCTTTCTCATGAGGGGCTCTATTTTTGGATTGATTGGCCATTGCTTCTATCTGACGGGATTTATACTAGGATCAAGGTCAATGGAGTGTTGAGCAACACTTGGATCAAAACCTTTGAGGTCTTCATACTCCCATGATAAAATGTCACTGTATTTTTGACAAAGAGAGATGAAGGCCTATTTTTCTTCATTGGACAAGTCTTGCTGAAAAATAGCTCCTTTCGCGTGCAATAGTAATGAGAGAGCAATTCTCTTACGCGGCGCGTATGTATTTCTCCTCACCTTTGAACTCATCATCATGACTGAACATTTTCTCTAAGGTGACCAGCCCTTTAGCTAACTTATTTGTCTTCAGCTGTATTACTTGCTCACCATAGTTGTTATGCAAGTCGACTTGCATACTTGATGAAAATTCAGCTTCATTCTAGATAAACTGGACGATCTACACGTCACTTTCAAACACTTTCCAGCTGGTGTTATTGTCTAGAATGGATGGTTTGATTACCATCTTAATGTGCTGAGTGTTTCCTTTGACAAAGTCCTCAAAGAAGATAAAAGCGTGTGAACCGAGCGGCCATTTGGTCACTTCTTTGTTCATTTTGCGCAGGACTACCTGCAGATTAAGGGCATCAAAGCTCTCAAGTAGGTCCCAAACTCTATGTTTATAAGCTTTAAGAAGCTTATTCTTTGTTTGGAATTTTTGGTGACTGGTGGATGACCATTCTGTGTCCCCAAAGATCTGCAGCGCTTTAATTTTCTTCTTTTCAACAATAAGCAAGCCATGCACCAGCCGATTCATATTCTCGCCACATTATTAGAACATGAAAAGCGTAACCTATGTGCAAAGAAGAATTTCTCATCCTTAGGGTAAATGAGAACCACTCCTACTCCCGTGACGTTTTGCTTCTGGATCCATCAAAGTATAACTTTCATAGACTAGTTTGAACTTTGTCTCCTATGAGTGCGCGCGGAAGCATAACGTCTTCTTCTAGAATGCAATAAGTACCAAGCCCAGTTTCATAGGTTTCCAATTCTTTAGCATAGGGATCAAATTTTGATGCCTTTCCACACATTCATCAAGTACTAGGTCTAGAACAGAGGGTGGAAGAGACTCGCTCTTCAAGAACCGAAGCTTGTTATTCCCGGGTAAGACAATTGGCTTGGAGAGGGGATGAGACATATGGCTCTACATGATAAGAAAATATGGGCTCGGCTTGTATGGTAAACCGAGTACCATACCTTGTCTTGAGTAACATATGAGACCAATCGAATACAAGTAACCACTCACTTTAGCAAGTAAATTCTCTTGATAGACATAGGGCAAATAAAGGAGGCATGTCAATAATTGACACATCCGAGTAATTGTCAAAGCTTGGACATGCATGGAGGGTTAACTCAAGATCCTTGATGACTCCTAAGGTAGTTATAATTGAGCCATCAAGTTGTAGGACTCCTTTAGACAAAGGGCTATATTTGGACGTAAGACATCGCCTATCTTCTTAGGCATGGCGAAGTACTAGCACCCGAGTCAATCAAGCAATTATGCACTAGGTGTTTGCCTATAACCAAGGAAATATAGAAGGGTGGGGTTTTAGCAACTTTACTTACTTGTTTCTCCTCTTCTTAGCAGATTTTTACGAAGCACATGGATTTTGTATAACCGAGTCAGCTCGTGGAAGTTGCGCCAGAGCTTCATGTAATAGATCTTGCTAAGATGGAATGGTCAGGGCATCCCACATTATGATGTTTATGTATGTTTTCTTCATCTGGTCAACGATGTTGAATAGAAGCCCCCCCTTTGTCCATTTTGGGAACAACATCCTTTTTTGACCGCTCTAGGTGTAGAAGCTGAATTTTAGCTGGAGCAGAGGCTTGGCCTACCAAAGGATGGGCACGTGTTGCTTCAGAAGGAGCTTTACGCGGGACCTCCTACATAGGGATTTGAATGCTTTTGCTGCAAGAGGTCTTGTCTGATTCTTTTTATTCTTAAGATCTACTTGTATTCTTTGCTGGGACTGTGACCCGTGTGCACGACTCTAATATTATTTTCTTATATCTTGTGTTGTCCGTAACTTGGGCGTGCGGTCTATTTGTATCTTCTGCAGCTTGGTTGATTGCACAAAAGTCCTCTGCGCCAAAGAACATCAAATTGGACTCGGAGGAACTTCTGGTCCTTCTGGATTATCTACTTCATGGGCACTTGTTGAGGGCTCACAGGATGAAGCATTCTGGATCATGAAGGCTTGGGCGTGTGCAACATTAGCACAATGATACTAACTATGAGGCATTTTGCAAGGGAAGCACCATTCTGACTCTTGTGCCAAGTTGTTTTGAACTGGAATGAGCGCTCGGCTTGTGCCGAGTCTTTGGGAGAAGGCGTAGGAGGGACAACTTGCAAGGAAGATGTGCATTAGGCTACCACCTATCATTCTGCTGGTTGGGCGCGTATCTTTGATTTCCATATTGATTCTACCAAGGCTGATTGCCTTGGCCATGCACCTGATTGGAAATGCCTCTATACGCTTGTGCTTGTTGCTTTTCTAATGATATTACCTTGTTTGATAAATTTCTGATCAAGGCCTTCAATTCTTCGTCCTCCTTTTGTTGTGATAGAGAATAGGATGTAGAGAAAATTGGTTGCGTGCTCTGCTCAGGAGTAGGAATAGGGGCCATGAAAGGTTGGGGCGCTTGTGGCATCTTTGGGAACAAGATCATGAGTGGTCAGGAGCCAACTTTCCCACCGAATGATACTATTTTCTGCTCTTACTTGCAATGTTATAAGTAGTTGGTAGAGTCCTAACTCCCATAGATTGGATCATAAATAAAATATTGTTGTTGAGCGCCTTCAAATAATAAAGGAAAACATGTTGGGCTGTAGGTCTTACCACAAGAGGGATTCTATCCCAAGTCTTCGAAATATGATGTTGAAATCATTCATCTACGCTCACTCGGGCGCCCTCCTTGTTGTTGTTAGTTGCTCTACCAAATATAGGTGATCTGAATTGTCTTCAAAATAAGCGTATAGAGTTGTTCCCAACTCATCCTGTGTGGTGATAGATCCAAGTCTCAAGCCTTGGTACCATTAGAGTGTTTTACCTTTGAAAGAGGTTTGCAAATAGCCTAATTGCTACATCATTATGTGTGATCAGATAGAGTGAACACACATTGGCTACATCTTAGATATGCTCCTGAGGGGTGACTTGATTCTTACCAGTAAAGTAAGGAATAATTTTGAGCGCACCATTTGGGATATCGTGTTGCAAGGCCAGGAGTAAGGGACTCCCTCCATCAAAATTTGCAAAGCTTCTTAATGGAGGAGGTGGTTGATGCGCCATTACAGGGCACATAGGTTGTTTATTTTGAGGAGGAGTTTAGTGGGCGGGGCACGCTAGAGATAGAGATGCACGTGCGGGATCTCTAGAACGAAACTCTTCTCGGGGATAGCTAGAGGTATTCAAAATAATCTTCAACTGTTGCACTTCTTCTTGTGTGCAATATTCTCATGAAAGGTGCTCAGGACTACTAAAACAAAGATCTTAAAATATTGGGAGTCACCAGATGTGTTTGAAATGAGCCTCTAGAGGCTGAAACACTAAGTTCACACACCAGAACTTAGAGATATGAAATTTGAGCTTTCAATACTAGTCCCACTGGGCATGCCAGAAACTATTGGTTTCTCAAATGTGCACCCACATCTCGGATCTCGAAAGGGTTGAGGTTTCTGAGACCACAATGGAACCGTCCCCAAGTTGTGGGACCTTGCAAGCTTGGGACGGATCTCCGGAGAAGGCCGGTTCCTCTATCTATTTCTACTGCTACTGCTAGTGCTGAAAGGGGAAACTAAGCTAAGAATGCCAAGGGACCAGGGAAAGAAGGATAACATGAAATAAACTACACTAAAAGGTGATAGCACCATAAAAGAGGGATGAACACTATCTATTCTGAGCAAGAATGATAGGGAATGTGTGAAAGGAGGCTAGGCACGAGTAGCACAGAAAAACACGCATTCACCAAATCGTTCTCATGGAACACAACCAAATATGGAACTACAGGGACACAAGTAGCACAACAATACACAATGCAAGAGAAGAGGCAAGAAGAAGGAATGCAAACATGTTAGGATAGATAATAGTCACAAAACGATGCTTCTATTACTTCCAAAAATGCACAGAACTATTACAATGATAAGGAGGCCGATATCCACATGCAAGAGCCAAACATGGAGGTCTACAACTCAAAATATAGAAAATGTGGAGTCCTTAGCAACATGCGTAAGGATCCAGAGTGTCCAACCTTTTACAATGAGCCTCGACCCCTCTTTTATAGATTCAACCCAGAGGGAAGAAGGAGAGAGAAGAAGGGAAAACTAATTCGAAGCTCAACCACCTCAAGACACATTGAATCCGATTTGAAAGCTCAACCACTATAAAAATGCCTCTCTTAAATCCATCCCAAATCTATCATGTCCGGTTCCCCGTCTACGGCATCTTTGGAGAAGGAAGATCGGTGAATCAAATTAGATCTGGTAGTTGGAGAAATTTGATTCTGCTTTAATGGCCTGATAGACATTTCTTCATTTCCTCTCCACCTAACTTCTCCAAAAATAAAGATTCAGATCTCCAAGGCGTAGATGAGGCCAATATATTTCCAACGGTGCCATATTTGTTAGATTTTGAGCCCCAAGTCGAAAGATATGCCCATTTTAAATTTGAATCACACGCGCACAATATTTTAAAGAGTTTTTGTACCAGGTCCACGTGGCAACTCTGCGCTCATTTGAGATTTGACTCCTTCCTCCACTCTTGGAATATTGTCCATGTGACACATGGCAACATCCGCAGGTTTCCCTATTTCCTTTGTATTCTTTCTGAGTCTTTTCCGTGGGCGGAGGCATTGTTTCTGACCTAAGACACGTGGCGGCTGGGTGCTTGTTTGGAAGCCCGCCCCAAATTTGAGATTTGCAATAGCGTTGTGTTGACACTTGGCACCCTCCACTGATTCGAAGACTTTTCAATGGCTGGTGTAACTTTTGGGGTTCTTCGATGCGTGGAAGCTTAGCGCTCGTTTGGGTCTGCCCCTTTGGATTTAATCTTTGGAGGTGTGTCATTTGGACACTTGGCAACTTCCGTTGTCTCTTACATACTTAACCAATTTTGGGCTCATTCTCGAGTCATTTACAAAGCCCGAAGACTTGAGCCTTTGGTTCTATGACACTTATTTCTTCTCCCCGATCCTCGCTATTCCATTTCCGAGCCCACCTATAACTTGTCTGTTGGATTTGAAGCATGGATTTGCTCGATAGAGTTATTTCTTCAATTTCTTCTTGCACAAGGTCGTGTTTGACCAAATCTTCCGGGGAAAATTTGGGATAACAGTTGGATCGAGTTAGACTAGGGTACTGGATTGGCATCTTGGGGCACCAAGGCACCAGAGATCCTAATTGGGTGCCAAGGTCTGCACAAAACCTCAAAAACTAGTTTTCATGGGGTTGTTAAATGTTTGCTGACATTTGCCTTTGATCGCCTTTGTGTCACACTTAGTTCATAGATGTCACCCGTAACTTGTAATGAAAGAGATACCATGCAAAACCCAAAAACACATCAAATCCTAAAAAAGAAAAGATGCAAATAGGGAGTCAGAATGATCCTCGACGGTCACCAAACTAAGTGAATTTACTATCTGGATGCTACACTACATTTCAGACTCCATGTAGTTCTAGTGAGTGTGTGCGGAAATCGTGCCCTAGGAAGCTCTTGTGCATAATGCACTTGATAGTGAGCGATAGCTAGATGTACCAATATAAGTAGATGTGTGGATGGAACAAAATAAACTTCCCCTCTTATGCATGTATGCAAAATTAATAGTCCCTTGTCCCTTAAGTGAAGCTATATGGATGTTTTGATGCTCTTAGAATGCCTTTAGATGCAACCTTAGGTGATGGTAGTAGATGCTTAGAGCTTGGTCCTTTAATTTGATCACATAACATTATATTTATATGATTCCCTTATTTGAATTTCGTAATTAACCACTAAAAGGATGACCCATAAGAAAACAAGATGCCCAATGACTAGAAGAGGCCCAAAAGTGGCGAGTAAGATACAAAGAGGTCGGGGAGGTGCCCAGAGGGGTTAGGGGCACTGGGCGTTGGTGTCAAGACTCAAAAAAAGGTGGAGTAACAAAATTGATCGTAAGTAATAGGGTGTGCAAGGACAAAAAGAGAATTAGAAAGAAAGTAAAAAGGCCAAAGGCAAGTGGTTAATTAGTCTTTTTCTCACTTAGGAATCATATGAATGCAAATATGTGATTAGGACCTAGAAATGTACCTAAATGCATGATTTTATTTCAAAATTTCCCCCCACTTTATGGTGTTGAGTGAAATCTCGATAACATAAAGTAGATAAGATATGTGAACTTGATAACCATGTAGATCGATGACAAACGTGTGCTAAGGAGACTAGAAAAAACGTGGAGTGAATATCATGAAGCATGGAAGCTAGAGGAAGGGGGAAGTGAAAATGACCCTAGGGGTGAAGCGTATGCGATGCATTGTGTTGTACATGTTGTTGTTGTTTTTCATGCTTGATGTTGGTGTAATACGCCTCTTGTTACGTATTAAGGATAAACTTGCAAAAGAATAGCAAAAGAGTAGTCAAATATGTGTATAGAAAAATTTCGATCCAAATGTATGAAAAAGTATGCAAAATTGTGAAAAAGTAGTAAAAGGAACATGTGCACTGATTCATGAAGAGTGAAAAAGATAGAAAAGTGTATTGAAATGTTGATGAAGATAAAGTTATTTGGGTGATCTCATGCCACATGAGAGGAAGTGTAGGGAGAAAGTTCTAGTATTATTCTCCATCCTTTGACTACTTCCCGAAATTTATACACCACTTTTGATGGTGTGATCATGTCTTTCTCAAGTTCGATCTAGTTTGATCCAAGGAAAATAGAAAAATGGAAATAGAATGCATTCTACTTGCTGGAGGATTGTGCATGTATTGTAAAACTACTCTAGAAACTGCTGAAAACTATGTTGATAGGAGAAAAAATGTGTATCTGTCCCATGGTCATAGGCACCCAGGAAGTGCCCATGTATGAGTCTAGGTGCTAGTGTCTGTGTTGAACCAAAGACCCAAATCAGAATCTAGGCCATATCTGTAACTGTGTTCGAGTTTTTTTTCTCGTGTTGAATTGTGATGTACTGTAACTCTATGTTGTTGTATGGGGTGACTGATTCACCCAATGGATGCCCCCTCATTTGGGGTGCATGCTACGTCACTAGGATGATGTAACCCAAAATAGGACCCAATGACAAACTGGTAGTAGTATGTAAAAGGAATGTGCTTGGTAGAAACTAAGACACATGCAAACAATGGCTAGGAAACAAGTGTTAGTGCAAACAAGATAAACATGCATATAGAAAATAAAGTATAATCTAGCAAGCAAGAAGACAATGTAGACCGCAAAAAGTGGGTTAAAAAAATGGGACATCACTCATAATGTCACAAGACAATCAAGGCCAAAGAAACCAAAAGCATACAATGTGCACACAAGACAAAGGGTATATCCAGTAAACAATGGCATACAATGGCAAAAATGAGAAAAATTGACAAACAAAGAGTAACAGACAACCATGGTAGCACATAGTTCCTATAAGACAAATGCTACGCATGAAGAACCCGTTAACATGTTAGAAAGATAGAAAGTATGTCAAAACATGTATGATCTGATATGAAGTAGTGTGCTAGTAAGAAGATGAAGTAGTATAAACAAAACAATAACACTTGTGATATGTACAAAAGTAGATGCCCCCAGGAGTCGATGGGACTATGGGACTAGAAAGAGGTACAGTGCCAAACATCCATGTTGCATATAATGATTTGTGTAAAGGATCCATTCACAACTAGAAGGAAGGTGAACATGCATGTGTATATGAAATATAATGACATACAAAATATTTTTCTGACATAGTAAGCAAAGTGTAACATGCGAGTCTAAGTAAGGAAGAACAATGTGCAACCAAGATATACAATATGTTGTGGATGAGTGAGATGGAATGATATGCAAGATGAATGTGATAGGAGCCACATGCCCCTCAAGTGGATGTATGTGTATTAGTGAGATTAGGTTCATTTATAAATGCCCCCCTCAAGCAATCATGAATGAACCATAGAACAAGAGTGTGTCATCGGGAAATGGTTTGAATTGTGCACTAGAAATATATGATCGATAAAGCATAGAGCGGAGATGGTGTAGTATGAGTGAGTGTGGTGAGATTCATTTCAGATTTAGATTCTCAACAGTTGAGTATTAACCATGGAACTAGAGTGCATCATCGTGAAATGTGTGATATGTGAGGGTGTGATCCTAAAAAGATGTGTTGTGAAAGCACCGAGTATGAAATGTATAATGTGTATGGTCTGAGTTTCATGTATGTAGAATTCCCTCAATAAGTAAGTGTGAACCGTAACACAAGAGTGTGTCATAGGGTAGTGACGATACAAGATGTGTATCAAGTGATATAAGAGGAATGAGAAACACTAGAAGTGGAGTATTGAGCATGAGAATAGAAATAAGAGACACTTAAGAATAATTGAAGAGGGGAAGAATAAGTGTGATTCCCCCAAGTGTATGAGTATGAACAAGATCACGTAATATCATCTAGGAGGTCATTGTTGTCATGGTCAAAGCTAAATGGAGAAGCGCTAGAGACTTGATAAGTAATAGTATTTGGTTGATCATATAAAGAGCCATTCATGACAAAGATTGTACATGCCCATTACATATTCTTCATCAGTGAAAGGAGGTAGTGGACAACCATGTGCATACCAACGTGTAAGATTTTGTGAATAGCCAAGAAAGGAATCATTGTAAATGAAAACATAGCTAAAAGGCATAGGAAATGAGATGTCAAGCTAATATAGTCAAGCCAAGATTGCCCAAGTGTCAGTGGAGAAGTGTGAGAATTGTGTGCAAGAAAGACTGAAAGATGGAATACAAAGACCATAGATAATAGTGATGTGAACATATCCATGGTAAAAATGAGGAGAATGAGGTGGAGGGATGAGATCATCCAATGTGAATCCTAGCCGAGCCAAGCCATCATGTGTACATACAATATCTAGAAAAAGTAGGATCAAATGGAATATGGTGCCAATAAGAGTTATTCATGAAAAGAGTACATGTGAAAGGAGGACGCACTGATGTAGATTTCTCATGAGAAGATGAGGGAGGTAGAACGATATCCAATGTATGGATAGGCCCCGATAAAGTACCATAGCATTAGTAGAAGCAGGGGTGGCGATGAGGTAGTTGAGACAGTGTCCAATGTATAAATAGCTCCTTCAAGTGGAGGTAAGTTTTCAGAGAGTCCATGGGTTGTGGATCATTAGAAGTAATAGAAGTAGGAGTAGGTAAAGCAATAGTTGAATCTAGAGTGCAATATTTGAATGGATCATGATCAACGATGACTATATATTCTATGCCCTCATGTAAGAATTTAACACATCAATGTATTGTAGAAGGCACTGCTTACATGGCATGCAACCATGGCCTACCAAGTAAGCAATTGTATTGAACTGGGAAGTCAATGACAAAGAAAACCGTAGGAAGGCTTTTTTAGCCCAACAGTGATAGGTAATGTAATAGAGCCTATGCATGGACGTATAGAAGCATCATATGCACAAAAGAGAAATGGATGATGGGCGGACATAAGAGGAGGAAATACCAATGTTTTCAATGAATGATAAAGTACAAAGATTGAGTTCAGATCCATTGTCGACTATAGTTCACTTAACACCCACATTATTGATGTGAATCATGATGTATAAAAGAGGATCATTGTCATCAATAGAGAGATCATCAGCGATGTGAGGTGGATTTTTTTGAGAAAATGCATCTACAAATGTATTATATACTATATCTGGATGAATGGTAGAAGGAACACGAGTATTAGCCAAGAGAGTAATGATTTTAGCACAACAATTAAGATTGGCTAGCAAGAAATCATGAATGGAAATATCCATGATGAGAGGATCTTGGAAAAATGCAAGGAATGATTGTAATGAAGACCCAAAAGTGTTTGATGAGGACGGGTTCACAAATGATTTAACAAAAAACTTAACTTTTTGTAAAATCCTAACAGGATGTTTCAGAGTAACATGCGATAGATAAAGCAGTAAAATAAAGAATGTGACACAAGAAATAAATAAAATAAATTAGAACCCTAAGTGCAAGAAAGGGAGAAAAGACTTAGCTGATTTGAAATAAATCCACAGGTGTGAAGCTAGAAAACTATTGGAACTGGAATACAAAGTGTGGCAACCAAACCCAAAAAATTGTAGGAGAGTTGGATCATGCTAGACTAGGCGCATGGACTAGACTAGTACTGGGGCACCTAGGCACCAGAAACCCTAACAGGGTGCCTGTGGTCTACAAAAACCTCGAGACTAGTTTTTGTAGGGTTGTTAGATCTTCCCGACATTCACCTTTGATCACCTTTGTGTCGCACTAAGTTTGCGAGTTGTTTCTATAACCTATAATGAAAGAGATATCCTGTAAAACCCCAAAACACATCAAATCCTAAAAAATAAAATATGCAAATGGGGAGTCGATCGACCCGGTGGTCACTCGACCGAGTGAACTTACAATACGGGTGTTTCACTACACTTTTAATCCATATAGTTCTCGTGAGTGTGTGCGGAAATTGTTTCTAGGAAGCTCTTGTGCACAATGCACTTGATAGCGAGGGATTACTAAATGTACCAATGTAAGTAGATGTGTGGATGGAACAAAAGAAACTTCCCCTCCTATGCATGTGTAGAATTAACAGTCTCTTGTCCTTGAGTGAAGCTAGATGGATGCTTTGATGCTCTTAGAATGCCTTTGGATGTAACCTTAGGTGATGGTAGTAGATGCTTAGAGCTTGGTCCTTTAATTTGATCACATAACATTGTATTTATATGATTCCCTTGTTTGAATTTCGTAATTAACCACTAAAAGGCCGACCCATAAGAAAACAAGATGCCTAGTGGCAAAAAAGAGACCCAAAAGTGGCGAGTAAGATACAAAGAGGTTAGGGGCACCCATAGGGGACAGGGGTGCCTGGGCACTGACATCTTGGCTAGGCGCTGGTGTCTAGAATCAGAAAAGTGGAGTAACGAAAGTCAGATTGGGCAATAGGGTGTGCAAGGCCAAAGAGAGAATAAGAAAGAAATCAAAAAGGCCAAAGATAGTGGTCAATTAGTACTTTTCTCGCTTAGGAATAACATGAATGTAAGTATGTGATTAGGACATAGGAATGTACCAAAATGCATGATTTTATGTCTACAACCATTAAAAATAAAGTATACCAACATTGGATTCAAGGTTGAAACCATTTGAATGGAAATTTTGAGGACTTACTTTTAAAATCTCATGGAAAATGGACAAAGGGTTTGGGAGATATGAGAAACTTTCTATTTTTAGTATATGAGGTCTCAAGAACATTACAAGTAGCATAACATCAAGGAGAGTGATCTTGGGAGGGAAAATATGCATTTGAAAACATGAAAAATGGTTAAGTCCTTGATTTTAACCTTTCTCTCTCACATTGCACACCTTAACTCATGCTTAACCCAACTAGGCTCAATCGGGGTCATATGGGGTTGATGTAGAGGTGTACCCTAAAACATAGGGGACAAGGGGGCAAGGGGACAAGAGGGATACTATAATGCAATTTGTATCAGATTAGGACAATTGTCATTAAGAGGTTTCATGAGAGTGAGATGAAGGGGGATGAAAACTAGCACTCGAGGCTTAACAAAGGGTTTTGCTTATGTCCTGGGGCTAACCGAGAGATATGGGCCACAATAATTTGTTCCTCATATCCCCTTGGGTGATGGCAAAAGGAAAAAGAGAAACACAACATTGAAAAATGTGCCTTAGGTCTAGTTTTCATGAGGAGGGGGACCATGGTTGATCAAAAACTTGTTTGTGCACTCCCTAACACACCATGTTGCAAGTCTTAAGTGATGAAGCATTAAAACACAAGTGGGATAAAAAATTTGTGTCCACTCTATCCCCTTACACATAGTTAAAAGGTAAAATTGACACACAACCTTGAAAAATGTGCCAAGGGGGTAAGAATCATGAAAAGGGGGCCAAATTTCATGTTTTACACTTGCCTAGGTCACAAGTTACAACTTTTAAGTAGTGAAACAAACACATGCATAGGGGGAGTGAAATTTTGTGTCCCTCCTATCCCCTTGAACCTAGGGACAAGAGAAAAGGGAAATATATGGTCCAAAAGTGCGCTCAAGCCTTTAAGTGATGTTGATGTCATCATCCCAATGCAAAATTAGAACACAACTTGTCTTTTATGCCATAGGAGAAAATTTTGGAGTAAAAAGGTGAAACCTTATATGATTTTAAATCCAAATCATCCAAAAACTTCATAATAACCACTTTCAAGAATTTATTCAACTTTCAACTTGAGTTATGGCACCAGTCACCCTTTCGGCATGAAGGAGCTGCAATAGTGACTTAGATTACACCGGAGAGCAACGAGGTCAAGGATCAAAATTAATGCATTCATTATGTAGGGAACTCCAAGATATTTCCATTGACTATTTTATGAGATTATAACTCCTATAACTCCCATAATCTTCAGAACAAGGTGACTTTCTTTGTTGAAGCCTTCATTCCTTATGCCTGAAATAACCCGGTTTTGCTTGAATTATTCCCCATGTCATTTGCCTTCACATATCTTTTGTAAAATTCCTTGGCTCACTTCATTACTCTCTAAAAACTCCCAAATGATTTAATATTTTCTAGTCAGCGTCCGGAGGATGTCCTCATGCTACAATATGGCTAAAAATAGCCAATTTAGTGCTTCGAGAGCACCATTCTACCTTAGGACTTAATATCATCATGAAACCAACTTGGATCAATTTCCCTACACATGAAACACACTTGAAAACCATGTTAGCACGTTCCTCTTAGCTAGAATACGGGTGAAAAAAACTCGAGGGGTTGTGTGAGCTGATAGGCTAGTCAGAGGAAGGGTTTACAATGATCGAGAAAGGAGGTTTTCAAGGGTGGGTTTGGTTTTCATGACCAAAACTTTCAATTTTGCATCCTAGAAATTTAGCATGAAAACATTGCTATAAAACGTTAAGCCTCATAGTTTACTACTAAATTTTATACTTAATTCTAATCAATGGTAATCATAACAAATAATTCCATCCTTGCATGTCCCATTACATGAGGTTAGAATACAAGTAGCACATTCTTGAGACTCTCGACCCTTCAAATTATCTCCTTGTCATTTCAAGTGATATCATAGGAAAAAAAGAGGAAGGAGTATATCTTATAAAATATTTTCTTGATGAATCCCTTGAGAAGTAGAGGAATGAGATGATGAGACCATTTGCTAAATATTTCTTTTCCAAATTGTGCACGAGGCTACACCCACGCCGTCATCAAGAAAACTCTTTGAGGGTTTTACACCCTTTAATGTACAAGTAAAATTTGATATTCCTTGATTTGAAAGAAAATTTAGTGTTAAAGAATTAGATGAATGGATGAAGTGTCTATAATCATATTTATTTTGTAATAACTTCATTGATGATGAAAGGATACCATTCACACTCTTGAATGTCTCTTTACATCTCAAAATATGGTGGGAAATGTTATGTCTTGAAGAATAAGATGACAACAAGTTGATTTCGTCAAGTTTGTATAACCTAATAAGACGTGGGACACTTTTGTTGAAGCTATTATAGAAGAACACTGCTCAATAAAGAATTGTGATGACTATTTTAAAAAGTTGCATTAAGTACTCCAAGGTATGGACTAAAAATAAAAGACTTGTTATCACCAAAAATTTCACCCTCTACGATTGGTCATTCAAGATCATTAGTACTTTTGGGTAACATGGGAATGTCTCCAAGTGTAGGACCTGCTACTTGACACAGACCTCTAGAGAAGGTTGGTACCTCTACCTATTACTAATGCCTAGTTACTCCTACACCTACAAATATAACTATCTAATCCTAATCTAAGCATCCAAGAGACTAGGAGAGAGGTAGATGTATGAAAGGGAAATCCTAGGCTAAATAGAGGTGATATCACCAAGAAAAGGAGGAAAACATTAAATGAGGGAAAATGGGAAGAAAATAAAGGAGGAGAGGGTGAAAAACTATGCCATAGACCAAAATAACACTTAGTCTTCCTTTTCCACACCCTGCAAGGAGAAAAGGCATGCACAACACACCACAACAACAATAGAAAGGAAAGATTGCAAATAAGAACAATTCAGGGTAGATAAATAACCACAAAACCATATTTAATTACTTGAAGCATGTATAAACCATTACAATGGAATGAAAGAAGGAAAAAATCACCTTCTAGATCCCAAATATGAGGCATAAAATTCACAAATGCTTCTATAATCACTTTGACATGACACACATGTATTCGAGAGGGTCCAACCTTTACAAATGTGCACAACTTGGCAATATATAGAAAATGAGAGAGAGAGAGAGAGAGAGAGAGAGAGAAGGGAAAAGAGAGGTAAACTTGGATTTCTTGCTCAAGCACCAACAACATACATTAAATATCTAAAAATGGGCATAAGCACCCTTACAAGACCACCCCCATGTCATATTACTTGTAGGAGAAGGTATGGGTACCATTCACCATTACTTATGGTAGTTGAGCTACGTGGAACTACATTTTTATTGCTAGGACATTTTTCCCTTTTCACCCCAAAACATCATTAATTTCTTAATTTCATTGTGCCAAAGTGGATTTCATGACGAGACCTTTCCAATGAGCCCAAGTTTGTCAAATTTGGAGCTATAGGGAATAAGTTATGACCATGCGGATTTTGGAGCACGAGAGGAACATGACAGAGTTCTACGTAGGTCGCGATAAAACACTTAAATATTTTCCTTTAGGGTTAGATAAAGTGGGAATGTGGAGAACAAAGGGAAGGGAGGAACAATTCTATTTGTATCGTTCGAGAACCTGGGAACATGAGGAATGAGGGAATAGTTCCTCCTATTTAGACAAAGGCCTGATTTGGGTGATTCTTCCCAATTGACCCCATTTTCTTCATTTTTGACTAAATATGGGACTTGGAAAGCTTGACAAGATGAAGAAGAACGTTCCAAAACATGAATCTTAGCCCCAAGACTATGAGATTTTTCTAATTTACCAAATTTTACCTTGTTCGACCTACCCGAGTTCAAGAATGAAATGGTAAGCTATCAAAAATGGGGGAGTTATTTTGGACAACAATTTGGTGACTAAACGAGGTCATCTCGCCTACTAGATAAAATATTAGTGGCCTTGAAGCATCCATTGGGCATGGAGTCATTCCAATAACTTGAAAAAATGATATGAAAACATGAAAACTATACCCCGAGCGGTATGAAGCAATGCATGGACTATGAGATGATATGGAACTGCTTGGAGTGCTCTTTGAAGCTGATTTCTTGGGGATTCTAGATTAAAACTTGTAAACTATCCCAAAATTCTGAATTTTTGACCAAGGAAAGGGAAATGAGAATTTGATTGTAGCTGATCTCTTGGGGCTGAATGAAAGCACTCGAAAATTTCCCAAAATTTGAATTCTCCAAGGTTGAAACTCTTGGTCTTTAATGAGAGTGGAAAAATATTTTAAAATTGGACCAACATGTTGATTTCTTGGCAAGGGAAGGGTATGAAGAGCTTTGAATTATATTCGATTTGGAGATGGATTGCATGCATAATGAAAATTGTCCTAAACACCGCTTCCACCATGAACATTGCTCACAAATGGATTGTGTAACATCAAAAAGGGCCCAAAACTATATACAAACATAGAAAATCATACATGTCCCAAACGAAAGCATACAGAGTGTAAAAATACACTTTTTTTGTAAATATACAACCTATACTAACCTACTCTGACTAAAGGAAAGGAAAGCTAAACAAAACCTGAAATAAGTTGGAGAAATAACTTCCATTCCTCACAAAAATAACCGGATGATTAATTTTGCAATGAAAGCACATGGTATAAGTGTTAATAATGCTCGTGCACTTCATCGTTATAAAAATTATCAACCAAGAACAAAATGTATACCTCCTCTAACTTATTTGAATTTGAATTTTGGAGGTATTGGTGCTGACCTTTCCCGCATCAGTAGTTCATCCTCATGCTTTCAAGTAAGCACAACCATTTCGCAACTTCATTTTGGCTCTAAATTAGCCAAGTATTTGATTAAGCATAGGTTTATCCTTTATTTTTCCCATATTCCTTGCATGAGACCCCAAAAATAGAGCTTTTGGAAGCACTTTCCTCTTTATGGTGATTATTTACAAGTCGATGGGAACTCTTTTCTACCTTTGCAAACAAATCTGACCCTTCCATGATGGCAATGGTTGTGTCATCATGCTCTTCCTCTACATGTTCCTATGGGTTTTAGTGATTCCTCCTTAAAGTAGATGTCCCCTTTTTCACATTTTGTAGAATCTCATCCTCCCAATCGAGTCATACCACTCTTCGCTTGTTTTACTATCATCATACATGATGAGACCGGTTAGAGATGGGATATAAGGAAGGGGTTATTGGTTAATTGTTTTGTTAGACAGATAGGATTTGGAAGAAGAGGGGAGAATGGGAGCCATGGGAATGGGTCTCCTTTGAATAGACCGAATGAGACTCCTCTCAACTTGTATAATAATGTCAAAATCCTAGGGTAGAATGTTGCCTCCTAGAGCTTCGATTAATACAACCAAATAAACACCCGAGGACTTCAAATAATATTAGAAGTCCATATCTTATGAGGGTATGAATTCTTGAGGAATATTAAGCCATATCCTTGTGAATATGATGTTGAAATCTGATATGAACTCTATTGAAGCTCATTGTATTTTGTTGAGGTGTTCCATGAGAGAGATGGCATTTGTATTCTCCTTGAACTAGTTATGTAGTTTGTCTCCCAGTTGATCCCATGTGGAAATGGATTGAGGAGCCAAAACTACTATACCATTCTTTTTCTTTGTCTTTGAAGAATGAAATAAGAAGTCTGAGGCAAATGTTCTCTTCATCGATGTTGTGAATGGCACAATGGTTCACTATATATTGAATGTGATCAATAGAAGATTGATCTCCATTTCCATGGGAGAAAGGCAAGTTTGTTAGGACTACTTTAGGAATAACATCCCATTACTACAAATGGAGGGGGAAATAACTAAAAAGAGGGAATTTAGTCATGCACAACAAAATGGAAATGATGGATGGAGAGGAAGAAAAGAACAAGAAATGTATATAAGAAAGGATGGAAAGGTTTGTTGAATGAGAAAATAGGTTGTTTCAATCACCTGAGTCACCATCATGTGTTGAAGAATGCCTCCAAAGGCTGAAAATTTACCAAGAACACATCAAAATTGGAAAAATGGAAATGTAAAATTCTAAAATTATCCCATCGGGCATGCTAAAACTATCATCACCAAAAATTTACACCCTCTAATTGGCCATGGAAGATCATCAAGTACTTCTAGGTAACATGGGAATGTCTCCAAGTGTGGGACCTTGTGCTTGAGATGACCTCTAGAGAAGGTTGGTTCCTCTACCTATTTCTAATGCCAAATTACTCTTACAATTGGAAATAAAACTATCTAATCCCATTATAAGCACCCAAGGTACCGAGGAGAGATGGAGATGCACAAATGGGAATTCCTAAGTTAAACAACACCGATAACAATAAGAAAAGGGGCCAATACACTTCCAATGAGGAAAAATGGGAATAAAATATAGGAGAGGGTGAATAACTATGTCACTAAACAAAACAAAACTTAGTATTCCTTTTCCACATGATGCACAACAAATGTAGAACCTCTAAGGATAAAAGGCATGCACAACACACCAAAACAACAACAAGAAAGGTAAGATTGCAAATAAAAACAAGCTAAGGCACGTAAATAACCACAAAACTAGGTTTTATTGCTTGAAGCATGCACAAACCATTACAATGGAGTTGAAGACGACACAAAACACTTTATAGATCCAAAATCGAGGACTATAACTCATAAATACTTATGAAATCACTTTAACATGGTGCACCTATACTCTGAGAGGGTCCAACCTTTACAAATGTGCACAACTCGCCAATATATAGAAAATGAGAGAGAGAGAGAGATGAGGGAAAAGAGAGGGCAACTCATATTTCTTGCTCAACCACCAAAAACATGTATTAAATATATGAAAATTGGCACAAGAGCCCTTACAAGACCATCCCCCCATGTCATATTGCTTTGCAATAGAAGGTATAGGCATCATTCACCATTAATTCTAGTAGTTGAGCTACATAGAACTACACTTTTATTATTGGGACTATTTTTGCCTTTATCACCCCAAAAATTTCATCAATTTCAGAATTACATGATGGTAAAGTGAAGCTCATGATGAGACATTTCCAATGATCCCAAGTTTTTCAAATTTGGAGCTACAGGGAAGACGTTATGGCCATGTGGATTTCTGGAGCACGAGAGGAACAAGACAAAGTTCCATGCGGGTCACGATAGACCGCTTTAATATTTTCCTTTGGAGTCGATAAAGTAGGAATGTAGATAAAACGGGAAGGGTGGAACACTTCTAATTGTGCTAGTTGTGCCTTACTTTGCCAACCCAACCAACGCTGTCTTGCCCTCGCCGATATGTCACTCCATTAAGGAACATGAGGAACGTTAGAACGTTCCTTACATTCTAAAAGTGTCTGCAATGCCCGATACACTACCCACCATCATGCTTCGTGACCTTAATCGGTCGAGGAATGTGGAGGTTCGAAGAACCAAGGAACAAGAGGAACTTGTAGACACAAAATTATGCACATGTCATCACTTTACTATGTCATCGGTATGTTGTTATATGCATGAATCTTAAGTAAGAAAAGTTCTCACTAGAGACATTGTCCCTTGTCCATATGCGTTCTTTGATTGAATTCTATTATGAATTTTTCTACATCTCTCCTTTCTATATGTACTTTTGGTCAGTCACACGGGGATCCCTATCTCTGTCTCTCTTATCACATATGTCATTTTTGGTCTCAGACACAAGCACCCAACTGGACACTAGTGCTCAGCGCTTGTGTCCCTTCTCAATGCTCTTGCCCTATTTTTTCTATTTGCACATTTTGACATTTGTGGTTGGTATTTTTATTTTCTTATCCTTATCCCACATTCTTAGTCAACCTTTAGTGTTAGTAGTGTCAAAATTCAAGCAAGAGACTCATATATATACACAACATACTAACTATTATTCTAGTTGGCAAATCAAGAGGGACTATCACATCTACATATTACTACCTCTATTTAAAGGGACTGCATTTTGGGTTGCATACATTGCATAGGAAGGGAAGTGTTGAATTCCATACCACACATTTTCATCAAATATAGCTATAGCCTGCTATCTTGGCGTCATTGGCGTGAGGGAAAACCTAAGGAAACCATTTCACACATAAGCACAAAGAACTACATGGAGTCTAAGATGTAGTGCAACACTCGGTACTAAGTTCACTCATTGGGTGACCGTCGGGGTCAAGTATGACTTCACATATTACATATTTTATTTAGATCTAATGTGTTTGTGAGCTTGTGCAGATAACTAGGGTTTATTTTATAGGTTACATGTGTGATCGAACCCTAAAATGAAGTCAAAACGACAAAGAAAATATTGGAGCAAAGACCTTCCAACCCAAAAAAAGTGAGAACATGAATATTCATGAAGTCACTAACGCCCATAAAATTCATTAGTGCCCATGGTTCTCCTATCTTCCTCTGGGTGCTTTTGTCAACATAGTTTAGAGCCCTAGAACTTTCTTGGAGCTGTTTTGACACTATTTCCAACCAGATCCAACATTTAGACGGTTCCAATTAATTCCATATCACTTGAAACCAACTAAGTCATCATTCCTCTCTTGTGTGCTTAGGGTTTTTACATTATTGAATGCTCATTTCTTGTACATTATTGTATTTTACTAGTTGAATATCATTTGTTACATTAGTTACTCTGAAATTAGATTTAATTCAATTTAGATTAAATCATTTGGTGAACCTGACCCTTATCGGAACTCTTTTCCCTAGGATCCAAATCCCTCATGGCTAATAAAAGGTACCCATCCCCATATCACCCTATGACCTTTATGAACATGCAACCAATTTTTTCCAACTCCTATGAAGAATCTTAATTTCGTGCTTTCATGCAAAATCTCGAATATGATCCACATGTCATCCAACAACTCCTTGCATTCCAAGCATCTACTCCTGATGATCTCCAAAGTCGTGATTCTTGCATCGATTTCCCCATTAAAACACTTGAAAATATTATTTACCACGTGCTACCAACATGATTTTTGCTCCATCCTCTCCTCCTTGTACTATAGTAAATGATAACACTAATGTAGATTCTTTGTATATTGATGCTTGTCTTCATCAAATTCTTGCCTTTGAAAATACAAATGATAGTGACTATGATTATGATAATGATAATACACATGTTAATGATGATATTTATTGCACTAATATTGTCGAATGCGAATCTATATCTCATATCTCTTCTATTTCTGAAATTGTTTCCAATGATTCTCATGTTGAAACCAATGCTACTCCTAGTGCACCTCTTACTATTCCTAATGATCCTACACCAATTGACTCCTCACCTAGTACATCTATAGAGCTTCCACATTCATCTCCTTCTTTCACATCCCATCCCCCTTCTCAAGTCCCTATGATCACTCATAATGGCAATATTCAACCCCTCAACATGCCTCTCATGGCCCAAACCATTCCTTCGCAAGATATCCTTTCTCTCATGCATGTTGTTGGTGATTTGCAAAGAAAATTCCACACCCTTACCTTAGAAAGAAAATCTTATTATGCTTATGTTGACAATAATACCCTTCCGAAATCCAATTCCTAAGAAGATTCACAATTCTGTTTTCCCCAAGGGTTTCACTATGCCTACTTTCTCATGTTTTGATGGCATGAGAAATCCCTATTTACATCTAAAATCTTTTCGATTAGCCATGGATTCATATTCCAATGATAGGTTGTTATTAAAAGCTTTTTTTCATAGTCTTATAGATATTGCTCTTCATTGGTATATTCATTTACCTAGTGGATCTATTAGCACTTATTATGATATGGAGGATGCATTCCTTAGACAATTTATTTCTAATAATGGGCCTAAAGTTACATATGAATGTTTACCTTCTTTGCATTAAGGAAATATAGAACCTATTCTAGATTATATTTTACGCTTCAATTCTTGCATGCACTATTTACTTTTGCAGCCTATTGATCTAGAAATGCAACATATCTTTTGTCATGGATTAATTGCTCCTTTAAAAAAAAAGCTATTATATGATACATGTGATTCCTTTAATCTTATTTTCTATAAATTTATTGACTTAGAAAAATACTTACTTGCATGGATCATGTTATGGTACCTCCTTCTACCTCTTTTGCTTCTCCACCGCCTACTAATTTCCCCCTCTCCCACCTATTACACCCCCTTCACGCTCACATCTGCTCCTCTACATAAGTGCATCCTTCCCTCCACCACTACATCGAAATTCACCTAGAGTTTCCCCACCTCCCACCCATGAACCATTATACTTCTCACATGCTGCTAGACCACATGATATCTTACACACTTTACTTGATAAGAGGGTGATCCATTTATCTTCCAACCAACATCACCACCCTCACTAGTTACATCGCCAACATGACCACCTCTTTTTTGTAACTTCCACCGCATTACTTGCCACCGTGACAATGATTTTTACGCCTTTCATGATAAAATCCAACAACTAGAAGATAGGGGTGTCATTTCCTTCGCACCTCTTGTGATCTCTCTCTCTCTCTCTCTCTCTCTCTCTCTCTCTCTCTTCCACATAGCGAGCCTCTACAAATGTTACCTTATCTCATTCACCACCTCCCGAAGTCATTATCCATCCACCTCCTAAGGTCATCATAAATCCACCTCCTCTAGTTGTCCCGCCTCTTTCCACATGCTCTCAACCTACCCATATTGTTGCTACACCCCAATGGCTTCCTAAGTAGCCCGCTTCCACATTTCCCACTATCAAACTTTCCATTGTTGACACCATCTCCTCGACATCCAATTTGGAACCTATATGCACATCACCATTGTTCTACATGCTCGTAAGTGAATGCAGCCTGTTCACCTATGGTAGATGATCCCCATCTCCATATCATTACCCGATGACGCACTTATGTTTTCAAGGTTCATACATGACTGTTGAGGAAATTTTTACTTAAATGAACCTTACTCTCACACTAGGGGAAATTGTTCTTTACCCCCTTCATCCTCGTCACATTCCATTATCTACATCGTTACAAATCTCATTATCATACACTTATCATTACATCATTATTTTATTATCCTACATTCCTAAACAATTATATCGTCACATATGGATTTTTATCTATTTTCTACCCATTTCTACGTTTCATCACATATATATCTATAACTACTACATGACTTAACAATTCATTGTTATTTAAATGCAATTCTTATTTGAATCATCACTTAAAAATTATTTACGCATTATCACCAATTTCAATAATCAAAATTATCTATCAAATCAACAATACCAAAAATGTATACAAATCCAACAAACTATACAATCACTACCAAGTGCAAATCAAAAGCATCACGCAATACGCTATGGACATCAATACCCGATTAAACATCAATACACGTGTGTGTGTATATAATCGAGTAATCATAGTTACAAAATACAATCAGGGGGCAAGCCCCCATGCCTCAATACATCCTCTACAATACATCATATGTCATCATTGCTATCACTATCTACAACCGTAGGAGCTCTAGAACTCAAAGCTTCACCACTAACCCTACGTTGTCGATCTCGGGCTCCATATCTCTCCAACTCGGCTCCACATTATGGAATTATATGTCCTCTTCTCTGCATATCATCCTTAGAGCTCCACATATCGCACAAACACATCCTGAGCTAGGCCACCCCCGCCACAACATGTCTCGCCCGCTCTGTCTCTACACAAGCATCATCACTTTCGATCAATAAAACTATACACGTGATTGCCGCTTATCGCCACATGCTCAAACAAATGGGCATGCTTTCCCATGATCACATTAACTCGCTCTAACATCCCTCCTCCCACGAGCACATCTGGGGAATGTTCCGAGTCAATGTGCGTGTGGAGGCATCCACGATCAATGTATAATACACATCACCTGCAATCACAATGACAAACACCTCATATTAGCAACTATACATCATTATAGGCATCAAACAACTTAACAAATAAACCAATAACATTATAGAATACTTACACTCTGCTTACGCCATCGCTACATCATCTACATCAGGAGCGGGAGCACGGTCCCTAGTTCCTCCAACTGTTGACTCACCCGCCACATCTACAACCACCGGAAATAACAACACCCATCGATGTGTCACCCACCACTTACTCTATGCCTCGGTGTGCCTCACGTCATCCACTGTATTAGCCCTATGGGCAGATCTACCTCATATGGACACGGGGGAACTAGTTATGCTCATGAAGGCCCTAACCTCCATCTTGGTCGTCTCGCAACCTTGATAGACCGACACCATATGTATGGCCATCCCAAACCG
Source organism: Taxus wallichiana var. yunnanensis (assembly GCA_018340775.1). Lineage (NCBI taxonomy): Eukaryota > Viridiplantae > Streptophyta > Pinopsida > Cupressales > Taxaceae > Taxus > Taxus wallichiana. The sequence goes on along the minus strand of CM031244.1, from coordinate 434,849,980 downwards.
CCAAGATACATGCTCGCCCTAGAATAGCTCGCCACTCTTGGAAACCGGTCCTCTAACCACATAGTGCATTGAATGCACAACAATTCCACACCATCCTCCACCCATCCCCCATAATCCTTATACGGCCTTGGATAACCACCCCAAGGCCCATCGATTTAACATCAACCTATATGTGTCTCGTGTCCATCCTCCTACTATTGGTTCCCACCCACCTTATTACAAATATCTCTATCCAAGACCACTCTCACTCGTGGCCCACTAAGCGGCCTCACCATCGTTATATGCTCATACGCCCATACATGTAAGACGGTGGTTGCTCCTATCCCACCACCAAGATCCTCCTGCTACATGAAAAAAATTTTATAAGAGGGATACATTAAAAACACCTTTTTAGCTAGTTTATGTAATGGAAGAGATAATACATATGGAATACATCATTCATAACTTGTATATTTCCATGGTAACAAGACTTAACATCAAAAATCAAGTGAGAAATTAGTATTAAAGCCAAAAAGAATTGAAAACACCCCAATGATGGCTAAGAAAAACCAATAAAAACAAAATTGTAACCAAAAGGCATGGCATGACATAAGTTTGTGTACTAAAAAGTTCAAGGAAGAAGAAAATGGTAGTGTTGTATGAAAGAAGATTCAAAGTGCACCATGAAAAGTTATGCATCATATAGAAAGGGCCATATGTGATTCATTGTATGATAAACCAATGCATGACTATTATGTGAGATTTAGGGCAACATAGTAGTAGACTGAGCCATAATACCATCACTAGCTAAAGTAGGTATTTTTGCAAGCAATAAGTGCCAGATGACACAAGTAGTGTAGGATTTTGATTCTTGCAAAATGTGATAGATTAAAAGTGTAAGTAATACAAGAATAAAATGTGCACCAAATGAAGACAAGGCAAGGGAAATAAATGAAAGAGTTCTCGGTGCTGAAATCCATAGGTGAGATGGGATTTGTGAGAGGGGTCTACGAATCCTTAAAAATAAATTATGGTGAGGAAGAACATTTTAATTATTGCATAAGCAAATTAAGAAGACGTGGGTGCAAAAATGAGTTGCATTTCAAATTAAAAATAAGATAGATGAGATGGATATTTGGAATTGGTAGCAAGAAAAAAAAGACAAGGGGATGCATTGAACCATGAAAAATAAGTGGTCACTTCTCAAAGGGATAACACATTAATGGAAAAGAAAGAGGCACAAAGAGTGTTTTAATTCAAATGGACCGATTTGAGGTGGTAATATAGTTAAAAGTACAAAATATCAAGGCCACATAAGCAACATAGGAAATGATACAACACAACAAAACTTAGGACAAACGAACATTAGTTCAATATTAAAGTATTTATGTTCACAAGATTCATAGTCACAAGCAAGAGACGACACACTAAAAGCATGGAAATTAGGGCAACAAACATCACAATCAGAAGGACATCTTTCCAATTACCACCACACACTTGTACATTGCAAAAGTAGGGCAAGCACAACATCCAATCGAGCTCCCCATTACTAGCTTTCCTAAAAATGTGGATATAGATATAGATAAGTTCCCACTTGAAACATAGGTGGAGGGAGAAATTATACTTCAAGAAACTATCAACATCATTGTGTTGTGACTCCTTTAGCAAAATAAATATTTGGAGGGCACAATGACAAAATTGTGTAAGGAGATCAAGGACAAGTGCTCATAGCTAGTCAAGGAAATTATTAGAGACCAAGTGATGATTGAGTAGTTCGTGAACTCACAACATCCGTCACAAAGCTCACAAATGACTCGACATGATAATGAAAAAATGGAACAACCCAAAACATAAGAGGCACATGATGTAGTGTTATTGCTAGAGGAATATAAGAAAACAATAGTAGTGGAGATAATACAATTGGAACAAACAACAATAATATTATTGGATAAGAATGCAAAAGCGTACAAAACATTAGTGTGAATCATGAAGACATTGAATAAGTGCATTAGGTATGTGCAATCAAAATAAACAATAAGATTGACCCAAAACGGAAAATGCATTAACTAAGCCCCTCCAATCACGCAACATAGTTATGGACCAAATGAGGTTGTGAGAGTTGAGCATGGCGTAGAGCACCTTCATAGGGATTAAATCAAAGAGATTTCTAAAGCACTTTGTATAGTTACTAGGCGCATTCTCAACGAGAATCAAAATCAATGTGCATTTCATCCAAGTAGTAGATGCGGATGATTTGATTAGTGTCATGCAAGCAATGGCACAAAAGAAAGTGTCCTTTGGAAGGGTAGATGAAGCTCTCTTAGATTGGGATATAAAACAAATTTTGGAAAATATAATGCCATTGGTTGAATACTAGAACGAGCATCCACTATACAATCCACATCGAGTAAATAAAGAAATTGAAAGTGTAAGTGCCACTATAGATAATACCAACTCTAGTAGATTCGTCATCAACTCAACAAACTTCAATTCCACCAAATCAAACCAAATCAAACCAATGCCACCATTTTCTCATCAAGTAGAAAGTCATCTACACAATTTTGTCAACTTTGGGCTAAGATGATTATAAAGATGAAATACATGTGAGCAAGTCTTCAAATATAGTAAAATCATTTTAGGTGGCCTTATGAGTATACCAACATATTAATAACATAGGAGGATGGTATGTTTTTATGCTATTTAGTTTGGAACCCGCAAAGGAAACTAAATAGTGTGAATGAAGTAACAATTGACAACAACAAATGCCATTTCCCACTAAATTGTAAAAATTATTTCACAACTAAGCAAAAATGCCATAATGACGAAAGGCTAATGCACAAGAACTACAGGATGTTCTCAAACTACATTAGTGACTTTGTCTAGAATGGGACACATTTTTAAGACAAAAACGTGTTGAAGGGTCATTAGGACCTAGGCCTCAAGAGTGTAATACTGTATAATATTGTAAACCTTGCAATATGCATAAAATTTTAAATCATCTATATGTAAGAAAAGACGTGGAACAATATAATGCTCCTAAGGCAAGAAAAGAAGTGAAAATGATCAACACTAAATCTAAAGAGTCGTGAATGAAAATAAAAGATGTAGAGGATCATGCTTAGAATGTGATTATTACTAATGTTGTTCTTGAATACCAATTTGGATGAATGTATATATTCCCTAGCCTATATACTTTGCTTTGAATATATGGAAATAGTTTATTGCATTCACTACATATGTTAATTTTAGAACAAGTATATGTTTCTCTTTTGTCTTGTGGTATTGAGAAAGTCTATTGTGTTCACTACATATTTTGATTTTCGAGCAAAAGTATATTTTTCTCTTTTGTCTCATAGTTTACTTTTTTGCGCAACAAATCAATGATCTTTGATCAAAGTAGTTGTTATGTTTCCCATGTATGTGAGTTAAGAAGGTCTATAGATTATCCTCTTTCTCTTCTTGATAATATAGCTTAGGATATAGAGATGATCATTGTAAAGCCTACATATATGTCAAGCTTGTTAACCAAGAGGTGCAAGAGCCATGGACATAAAAGATCATAATCCACACTCTACAAAAGGCATATGGTTCTAAAGCCTAGGCCTAGGTCTAGGTTAGAGACTAATGATTAGCATCCTAACAAGTATGAAGATCAATAAGATGTAAAGTGCAAGTAGAGAGATTTAAACTAGGGTTATATAGATGTAAAGCCCAAAGAGTGGATGTAAAACAAGGGTCAATACTGAGAATAATGCAATAGACAAAAACATGGTACTATCCTAATTGATGTACATGATACATCAATCAATCATATCGAATCGAGTAATCACATAAAAGAAAATGAAAGTTAGAGATGGTTACCTTTATGAATATATCATTGATGTATTAACCCTTAAGGTTAGTATCTTTGTATGAGAGAGTTAATGAGAGAGTCCATGATACAAATTAAAAATACCTAAATAAACCATAGTTGGAGATTCCAAAGACTTCGTAGATCTTGCCGGTCTGCAACCCCTATTCTTGAGCATCCTAGACTCAATGCTCCAAAGGTATTCATCCAGATGTAGGAAAAACTAACTCCTAATCCCTTAAGACCTTAAGAGCAATTTTGTGAGCCCAATTAATCATATAGGTGATAATGAGAAGTTTGGTAAATGATCTCGAATGATTCATATATATAAGGGGGCATGATTAGTCATTATATTTTTTTGAAGCCAATGGTATTGATTATGATTGTAAAATACAACTAGACAATATTGACCATGGTCAATTATATTCGCTCTAAGTGATAACAAATCATGGGTCCCGAGAGAGAATTTGGATGGAGGAAGAATCGAAGAGTTATAAGTCGATGCAATTTGCTATTGAAAAATATAGCTTGCAAATATCAACTATGGTTGATGTCATTAATTCTAAGTGATAAGAAACCATGAAGTCTTAAGATAAACCACTCAACAGGTGGAGGAAGGACTCAAAAATTGATAAAAATATTATGGGGAGGTACGAAGGTGATGTATGTAGATAATATGCAAGTAATAGTAAAAGCATATAGTAAGATAATGTCAAAGGAAATAAAAATACAACTTATAAATGTAAAGGATAAGATGTAGTGCACACTCCTCTTCGACACTTATCATATTTTATTTTGATTACTATGCACTATAGACATGGACTTTACTATGTTATTTTGGTTTAGCATGATGATAGATAGTAGAGATATTCGACTATTGATATATTGTGATTCATATTATGCTTGAATGGATTTTTAGAGGCATGGACAGACATTCTTCATTGACGATGATGATGTCTTGATTAGCTTACATATATATTGATATTTTGAATTTATGTCATATTGACTATGTTTTGGTGTTTAAACTAATCTTGCGATCTCACCGATATTTTATGAAATGGTAAAATTAAGATGTTTTTGAAATGATAAACAAATGATAGTATTGTTTAGCTTGGATGATGACTTTGTGATATGATGATGTTTATTGATGAATGTGCATGTATTTTATTATTGATGTATTTGATGCAGCCATGAGGCCGAAGAAGGTATTATTTGATTTTTGCAGATGATTATATTACAACAAACAAAAAGGGGATATGAGACCAACCATAGTGGAATATTGGATGGATACAACAATGATCACCACGACATCTTTATGTTGAGACTTATTGTTGTGTGTTATTAGATTGTTAGGAGGTCCCCATGGAAGGGATGACCTCAAATTGTGACCACGGACTATGTGTGTTCTTCTATTTCCTTTTATTATTTAAGGGGTATGTGATTTATTTTGTAATGTAATTCACTTTATTATTATTAGTTAATGTGCTCTATTTAAGCTAATTAATCTTGTTAATTAAAGTAATTTGAGATGTGATCAATGGGTATTTAATTTTAAATTTGAAAAGATTTTTATTGGTTTAAATGTTGTGTACTCAACCTTGCATGTCAAATTTGGATTTGGGCTTAAGGGCCACTTTTGGAAGACTGTGGGATAAGTTAAGTTTGTCTCAGTTTAAATTCATTTACCAACTATACATATGGGTTAAGGGGTAAAAAATAGACCCTACTATATGATTTGTGAGGTAAAATGTGATATTTATTACACTTTCTTACATGAGTTTTTAATTGTCCTTTAGAGGTGTGGGTAAAAGTGTGTGTGTGTAAGAGGTTTAATATTTTTCAACCACTAATGTACTAACCTTGAGTTTGATGTTTGATTTGGTGATGTGGCATCCTACATGGAGCCACATCACCCTCCTCTCCTCTTTTTCTATATATGCAAGTTAATTTGATGGTTTTGGGGTTACTTCATTTTGTTGTGCATGGTCATTTTGGAGTTTTTAGCTTGTGTCGCTTATTTCAAAGTCTAAGAGCTTGCTTGGATTTGGGCTTGAGCTTGGAAAGAGCTTAGAGTTGAGATCTTGGATCAAGTTTCTTGTAATGGAAAGGTAAAAACTTCACCCATGCCATTTATTTATATATGTGTGTGTATGTAAATAAATGAATGTTGTGTGTGCATATTTTTGGGCTTAAGTAGTATGGCCTTAAGTGTGGTGTAGGAGAATGTTTATGGGGATCTTTTGGAGGGAGGCATAAGAGTATTGTTGCACATTTTGGGAGGGAGTTGGGTTGGGTGACCCATCTTTTCGAAAAAAAAAATGCTTACTTATTTTATATGTTTTATTTGAGGGAGACATAAGATATTGTGGGAGACATAAAAGAATTTGAGCAAGGCATAAGAGTCTTGTTTTGGGTGTGTTTTGTGTTTTGTAGGCTTCAAGGTGGGCACTTAATCCCATTGGGAGACATTAGTGATTTCCCATAGTTCCTTGCTCTATTGGCTTAGAGATTTCAAGCCTTAATCGAAAAAGTTGTATTCTTTGGTATTGCTACTTTTGTGCTTGTGTGTGTGTGTTGAAATATTGTTGGCATGTGAGTTGTGTTGTAGAAGCATTTGTGAAAGTTGTCATTAGTTGTATCCATTTCTTATTGATCTATGGTCAAGCTCGGGGGCCAATGAGGAGAATAACTTCTTCTCCTCATTGGATTACCGGTTGGACGGAAAGCGTTGCCTACTCCCCTTCTTTGTTCTTGTGCTTGAAGTTGAAACAAATGGTGGAACTCAAGTTGAAGTCTTGGACATAGTGTATCTTGTAGAAGACAATGACTCCTAATTGTAAAAATTTTCCATGTTATTTCCACTTAAAGTGGACGGCTTGTAATTCTTGCATTTTAAAAGAAAGCCTTGTAAATTCTATTTATCAAGTTACAATGTTGTAGTTGAAAAGAATAAGCTTAAGTTGTATTTTTGGTTGGAAATTAAACTCTCCAAATTTTGGATTTTATTTAAGTTGCAATATGTATTCTTGGAAAGGAATGATGTTGTTGTAAAGAAAGTATTGTTGAGTTCTTTTGTTGTATTGTTGTAATCTTGAAATGAAAAAAAGAGTTTATTTCGGTATGTTGTATATCATTCTTATCTCCAAAATTTAGATGTGAAAAAGATTGATATAGAGTTGATGTTATTCTCAAAATTTTACATTTAATTTCAAAGGAAAGATGATACAAATTTAATGTTTTAATCAAAGAAATGAATTGGATATTCTTATATATATCCATTTTTCTAATATTCGCCTTCCACAGTGCGATGGCTAGTACCGGTTTGCTTAATCGGCGCCGATAGACCTTATACCAACATCGGTCACTGGATATTGTTATAGTTTTGGAAAATTTTACTTCTAGCTTAAGTTACTCGATTTGATACTTAGAACACAGTGCACAACAATTGTAAATATCTTCCTTATCTCTTTGAGATTCATTTAGAAGAGTATGAATGAAAATATATAAACTTGTGTTTATGTTATTGAAAATATATCAGATCTACAGAGCCAATGTTGGCTATCGTATCATTGATTGGCATGCCCGTGACCGACACCGGTCACACCGGAATTTGTATACAAACCACACTTTTAACTTTAAACTTAGAAATGTTTACTTTCTGTACAACCCAGTGAATGTAAACCCTGCAATAGACTTAAAATGGTATAAAGAGGTATCTAGCTGAATATATCTAAGGATATATGCATTTGTATACCTCATTATTCAAAATTTACCAGATTAACTGGAACCGACGTTGGTAGTGGAATCGGTGTCGATAGCGAGTGTGTAACATCGCTGGTCAAGCGATCGCCACCATCGCCTTTGTGTAGAAATAGTTTGTTAAAAACGTGATTTTTGCCCAAAACATTGGATTTAAAGAAATATAACTTGAACAGAATATACATATAATGATCTACAAGCATATATATGTGTATATACATATATACACTCACATATATATGTATATAAATGTGTATACACTTAGATCATTGAAATGAGTTTTCCCCAAATGTAACTCAATAAAATGAAAACTATTAAACAACTTCAACCAAATTTGTGGATGAATCCTTCCAATAAAATGAATGAAAATAACTACGTCTACAAGATCTATGCAAGCAAATGAGTGAGCCAAATGGGGAAAGATCTTTCCTTCCATTACAATACTAAAACCTAGACGAAATTCCTCCATGGTTTCTCTCATACTTTCATAGCTTCCTCTCCTCCAACCTACAAAAAAAAAAAAAAGAGAACAAATGAAAAAACTAGGGCAAGAAAAGGTTAAAAAGATTTCATAAGGATGATTAGGGTTAGAATGAAAGCCCAAGATCTAAGGGCCTAAAATGAATCAATCTAAAGGTAGGGAATCCATCCTACAACTTTTAGGTGAGGGTATTTTATGGGAATATATGTTTTAATTAAATGTATATGTAGTTTATAAATGGGGCCACTTAGGGCCTTAGTGTTTTAAGTTAAAATGTAACTCTCTTATTATGGTTTAGTAAATAATTAAATGGCATTAAAATTATAGTAACTAAATAATGGTATTGTGCATGGACATTAAAGTTAATGACTTAAGGGGATTAATTTAACCAAGGGTAAATGTTATAAGTGTGGAATATGGATATTAATTGATTAAGGAAATAAATTTAAATTAAACAAAGGAATTTTTGGATACATTGCTAGAAAATAATAACCGGAAATAACTTTAGAAATAGATTAATAATATTTAATTATTAATCTATGTTGGATCAACCTAATGTAATGTAGGAAATTATTGGTAAGAGTTAATTAAATGCACTTTAGGGTTTAACACCCTTCGCAACCCTTTTAAATTAAAAAAATCCACAATTTCGTAAGAATTTATTTAAGATTTAATGTGGTTTAGAACGTCGAAAATGTGGGCATTACATAAGACATCTAAGGTACCAAAGAATGCACATCAAAATTCTCTCACATGTATTGCTACTACCCGACAAATTTTAATCATCCCTCCTCTCAATAATGTCTTGTAAGACATCTCTCCATGGAGTTAATGCATCAAGGTAAGAGTAAAACTAAGAGTGTATACATCACCCATATATCATTGTGCAAGAATTGATTTGACTGATTAAGCTCTATGAAGTTGATAGAAGGGCATTAGTCTACACCACTATCATGTCCCATCGAAGAAATCTACTGATAAAATTAGGCTACCAACCATTTGCAACTAACACTATTTCCATTGAACGTCTAATAGATTATTCAAATACAAGCCTATATTTATGGTTGTTACTTTTATATGGAGAAGTCTCAAATGATAAATTCTTCTTTTCCAACACCAAGATTTTGCTTCATCAAAAATTTTAATCATTATTATCGAGGTCCACCAAACTACGTAGAGGGTCAATCAAAATCACAAATATTTCAAGTCAAAGTGTAACCTTGAAGATGGTAAAAGATGTAATGGATTAATTTTTAAATAAATTAAATATTCTCAACGCAAAGCTTGGAAAGATGAATCTCCAAGTAAAAACCAATTCACAATGAAAGAAAAACACCCAATGCTTAATGAGTTAAGACCTCAACAACTAGTTATTGACAAAGAAAATGCAATGTTTGCAAAAGATTTGGAAATTATGGAAAAGGAACATGTCATGGATCAAATGATGTATGAAATCATCAAAGACATTCAAAATTAATCAAAAATAAGAAAGGAAGAATCTAAAACATTCTTTAGTCAATTTATGTTATTGAAACTTGTTATTACAAAATAAACATAGAGAACCCTACAAGAAAACAACTCCTTTAGAATACATGAAACACCAAGTAGAAACCAATTGAAAATGAAAGAAAAACACCCAATGCTTAATGAGCTAAAGCCACATGACTACAAGTTATTGACAAAGAAAAATTAAGTGTTGGCAAAATTTTGGAAATTTTGAAAAGGAACATGTCATGGATCAAATGACATATGAGATCATTGAAAACATTCAAAATTAACCAAAAATAAGAAATAAAGAATCTAAAATGTCAATTAAAAAGTTTCTACTATGGAAACTTGTTATTGCAAGACAAACATAGAGGATCCTAGACGACAACAATTCCTTTATAATACAATTTGATCAAGTACAAGATAGATTTTGTATTGTTTAACAAGTATATTGTTTGCATCTTGCTAACCAATAATTTAAATAACATACATATCAAATAAAAATAGTCAAATTTTAATTCGACATCTCTACCAATGTCCTTAACAAACTTAGTATAGACAATTTTATAATATAATACAATGCTTCATAATATGCTACAATCATGTTTCTAAATAATACTTACTTGATATACTTTTAATAAAACAAATTATAAACTTAATCTATAACTTAATTATCGAGTCACAACGCAAAAATAAATTCAAATATCCTACACATCCCCCTCAAAACTTCCTCAATATTTCCACAAAAATATGTCATGGATTTCACAAAGCTAACATCATTGCTTTAAACGTTTTCAAGAGCATTCATGTAAACTAAGTGCTCACTCCTTTAAATATCATTATACTAGAGTTTACGAGAATTCTTGAACAATTACAATGATTCTACGAAGTTCAAAGCATCTATATGAATCTAGAAGTTCTTTCACAAGTTCGAAGGGGATTTGAACCCCTATCTCCTCACATAGAGGTGTGTTTCCTTTACACTACCAAAACCCCGTAACACCTCTAATTAAATGATCATATGTCCACCATCTTTGTGTTGATGGCAAAATATCCTTGTATCCTACAACTTAAACATTGATATAGTTGTCATACAAGATGCGGATGCAACAAATTACAATTTTTTTATAAACATCCCTTATTCGGGTAAAATTTATGTACATTTGTGCAAACCAATTAATAAGGCACCTCTATTAAAGTGTAAATGTCAATTTACACATACATTTTTAAGGAATTGTGAAAATATACAATACTAATGGTTATACAATCAAAAAGAAAATGTAGGGTGAAATCTAAATAAAATTTCAATTTATTCCATAAAAACAAACAAGTTCATGTAAACAATTTGAATGTTGACGATTAAATGTAAAAATATTGTACAACTTTATTTTCAACAATCAAAGTTGTGTTTTTCTCTATAGAGTTGTTTTCTTTCATTTAGTTTGTTTTTTTTTATCAAGATTCCTTTCTAAACCTCGTGTTTGTTGCGTATAGTTAACCTTTTCATGTTTTTGCAAACCATAGTAATAAATTGACTACAATTATTAAAAATCATCTTACACAGGACCACCTTTCAAATGTTGTTTCTCTTCCACTCTTTCTTGTTTGCAAATTGTTAAGGGAACTTTAATTTTGGGTTAGCACACCTTAGCTCCCAAAACATGGAGAAGCCCTTCTATTTTTTTCATGATGGGGTATTACACCTTTTTTGGTACTTTCTTTCACTTTAAAATGCATGTTTATCTTTGCATCTTTCTTGTTTGTAAATTCTTAAAGATAATTTAGGGGGTGCATTGTTTGCCATAGCAAAGGAAATATAAGCACCTTGCAATTGCTTTGGACAACATTTATAGGTTAGAATGGGTGGATTATTTCATCTTTATTTTGGAACTTCACCTCTCGAACGATGGTCGACTTCGTAAATTTTTTGCAACCTAGGAATTGCATTAGGCGAGGAAATAGGTGAACCTAACAATCATGAAAACACTTCCTTTTGGTGCAAAATCCAATGTACTCGGGGAGGTTTCAAGTATGAATTATTTCTTCAACATTAAAGGGGTTGATATAACTCAATCCACTAAAAATTAATTTTAAGTCTTGCTAAACTAAAAAATAAAGTGTTGGAGGTTTTCCCACAATGTCGCTATCAAGTAGTTCTTTGATGAACTCTCTCGACCAAATCCCAATGTTGAAATTCGTAAACCGATTATCTCTAGGTAGGTTTTATATGGACAATGCTCCCTTGAAAACAAACATCCATATTTCGTTAACATGAACTCCCACACATTATTTCTACTAATATTCCCTTTCCATTACCGATCCAAACCTTGAATCGATGCAAAGCCTAAGTGAAGAGCTAGTCTCCATCATTCGTCAATCTACAACATACTTGGATGGCTAAGGACTTGATGTCTCACTTGTTAATATAGGAGTTGAACTAACACCATCAATTCTAGTTTCCATCATTATATCAATCTACTACTGCTTGGATGGTTGAGGACTTGATGTCCTAACTCGTTAATATGGGAGGTGAACTAACCCTAACAATTATGTATAGAAAATTGAAGCTTCTAGCACGAAAATAATAACACCACCAAAGACAAAGTGATTGTTAGTGTGGGAGGTGAAATTGTGGCTAATAATGTAAAGATAATTGAAACCTCTAATAAGAGAAGTTAGGATTGTTTTAACTTACAAATATTATTTAGAGATATTAGGGCACCATAAAAACACCCTTGCACAACATACCGAAGCTTCTTATGATAAGTGCTAAAGATCATTTAGCAAGATGCTTAAAGACATGATTAAGAGCATCTTGTCTCTAATGTGAGGTTTATAAAGGAAACAAAGGGATTCTACTTAGCCTACATAACCATTGAGAAGGTTTTCATTTGGGAAAACAATGCCTCTAAATCAAATATTGGGTCAATGAAAGGATCTACCTTCTTTGATGTTGTACTAGGTGGACTACTAGAATAGAATCATATTCTTCGAGTTATAGACACAAAATCACGCACTTGGGTTCATTTCTAGGTCCTAAACACGTACTAACATTCATAGGATTTATAAGCGAGAAAACTAATAATTGACAGCTCTCTTTGGCCTCTTTTCTGTCTTTCTTATTTTCTATTTAGTCTAACACACCCTACAGCCTAGTCATAACTTTACTTGCTTATTTTTTATGACTTCGAACATCAACACCCAGCCAGGATGCCAGCGCCTAGGTGCCCTCATCCCCTTTGGGCACCTTTGACCTCTTTCTACCTTCCTCGCTCTCTTGGGCCTCATTTATTTTTCGGCATCTTATTTTCTTATGAGTCGGCCTTATTGTTGTCAATTATGAAATTCAACCAAGAAATCATATAAATACATAGCTATGTGATCAAAATAAGCGACCAAAATCTAAGCATCACTATCTATCACCTAAGCTTACATCCAAAGGCATCCAAAGCACTCAAAGGCATCCATTTAACATCCATTCAAGGGACAAGGGATTGTATTTTCTACATACACTGCATAGGAAGGGGAAGTTCATTATTCCATCCACACATGTTATACATTGTTATATTCTAGATCTAGCTTGTTATCAAGTGCAACTTACACTAGGACATCCTAGGGCGCAATCCTCACACACACAAGAACTACATGGAGTCTAAGATGTAGTGTAACACTTGCTCGTAAGTTCACTCTGTCGGGTTCATCGAATCCCCATATCGCATCTTTCTTTTTATGGATTTGATGTTGTTTTGTGTGTTTTGCAAGTGAACATATTTTTTATAGGTTACAAGTATAGCCAACAATCAAAGGTATGACATGCGGGGGACCAACATCGACTATCGCGACACTTGTGTGACACTTGAAAATCGATTCGACCATCTACACAGTCACGGGCACCTAATAGAGGTCTCGGTGCCTTCACCCCAATCTAGGCGCCCTAGTCCAACCTTATCCGATAGTTTCAAATTTTACAAGTGCATAGTTGTGACGGTCTCCTCTTGTTATTCATTAGTTTTCCCATTCTACACCACTTCCAAATTCAACCGCAAATGACATAAGTCCCTCTCTCTCTCTCTCTCTCTGCACTTAAGGTTTCAAATTTTATTAGCTTATTGCTTGTGTCAATTTGTATCTAGCACTTATATGTCATAGTTTACATTCCGTTACTTTACAATATTAGGGTTTTACAAAAAAAAATCTTAAATCATTTGATGAACCCATCCGTTCGGACCCAACCTTGCTTCTAGGAATCTTTGCAATATTTCTATCATGGCTCAACCTCAACCCTTTACCAATGAAGACCTTCATGAGCTCAATGCTCATCTTGTTGAACATCCACAAGATCTAGATATGTTCTTATTCACTGCTCGTGAGGAGGCCACTAATAGCTTAATGTTCCTACATCCACTACCACTTTTATGCCCATTACTACTCAACCTCCTAATCATACTATTCCACCTACTTCCAATGTTCATGTTTCTATTCCTACTAATCATTTTACTCAGCCTATCACTTCCCACACGCGGCAAGTCTCTTCTTTTGGCACTCAAGACCTAGCCTCTCTCTATCAGGATCTCCAAGTTCAAATCTATCAACTTCAGCAAGCTACTTCTCGTGCATCTCCATCTCTTGATTCCACCTTACTCCTTCACACTCCTTTCGTACCCACCATTTCCACTTATGCACTTCCTCCAAACTTTGTCACCCCTAAGTTGCCCACCTTCAATGGCCATGGTGACCCTCAAGAGCATCTTAGATCTTTTCATGTGGCATGTCTAGATTATGTGGATGATCATACTTTACTAGTAAAGCTCTTTCCTCGAAGCCTCCAAGATTATGTTATGTGTTGGTTTTACGATCTACCTATTCACTCGGTAACATCATTTACATACTTAGTCGATGCTTTTCTTTCACATTTTTCTATCAATATCGGTTTTAAGATATCCTATGCTCAACTTGCACAAATCAAACAAGGATCCAATGAGCATCTAGCATAATACATGACATCAAGGTCTTCTAAGGATAATGATATTAAAGGGGAAGAGAAAAATCCAATCACATTTTCTCCCACGAACATGATGAGTAAAATAGAGCCTAAAGTGCATCGAAAATTGTGACATTTGTTGGAGTGTTTGATGCCAAATGTAATCACATGTTTTGATCTCTATGCTTGTTTTATATGATTTGCATATTCAAACTTTACTTATTATCCTCAAGGAAACTTGTTTACAAGAGAACTGGAGCGATTCACATTGTTTCCCTAAAAATCGAGAGAAATTTAGTCTTTGACATGTTCCCAATAGAGAGGAGTTAAAGAGTGACATACCTTTCGGCATACTTCGCAACTTGTGTGCAATTGCTAATAGATAAAACTAGGTTGTGATGGCGGTTGGTCTATGTTGATGGAAAAGAGGTTCGACAAATCGATACGATATGAGAATTTGCTTTAGCAAAGATGAAAAATTAAACAAGTGAGATAGTGCGTTAGGAATATGTCAAGTCAACTCTTACCCATCAAACTCAATATACTTTGATAGGATATTAGAATTCACTTTGTGATAATAGGTTCAGCGGTGTGAAGAATTAAACAAGTGAGATGGTAAATTTGGAATATGGCAAGTCGTCGCTACCCATTGAACTCAATATACCTTTTAGAAATCACAGAATCTAACAATTGAAGACCTTAGGTAAGACTCTTTGAGAAAATCATAGAACTCAACAAATAAAGGCCTTGGGCTAATGCAAAGTGTAAACTCTTAGTATTGAAGTCATCTCATTGAGATTCATCCCTCATTTTTCATTCATAATAATTCCACCTTTCACCTTGTATGTCATATTGCCTCATAGCACCTATGCCTAAATATATGTTTACACAAGGAAGGTGCATTTAAAATATCAGTGCAGGAGACGAGAATAAATATGCACACACTCAGCTCTTACCACATCCTTTTGATCCATGCTAACAAAACTCATATTTATCTTTTCATTCGGCCCAAACATTGTTCACTAATATTATTAGGCATAGACTTTGATTAGATTTTTAACTAATCGGGGCTTGTAATCCTAACCGATCTCCATTGCTTTCTCATTAATTTATTGAGCAAGCATGCAGCTTCACAAATTAACAAGTGTTTTATCATCAAGCTCCTTAACTAAAAAAATGACAAGGCCATGTATGACCTCGTTGTCCAGCCAAATGTGGGAATAGATGCAGACTTAGGTGTACAACTTCCTTCGCAAAAAGGTCATGTTTTTGCAGGATTTGTGAAAACAAAGCTCGTGGATATTGAGGACACATTAGGACCTTCAGATGCCGCAACCAACAAACTAAGTTACTCCTATTTCAGCTACTTCAACTCGAGGCCAAACCATTATACCCACCTCAGCCAACTATTTTGTTCTTAAGCTGCCCTTATTTTGGCTTATAGTCCCCTTAAACTGGTGTATTTCATTTGTACAGCTCTGCTGCAAACCCTCTCTCCATTGAACTGTAATTTCTGTGTCTCATTTAGCTTATAAAATACAGAAGGCAAGACCACATTGATGGAAAGGAAATAGAAAAACAAATGTGAAGCCGAATTTGAGCTCATTTGGATTTCCAAACAGCACCATGTTTATTGTCAATATGTTCTTACCTGAGAAGTCCTCATTTAGTCTATAGTCCCCTTTCCATATGTAGGTTTGCAGAACTCTGTTACACACCCCCTCTCCATTGATGTAATTTTCCTGTGTCAATTATAGTTTTAAAAACAAAAGGCAATCATCTAAAAGAAGAAATATAGAAACAAAAGTATATGCAGACTTGGTCGTTCATTTGGATTTTCTAACCACACTGTTTTTTATTACCAAAAGCCTATCCCAATGCTGGAGGTGTCAACAATAGTGTCCATGTTTGGTTTATTTGTTAGATATATGTTTAGTTGAAGCTTTGAATATATAATCGATTCTATTAATGAAAAAGTGTAATGTAACCTGTTGTGAGTGCAGCGAGTGTATGTTGCATATTATTATGTGTTTTATAGTATTAGAACTCTGATGAAAAACCCATGAGCCCTATAAACTTTAAATTGGTTAACCTATTATATTGATGAATTTCAAAACATTTGAGAACTAAAATTAATATAATGCTGCCATCTCAGGTTCCCATTTATTTGTTCAACACAAATGTCAGTTGCAAAAGTAAGATTATATCCTGTTTTTGAGGGTTCTAGCCCTAAACAGATTTACTTGATAGTTGATGGTTGATACCAAGCAGTGCTCCATAAAAATTAATATTTTCATTTTGCTCCATTTGCATCTACCTCAAAAAACTGCCAAGTAGGTTGCTGCTTCACAGGATGTTATTTACAATTTTACAGCATTGTTTTGTTGCCTTGCTCAGATCCCTGATATTTGGCTGCACTTCTCTCAAAACTACAAAGGAAACAACTTCAAGAAAGTATATTGTGGAGACGAACCAAAGTAATTGTGAATCCTATTAGGAGGGAAAGGTCCTATCCAGGCTGCACCTCTACACTGAATACATCAGCACTTAACGTCATGCTGCATATAAATTACAACCATACATTTAATTACTTGAAATACTGGAATATTGAAAGAGCGAATAAATGAAAAGTCAAAGTGGCCATAAAAGAAAACAAAGCAGCATTAATGGGAAACATAAAAGGTCAGCTAGAAATCTCCTCCCTATTGGGTTTTACTTTGTTTTCACAAAGGAGAGTTTGTGTGCCAAGGGTCAGCTACAAATCTCCTCCATATTCATTTTTACTTTCTTTTCACGAAGGAGGGTTCATATGCCAAATTGGTCTGGCTTGGCTCTGACCTCAAACAACCTTCCCCTTCATACACAGGTCATTGAATTCCTCAAAAGGTATTTGTGTAACAAAAACGACTGCTGCTGGGAAAGGAAATTCAACTCAATACTCTCAGCCAAAGTGTGAAATAACTAACCCACAAATAGAGAGAATGAAGGGATTGATAACTCCTACTCCAGAAAACCAACTATAGCATAGAAGAGATTTGATATAAAAGGCTAGTACTATAGCATAGAAGAGATTTGAGGATTCATTAGCCAAGGGTAAGCTAGAAATCTCCAGGAGGGTTCATATCCAAATTGGTTTGGTTTAGCCCTGACCTCAAACAACCTTCCCCTTCATACATAGGTCACTGGCTCCTCAAAAAGTCTTTGTATAACAAAAATCAGCTACTGCTGGTAAAGGAAATCGAACTCAATACACTCAACCAAAGTGTGAATTAAATAACCCACAAACTGAGAATGAAAGGGTTGATAACTCCTACTCCAAAACCCAACTATAGCATAGAAGAGATTTGATATAAAAGGCTACTTCTATAGCATAGAAGAGATATGATATAAAATGCTAATTGTAGCCAGATGCATGATATACAAGACTTGAGAGTGGGTATCCTTCAACCGAAGTGTGAGATAAAAAAACTGGCCAACTGAGAAAAAAAAGGGGTCAATAACTCTTACTCCAGAGATTAAAAAAATCCAACAAAAAAATGGTTTGAAGAATCTAAAAAAGAAAAAAAAAGTAGCAATTTGAGGAATCTGATAACTAGTACTTCACAAAAAGAAAAGGATAACTAGTTAGTATTACCAAAATGATAATTGATATAACATCCATTCACAAGCCGGGCAAATGAATTCAAACACCAAGTGAACCCTCGTCAGAGAGCTTGTACACTCAGAAGAATCAAATTCCATTCAAAAATGGGCTCTTTGGCAACAAAGAAATAGTAACAAGTGTTATCTCCAGAACAGACGACGCGGATTGAGAAATGAGCCAGCTGAAGTTGATAAGAGGTCCTCGAAATCAAAACTGATTCTAGAATAGAACACAAGATCGAATTAACACCAATGGAGCATAATCACACAAGGAATAAACTGTGTTCCACAGAGTAAATTTTGGGGAAAAAAGGTTATCTTAGAGCTACCGAGAAAATCCTACACACAGTATTTGAATAAAAAACTTGTATGGGATGGGGAAGGGAATGAAGGACGCATCACAAGAAACATGGAAAAATAGGGAAATAACAGCACATGAAAGAACATGAAAAGCGCATGCCTAAAAGTACTCCCAAAATCCTACACGATATTTGAATAGGAAAATAGCATATAGGGCGGGGGACGAGAATGGGGAACAACTCTTAAGAAACATAGAGTAGAAAATGAGTAAATGTGGGCACACAGAAAGGGAATACCTAGAAATACCGTCAAACTTCTGCACACGATGCTTGAATAGGAAAATAGCATGGGGATTGAAACTTAAATGGCTTTGACACTTCTGAGCAGTCCACATTCCTACACCATCGTTTCAATTTAGTCACTCTTGGCTGGACCTTCTACACTTCCAGTGAGTTCATCTCCAAATTGGAAATATATACCATCATCCAATTTATTATGCCTTCGCCAAACGGAACAGCCAGAAGAAATTTCAGCAACAAACAGTTTTTGAAATATAAAACAGCTAATATGCACTAAAGCTGCTATGTTAAATTGTTAGTTTCTATTGGCATGCTTTTGAAGGTCATTTAACCTCTTAACATCTTAACACCCATCTCACCAAAACAGTCCATCTTTTGCTTCAAATAGTTGAAAGGAAAAAACATTTTCAGAGATGATCACAGTTTAATATTCAGCTTGCAAAGAAAATACCACACTGAAACCCAATCTTTTACCGTATAACTTATCATAATTTTCTTTCCCAGTTACGTAGTTCATTAACAATCCTATACATCGTATCAGTCAGATGTAAAGCCTAAATATTACCATCCAATTAAGTCACAATTAACTAATAAGTTAGTAACCAGTACAAATGTCTTAAATACATTTTTCTGAACATAAATCTAAAGGTGTCCATTTTGGATTTGTCATGTAGTTTTACCTATTTAAGGGTTTCACACTAGTTTTAGTGTTCCGTGAAAACTCAGAACATAGGGCCAAGTCTCGGGGACCAACAGCCTAAGTTCAGGACGACAGAGGGACAAAGCCTCTTTTGAGGCTTTATTTAATATAGAATAAATGTTTTTAAATCACTAAAAAAAAAGATTATTTTTGTTTCATATTCTTGACAATTTCCTAGGGATTTTGATATTATGATAATAAGTGGGCCCCTATCGTCTAGTGGCCCAGGACATCTCTCTTTCAAGGAGGCAACGGGGATTCGATTTCCCCTAGGGGTACTATGCTAGAAAAGTCATTAGGAGACCTACCTAATAAGTATTCTAATGACTTTCCATTTTTTGTTCCTGGGTCGATGACTTTCTAGAGAGGGGGACAGTCTCCCCTCAATCTTTAGGTGCCCCATACCCCCCATATAGATAAGGGCCACCATATAGAACTCTAGGGGATCTGTATGGCACTTGACTCCAGCGGGCTTGTGGATTCAAAGGCACAAAAAGACGTTCACCATTTGCTGCTCAAACTGCAGCAGAAAATGTTCTTTTTACATTAACGGATATAAAGAGAGATATATATAGAGGGAGATACAGAGTTTAGATAGTCTCATTCAAATCTATATAAGGGAAGGGCAGATGCACCTCGTCAGTCCAGTGCCTATATAGATAGATAGAGCAGTCATGGCCAGTTGCTAGTTGTTGGACCTTTGTCATTGTCATATGTGTTGTCATTGATGTCAAGCTACATTGATGACAAAAGTGGCAAAAGTATAGTGCAAGGAGCTGTGCAGGTATCTCAAAGATCAACCATGTATGGAAAGAAAGACTTGGCAAGAGAAATGTGAAGGTTGATTGGTAGTGCTACTCTCGTGAGACTTCAAGATGGTTGAGTGTAAGTTCTAAGGGACTTAATCAATTTTTGTGTAAGCCGCAAATATGAGGACGTAGCCGCCGAAGTCTAAAAGAAGCCGCGGAGGCTTAGTGAGAGCCGCGAGTAAACGGGTGAAGCCGCAGAGCAACAGGACAAAGCCACAAGTGAGAAAGGTGAAGCCGCGGATATGAATGAAAAGCCACAGGATTAAGGAAAGTCAGAAGGAAGCCACGGATAAGGAGAAAAGCCGTGAAAGACTAGAAATAGCCGCATAGAATTATAAAAGCCACAAATAAAAGAAAATAGCCGCGGACATGGAACAAAGCTGCGAAGTACTAAAGAATGCAATGAACAAAGTAGTAAAGCTGCGGATAACTGACAAAGCCGCCATCAAAGAAGAAACGCCGCAAATCTAAGGATAAAGCCGAGATACAAAAGAAAAGATCGCAAAAGCTAATGAAAGCCGTGGATTGAACAAATATGATCTCGGACAGGCTCGAGAAAAATTATATGCTTTGAAATCGATAATAATTTTATTATTTGGTTATTGTGGCAAAGTACAAAACCTGAGCTCCATGAATAATGAAGAAATCTCCGCCCAAATTTTTCAACATTTAATGTTTGATTTTGTGGAATGCATTACAATTCTCTATGCAATTCCCGATTTCAAGGCAAAATTAAATATCAAAGAAAACGTGATTTGCTCATCTTAATCACGCTGAAAATCCTAAAAAGGTGAGAAATCTATTTTAGGTATTGGCTCATAAATGGCTCCTAAATTAATGCATGGAAAACGGCGAAATCAAGCCGAACATAGAGAATGGCGAAGTCAGACCAAATATGGAGAGAATAAATTTGGAGTTTGTTGTATACATTTAATTTTTACGAGATTTGCAGCCGACAAGGTGGAAGAGTGCACGACATGCCAAAGGAAGTAATGGAGAATATTGGTTGAATATAAAACGAGATCTCCATGTGAATAAGGAAGTTGCTCAAGTAAGAAACGACGACATGCGAATTAGAAGAGCGACAAAGGGAGAAAGAGAGCTCAAGTGAAAAATGAAATATACGAGCTAAAGAAGAAAAGAGTGCAGAAATCAAAGACCCAAATCAGATTTGAAAGACTAGGAAAAAGAATGCTGAAACAAGTGAGTACACAACGACGCAGAAAAGTGATCATAATTTGTTGTGTAAGCAATACTTGATTATGTATGATCAAATTGTAATTGTAAAATAATATTTCTAAGTGGGTGCTTAGACAATAGGAGTGGGTGCTCCTTGCAAGTTGGTGCTCGCTAAAACTACTGAGTGGGTTCTCAGTTTATCTTCGAATGGGTGCTTGAAGTATCTGGAGTGGGTGTTTCAGAGGTTGAGTGGGTTCTCAGCCGAAACCTTGTATGCTTTGGAATTGGTGTTCCTAATAAAGCCTTGGTTTCAAAGTGGGTTTTTCTCCGTAAGGGTTTCCCATTATAAATTATGCATTTAGTGCTTTATTGTCTGGTATATGTTTGAAAAACTGCACACGATATAACTTACTGCACAAAATTAAGGAACTATAGTAAAAACTCATTAGCACTAATTCACCCCCCCCTCTCAGTGCTTGTGATCTCTAACAATTGGTATTTCTAAGTGTAATTGTAAAATAATATTTCTAAGTGAGTGCTTAGACAATAGGAGTGGATGCTCCTTGCAAGATTGGTGCTTGCTAAAACTACTGAGTGGGTGTTATCCATATTTCGCCCCCGGGCCGAATATTGGATCAGCCACGACCCCACATAGAAAGTACCGAGAAAACGCAGTGCAGATCTTGTAAATGAGTTGCAGAAGAACTCGACAATGGAGTGGCGGGGGCTGAGAAAGATTAAATGACCCTATGCAAAAAGAAACGACTCTGTCGAGCCGTTTCCGTGTCTTGAATCCATTTTTCAAGTTACAGGTAGACTCAACCGTGGAATAGCAGGGTCAGAAAAGAAGGGGCAGTGCCGCAGAGGAACCAAGAGCAAAAAGGAAAAAATGGTGAAGATTCAAAGTCTTCGGACTTGAAACGGTTCAGAAAAGAGCCCAAAAATGACTAAGTATGGAGGAGGCAGCGGAGAGAACCACGTGTCTACGCGGCGCTTCTCCAAAGTTAAATCCAGAAAAGAAAGTCAAGTGAGCGCTAGGCTACCACGCGTCCAAAACCTCAAAAGGTCATAGGCCGTTGAAAAGTCTTCAACCAAGAAAGAGAATGCCAGGTGTCGGCTCGACGCAAATCTGAAATGGGAGCCCAAGGTGGAGACTCAAACTGCGCCATGACCCTCCACGTAGCAAATGGTCAAACATGGTCAAAAGATGCACAGGCGGGCCTCGAAATTGGCTAAGTATAAAAGTGTAAGCAAAGAATGCCAAGTGTCAGTGTGGCGACATCTCCAAAGGTTAGTCCAAAGGCGAAGCCCAAATGAGCACAAGCTCACCACATAGCTTAAAGTCCAAAAGGGACAAGAGGGACCGTTGAAAAGTCCATAGACTTGCGGAGGTCGACAAGTGTCAACTCGACGCTCCTCCAAAGGCAAACTTTGAGCCAGACTTTCAAGTAAGTGCGGTGCCTCCACGTGTCCAATCTCATAAAGGGGCAGAGTCAGTTGAATAGTCAATGCATGGGGCAGACCGGCGGAGGCTACCAAGTGTCTAAATGGCGCTGATTCAAGGATTGAAGAGAGAGAAGGTTCCCAAATGAGCGCCAGGCTGCCGCGTGTCCCAGTCAAGAGATATGCCCCGCCAAGCAAAAGACTTAGCCAAAAGTCACAAAATAGGCCACAACTCCGCCCAAGGGAAAAATTGGTTTTTGCCCTTGTTATCCCAAAAGGATAAAAGTCACAAAATAGGCCGCAACTCCACCCAAGGGAAAAGGTCAGTGTTTGAGCCCGAGTCAAAGCCAAAGCGGGAGTCGGAGGAAAAGGTGAAAAATTTTCCTTTTGTCAAAAAGGGCACAAAGGAAAAGATGGAAGTGCATCTCCCAACCAACCAAAGAGTGCCACGTGTCCAAGCAGAGCAATGGGCCGCGGGTTTTTTTGAGTTTTGCGTTTTTTGCGAGAAAAAGGGAAAAGGATAAATTACAGACCCGCGAACCCGATTTTTGCCCTAATCTGGCTGCCACGTGTCCCATATGTAAAGGGGGACCCATTTTTCAAACTGTTTTCCCGCCCATTTGTACGGACTCAATACAAACTTGAAGGGGCATATCTTTCGACTCAAGGCTCGAAATATTGCAAATCTGACACCGTTGGAAGCGTCTCGACGTCTTCTACACCATGGAAAGATAAAAATTCATTTTCTCTAAGCCCTGGTAGGTGAAAAATGGAGGAAACATCTTCAAGGGCCATCAATGCGGGATCCATCTGCCTCAACAACCACATCGGATTCAACTGGTTTTGCGGTTTCTCCTCCCTTCAAGGTGCCGAACTAGTGGTTGATGCAGTCAAGACAGATTTGGGGGCAGATTTTGTAAGAAGCATTAACGGCAATAGTTGAGTTTCACCTACTTTCCCGCTTCTCTCTCTCTTTCTTCTCTTTGATTGAATCTATAAATGCAGGGGTGGGATCCATTGTAAAGGGTTGACATTCCCCTGTTTTGTGCTCCTTTTTCTTCTAACAAAGGAATTTGTGGAGTTCATCCTTCCATTAAAATTGCAATATGTTTTCTTGCCTCCCGGCTATTTTGTAATGCATCAGATCAATCTGCAGAGCAATAAAACACGTATGTGATCGATTCTAGATCCTTTTTGTCTCTTTGCTCGTATCCGGGCTTTCATTATCAATTTGGTTATCTCGTGCTCGATTATTGCATGTGTAATAAAATCGAGCAAGTGATTCTTGGTGGACGTAGCCCAAATTGGGTAAACCACGTTACATCTTGTCTCTCTCGTGTTGTGTTATTTATTCGCACTTTTATTTGAGATCGTAATATTTTTCGCATAATAGTTTTCTACCTGCGATTCTCGTAAGGGTTCTACATTGTTGCATTATTGTAGGATTATTCCGCATATTTTATCTCTTATTTCCTAACAATTGGTATCGTGAGCTCTGGTTTTGATTTGGTCAAGTGTTGAATCGCAGGAAAATTTTATCTTGAGTGGGAGCTATGGCAAATGATGGAAGATCTAGGGTTGATAAATTCAATGGGCGAATTTCAGTCTTTGGAAAATGCAGATGGAAGATCACCTTTATCAGAAGGATCTTTATACTCCACTGTCTGAGAAGGTGAACAAACCCCAGAGTATGACAGATGCGGAATGGGATTTGTTGGATCGGAAGGCACTTGGAACGATCCGGCTGTGTCTTGCATCTTCGGTATTATTTAATGTTTCAAAGGAAAAGACTACAAAAGATCTAATGGATGCATTAGGGAAGTTGTATGAAAAACCCTCTGCCTCTAACAAGATATTTTTAACGAAAAAGTTGTTTAATATGAAGATGTCCGAGAATAGTTCAAGATGTGAGATCATTTAAATGATTTCAATACGATTGTGAATATGCTAGTTTGATTCAATAGAATTTGATGAAGAAGTTAGAGCTTTATTAATTATGTGCTCTTTACCTGAAAGTTGGAATACCCTGGTAATGGTGGTAAACAACTCGGTTCCAGCTAACTCGAAGTTGAAGTTTGAGGATGTTGTAGGGGTGATTCTAAGCGAGGAAATGCGAAGAAAAAGCTCCGGGGAATCTTTTACTTCGAGAGAATGCTTTGACAAAGTGGAAACTAGAGGGAGAGAAGAATAGAGGAAACCGTGGAAAATCGAAAGATCGGGCAAAGTCAAAATCCAAGAGCAAGATTGTATGTTGAACCTGTGGAAAGTCTCGGGCATGCAAAGGACTATTAGGAGCTTCGGGACAAGCAGAAACAATAGGAAGAAAACAAGGAGGCAAATGTGACATCGGATAATGTATGCAGAATGCTTTGATTCTTTCTTTGCATAATATTACCGAATCTTGGGTTTTAGATTCAGGGGCTTTTTCATGCTACTCCACATAGGCATTATTTTGTTGATTATGTTCAAGGGGATTTTGGGCATGTTTTTCTTGGTGATAATGAGCCTTGCAGTATAGTTGGAAAAGATTATGTTGATTAAGATGCGAGAATGGGAATACATGGCTATTGAAGGATGTCGGACATGTGCCTACATTAAGGAGAAATTTGATATCGGCGAGGCAATTGGGAAATGATGGTTGATCTTGTGATATTTACATTGACTCTTGGAAGGTTACTAAGGGTGCTCTTGTGGTGACAAGAGGTAAGAAGGTTGGAACCTTGTATTTATCCACCGATAGTACTAATGATTGTAATCTTGTGGCTTCAGATGCGAGATACAACATTGTGGCACTATAGACTCGGTCATATGAGCCATAAGGGCATGGACATCATAAAGAAGAATTTGCCTAGATATACGAAACAAGTTTGGATTTCGTGAGAACCGCATATATGGGAAATAGAAGCGAATAAGGTTTCTCAAGGTTGGACCTACAAAGAAAAAGAGTAAGTTAAAGGTGGTGCATTCGATGTGTGGGGGCCGGCTCAGGTATCATCTCTTGGGGTTCAAGTTATTATATTACTTTTATGATGATGCAACAAGGAAAGTTTGGGTTTATTGTATTAGAAACAAATCTAATGTATTTGACACTTTTGTTAAATGAAAAGCCTTGGTAGAGAATGAAACAAGTCTTAAGCTAAAATGTCTCATGTCGATAATAGAGGGGAGTATGCGGCAGCAATGAATTTGATGATTATTGTTCTAAGAACGGAATCCTGCAGACAAAAGGCGGTTCAGAACTCCGCAAGCAAAATGGGGTATCGAAAGAATGAACAGAACAATAATGGAACGTGCTAGGAGCATAAGGTTACATGCAGAATGTCTCTTTCTTTTTGGGCGGCATGATGAGCACGATTGTGTACTTGATAAACAGAGGACCCTCAAGTGCCTTGGATGGAGGCATACCTAAGGAGGCTTGGTATGGTAAGAAAGTTGATTATTCATTTCTTAGAGTCTTTGGATGTGAGGTGTTTGTTCATATAGACAAGGATGATGGGACCAAGCTAGAGGCTAAATCAGAAAAATATACTTTCATTGGTTATGGTGGTGATAACTTTGGATATAAATGTTGGAGTATTAAAGACAAGAAAATCATTCGATCTAGGGAATGTGGTCTTTAATAAGAAAGTCATGTATAAGCAAAGAATTGCGGGAAAATAAGGAAGAATCCAAGAAAGAATATGCGCAATGCGATAGAGGATCTTCGGATGGGAAAATAACACATGAATCAGTTCAGGAACCCCCTCAACAAGAACCCCAAACTCCTATATTGAGGAGGTCTTCTAGGGTAAGAAGAGAACATGAACGTTTTTCTCCTTCTCTTTATTATTTATTACTCACTGATAGTGGAGAGCCAAAGAGATTTGATGAAACAATGCAGGTAGATGCCAGGAAGAAGTGGGAGCAAGCCATGGATGAGGAGCATCGTGGTCTCATGGAGAACCGGACATGGATTTGGTGAAGCTACCCGAAGGTAAAAGAGCATTACGAGAACAAGTGGGTGTTCGAGTCAAAGAGGAAGGAAGCAAAAAATACAAGGCCCAGTTGGTGGTCAAGGGTTTGCACAAAAAAAGGTATAGATTTTGATGAGATTTTTTCTCCCGTAGTAAAAATGACTTCTATTAGAACTGTTCTAGGAATAGTTGCGCAATAGAAGACTTGCACTTAGAACACTTGATGTAAAGACCGTATTTCTCCATGGTGATTTGGAGGAGGAACTATATATGCAGCAACGAGAGGGCTATGAGGTCAAAGGTAAAGAGGAGATGGTGTAAACTGAAGAAGAGCTTGTATGACTTGAAACAAGCTCCACATCAATGGTATAAGAAATTTGATAGCTTCATGATGGAGCAAAGGTTATATTAGATGTCATTCGACTAACCATTGCGTGTGTCCAAAGAAATTTGAGGTTGACAGTTATATTATCCCGTGTCTATATGTGGATGACATGTTGGTTGCGGGTAAAAACATGCAAGAAATAAAAGTACTCAAGAAGTAGCTAAGTGAATCCTTTCTTTATGAAGCATGATTTGGGTGCAGCCAAACAAATCTTTGGTATGAGGATATCTCGGGATAGGAAGGAACAAAAGTTGACTTTATCTCGGAAGAGTACATTAAGGTCTTGCAGAGGTTTAATATGCGCAGGATGTTAAACCGGTTGGGACTCCTTTGGCGTGCCACTTCAAGTTATCAAAGGAAGTGTCTTGAGACAGAGAGCGAGAAGAGAAACCAGATGTCCATGGTACCTTACTCATCAACAGTTGGCAGTTTGATGTATGCCATGGTGTGCACTAGGCCTGATATTGCCCATGCAGTGGGAGTGGTGTGTAGATTTATGAGTGATCCAGGTAGAGATCATTGGCAGGCAGTAAAGTGGATTCTTCGATATTTGAGAGGGACCATGGAGACAATTTTGTGCTACAGTGGATCAAACACCACTTTGTGTGGTTATGTAGATTCAGATATGGCTGGAGATGTAGACAGCAGGAGGAGCACAACAGGTTATGTTTACACTGTAGGTGGAACAACAGTAAGTTGGATTTCACGACTACATAAGTTAGTGGCTTTGTCAACCACGGAGGCTAAGTATGTTGTTGCCACAGAGGCAAGCAAGGAAATGATTTGGTTACAACAATTGCTTGAGGAGTTGGAGCATAAGCAGGAGGAATGTAAGTCGCATAGTGATAGTCGAGTGTTATACACCTAGCTAAGAACTCTACTTTCAACTCCGGGGACGAAGCATATACAGTTGAGATATCATTTCATCAGACAGCTTTGGAGGAAGCTAAGTTGAACTTGGAGAAGATTCATACAGTCGAAATCCTGCAGACATGATGACCAAGGTGGTCACAAGGATAAACTAAAGCTATGTTCAACTTTGGTTGGCCTTTCGGATGACAAAGTGAAGGGTCGAGAAGCTTGCTCGGTGGAAATCAGTTTCCAAGTGGGAGATTGTTATGTTTGTGGAGCCTATTTTCATGTTAGAGTGTGGTACACCTTCTATGTGTTACACTCGGGTATTTTTACGGCGGTCCCGCTCGCCGGTGAGCGGGTCAAGGGGGTTCGGGGGCGAAGCCCCCAAACAAATTTTCATGGGTGGTTTATTAACCCATGGGTAATGGGTAACCGTTATGGGCTGTTTTTGGGCCCATGGTTTTTCAATACCCATTGTTTTGATACCCACGGTTTTTTGCCCATGGTTTTGATACCCACGGTTTTTGCCCACGGTTTTGTATCAAACTGCTTAAGCAATTGTCTATTTATATGGTCTTATGCATATGATAGATAGACAAACAAATGTATTGTAGATGTGCTTTGAATTTGGGTGTGAATTCTGTAGAGTTTGTTGAGCATAGCTCCAAACGGATCTGGATATTATATTGAGAGAGTGGAGGCCTGTAATAAAATCGAGCAAATGATTCTTGGTGGACGTAGCCCAAATGGGTGAACCACGTTAAATCTTGTCTCTACGTGTTGTGTTATTTATTCTACACTTTTATTTGAGATCTGTAATATTTTACGCATATTAGTTTTCTCTCACATTGCGATTCGTAAGGGATTATTCTCGCATATTTTATCTCTTATTTCCTAACAAACATGTATTTTGTTGGCTTGTGTCTATCAGCAAGACTAGTGTCCATCATTCCTTTGGTGCATCACCTTGTAGTTTAATTATTTCTTATTCCTTACATTCATTTTTACCCCTCTCTCCTCGCAAATTTTAGGTTAGGTATAGAGATAGATCCTCTGCAAGTTCTCATGTATGCACCCAAACAGAGGAATAGGAACCAACCTTTAATCTGGAGAGCTTTTCCAATTCTACAAAGTCCCACACTTTGGGAAAAGCTCAATGTTGTGCAATCACACCAAATGACCCTACCTTAGAAAAGCAGATCTATAGAACTCATTTGGGGGTCTTTGTGATTTCGCATTAACCGGTGCTCGATTTATCTTCGAGTGGGGGCTTGAAGTATCCGGAGTGAGTGCTTCAGAGGTTGAGTGGGTTCTCAACCAAAACCTAGTATGCTTTGGAATTGGTGTTTCTAATAAAGCCTTGGTTTCAAAGTGGGTTTTTCTCCCAAAAGGGTTTCCCACTATAAATTATGTGTTTAGTGCTTTATTTTCTGGTATATGTTTGACAAAATGTACATGATATAACTTACTGCACAAAATTAAGGAACTATGATAAAAATTTTAATCAACACTAATTCACCCCCCTATGTCCTAAAGCAGAATCTTAACATCTTCAAGGAGATCCTCTTTTCACAAGCATGGCAGCAAATTAGGCACAAGGTGGTTTATCGCTATTAAGATCACCTCTCTTCATTGGAACAATTACGCATTCTAGAGAATAAGGATGAAAACATATCTAATGTCACTCGGATTTGATATTTGAGAATGTGTTGAGAAAGGATACAATCCTCCAGCCACGCCAATCACTTCTTCAAAGCAGACAAGGCAAAATATGAGTGCAACTCAAGAGCCATGAATGCCATCCTATGTGGCTTGATGAAACAAAATTTGTAAAGGTAATGCACTGCACAACCGCAAAAGGATATGGACCAAACTTCAAAGCATTTATGAAGGAGATGATAAAGTTAAGTTAGCAAAGTTACAGACCTACAGAGCTCAATTTGAGAATCTGAAAATGAAAGATGATGAGAGCATAGTAGCCTACATGCAAAGAATAGATGAAGTTATCAATATGATTATAGGCCTAGGTGAGAAACTAGAAGAATCAGTTATAGTCCAAAAGATTATGAGATCTCGACTACCAAATATGATGCAAAGGTTTTAGTTGTAGAAGAAGCCAAAGACATGAAGACTCTCACAATGGATGAATTACAGAGCATTCTTTTAGCATACGAGATGAGGACTATTGGATCCAAGACTACTAAGAAAGAGGTAGCATTCAAGGTCAAGAAAGAAACCCAGTCCAAGCAAGAAGAAAAATCAGATTTAGAGGATGAAGTAGATGATGAAAAGATTGAAGCAATGTTTGTAAGAAGACTAAAAAGAGGTTCAAGTAAGTATAAAGGAAAACTTCCTTTCAAATGTTTCGAATGTGGACAAGTAGGTCACTTTGTTGTTAAATGCCCAAACAAAACTAAAGAAACTCATTCGAACATGAAGAGGACAGCTATAAACACAGTAAGAGAGATACTAACTACAAGAAGAAAGATGACAAGAAGAACATCAAAAACAAACGAAACTTCTACACAAAAGAAGAGTCAAGTGAATCTGATTCAAGAAACCTAGGCAGCACTGAAAATGAGGATGATGAAGCTCAGTCTCAATGTTTGTTTATGGCCATGGATGCTTCTAAAGAATGCAGCTCCAAAGGAAAGAATATAGTTGACTATGAAGATTCTGATGAAGAAGAAGCAAAAGTGAATCTTGAAGTTGAACTAGTATGTGCTCTTGAAGAATTGAAACTGTGTAGAAGAAAGAATCAAAAGCTAAGATGCACATTAAAAGATTATGAAGAACAAATTTGTATCTTTGAGAAAAGACAAACTCTAAGAGAAGAAGAAGAGGCTAATGAACTCAAAGAGCTTGAGACTCAGCTAGAAAAGATTTCTCAATCTTACAAATCAAAGGAGATGAATGCATGAAACTGAACTCAAAATTGGAGCGACTAAAGAGAGTTGGAACAAATGTTCAGCAGCAAACAACGTATGAAAAGATGGAAAAGAGCTCAAATGTCTTAATTGGTATCCTGAGAAGTCAAAGAGATACAAAGGACAAGTCAGGAATAGGTTTCAATGAAGAAAGCAAAGAAAAGGAGCTTGCAAAGCAAGAAGGAAACAAGGTTGCATCAACTCCCAAAGCACCTCATCTACCACAAATAAAGATGTTCTCAAAGTTGTTAATAGAAGGACAACTGCCCCAGAATTATCTATGTTATGAGGTACACACATTCTTTCTATGGCTATTGTTATTCATGCAATCAGTTTGGACACAAGGTTGTTAAGTGTAGAAAATTCTATAAAGGCTATAGAAGAAACTTTGGCCCATCTTACACCAAACTGAACTATAATGATGTTCACTACAATTATTACAAGAAAAGAAATGAAGCATCAACAAGTAAACAAGAACCTCCTAAACAAAAAAGATGGGTGTATGTTGTAAAGGGAGAATTCAACAAAGGAAATGAGTCTTGCTTAGTAGTGCAAATTGCGTTTCATGTACAAGATGAAGATAAAATTTGGTATCTAGATAGTGGCTGCTCCATTCATATGACATGTGACAAAATTAAATTCATCTCTCTGTCAAACAATGCATCGGGAGTTGTTAGATTTGGTAACAACTCAACAAACATAGTTGGAAAAGGAACCTTGAGTCTAGATAATGGAAAGACTATCACTGAAAATGTCTTATATGTTGAAGGTAAAGACTATAACTAAAAATGTCCTATATGTTGAAGGTCTTAAGCACAATCTATTAAGTGTAAGTCAAATGTGCAAGAAAGGATACAATCTGATATTTCATGACAAAGGTTATGACATTATCAATGGCAAAATAGGAAAGAAAATTGCAAAAGCCAAAAGGACAAAGAACATGTATGTTCTAAATGAAATAAATAAAGAGAAATGCTTCATAAGTAAAATTGATCACAGCTGGTTGTGGCACAAAAGATTAGGACACATGAGCTTTGAAAATCTTGTGAAACTAAGCACTAAAGGTGTGTGAAACATATGCCAAAAATTGTAAAACCAGCAGATACACTTTGCAAAGCATGCTGCATGGTAAACAAACAAGAAGATCATTCAAGTCAAAGGAATACTCTACAACCAGACCTCTAGAGTTGATTCATACAGATCTCTGTGGGCCTACTAGAACTGAAAGTATACAAGGTGATGTGTATTTCATGTTGCTAATAGATGATTACACCAGAATGACATGGGTAGCTTGCTTGAAGCATAAATCAGAAGCCTTAGACAAATTCAAGAAATTCAAAGCACTAGTGGAGAATGAGAAAACAAAAAGATAAAATGCCTAAGATTAGACAAAGGCAGAGAATTTTGGTCAAATGAGTTCGATGAATTTTGTGAAGAACATGGAATTAGAAGACAATTCTCAACCGCCAAGAACACCTCAACAAAATGGAGTTGTTGAAAGGAAAAACAGAACTATGCAAGAAATGGCAAGAACTATGCTAAATGAATCTAAACTTCCAGATAGATATTGGAGTGAAGCAAGTATACACAATGGTCTACATCTTAAACAGATCTCAATTGAGGGTAAACAGTGACAAGACACCTTATGAACTGTGGAAGAATAGGCTGCAAATGTGAAACACATAAGAGTGTTTGGAAATAAATGTTACATTAAAAGAGATGAAGACAACTTGGGAAAATTCGATTCCAGATGTGATGAAGGCATATTTTTGGATACTCAACAAATAAACGCAACTTACATGTGCTACAATAAGAGGTTGCAGAAGATTGTTGAAAGCACAAATGTAAAGGTGGATGAGACTTCCAAGTCCAACACTCAGAACTGCAGCGGTCATGAAGAACAGGAAGATGATGAAGAAATGGAAATTCCACATGAAGTAGATGAAGTGGAAGAAAGACCAGACACTAAGACACCCTTAAGACAAGTTAAGAGGGATCATCCATCAAATCAGATCATTGGAAACAGAGAAGGCGGCATTCTAACAAGAAGAAGGTTAAGAGAGCAAAGATAATCATGAAGACATAACACTCGATGTCAATGGTAGAACCCATAAAGCGTTGTAGAAGCGTGTAAGGATCAGCATTGGGTAGACGTTATGAATGAAGAACTTGATCAGATTGAAAAGAATGAAACCTGGGAGCTTGTTCCAAGACCTAAGGATAAGAATGTGATTGGAACTAAATGGGTATTTAGAAACAAACTAAATGAGAAAGGAGAAGTGACAAGAAACAAGGCAAGACTTATATGTAAGGGATATGCACAGATGGAAGGAATTGACTTTGAAGAAACATTTGCACCAGTGGCAAGAATGGAAGCAATTAGACTTTTTGGCATATGCGGCCTACAAGAAAATCAAAGTGTTCCAGATGGATGTTAAATCAACATTCCTCAATGGTTACTTGAATGAAGAGGTATATATTGAACAACCTGATGGTTTTTCACTAACAAATGATAAAGATTATGTGTGCAAGTTGAAAAAGGCTTTATATGGATTAAAACAAGCTCCTAGAGCTTGGTACAACAGGCTGGACAAATACCTCATTGAGCAAGGTTTCAGAAAAGGTGTTGTTGACAACAATCTCTACATCAAAGAAGAAGGTGATCATCTACTCATTGTCATAGTCTATGTGGATGATATCATATTTGGAGGAGATCATGATAAAATGACTCATGAGTTTGCTGATATGATGAGAGAAGAGTTTGAAATGTCTATGCTTGGAGACCTCTCATTCTTTCTGGGGCTGCAAATTAGTCAATCAGACCAAGGTATTCATATCCCAAACCAAGTATATCAAAGAAATGTTGAAAAGGTTTAGGATGGAAGATTACAAACCTATAGGGACACCAATAGAAGCAGGACACACAAGCTGAGCAAAGAGGACAGCTCACCAAAAGTAGACAAAACTCTATATAGATCTATGATAGGCAAGTCTACTTTACTCCACAACATCAAGACGATATAATGCGGGCGGTAGGCCTTGTTGGAAGATTCAAGAAGATCGACGGAAACACACTTCAAGGCGGTCAAAAGAATTCTAAGATATCTCATGGGAACACTTGAATATGGACTTTAGTACCCCAAAAGCAAGTGACTTCAACATAAAAGCATATACAGATGTTGATTGGTAGGAAGTGTTGATGATAGGAAGAGTACAAGTGGCAGAGCATTCTTTGTTGGAAATTGTCTAGTATCCTGGTTAAGCAAGAAGCAATCATCAGTGGCACTCTCAACATGTGAAGCAAAATATATAGCTGCCGCAATGTGTTGCACTCAAGTTCTTTGGATGAAGCAGACATTGGAGGATTACAAGGTAAAATCGACAACCCAATTCCCTTGTTATGTGATAGCACAAGTGCAATAAGTGTCTCCAAGAACCCTGTTTTCCACTCAAAGACCAAGCATATTCCAATAAGATATCATTTCTTAAGGGAACAAGTAAATGATAGGAAAATCAGTCTGGAGTATGTGAGCACAAAAGAGGAAATTACAGATATCAATGACAAAACCTCTGCCAAAAGTTACATTTGAACACTTTAGGAATGAATTGGGAGTCATTCCAGATCTCACCAACAACTAGAAAGTGTGTAGATAAAGGGAGCATTCTCATGAAATATCAGCTCCTAAATCAGTGTGAAAACAGTATTTATGCGAGGGAGAGCTAGTCTGTTAGCTCATCTTATCAAAGTATGCATCAGCTCAAGAGGAGCATTGCCGTGAGTATACCAAGTGATAAGCATAAGAAGTGTGTGCTTAGGGTCCCCCTCGTAAGGTCGAACATGAATTATCCAAACTTACTTGCATTTTCACCATTATGCGGCATAAATGGTCTATTGTCATAGTTGTCGGGGGAGAGAAGCTGAAATCAGAAAGGTATGCAAAGAGTGTTTTGCCATCAAAGTTTGTACATTTTCGAGGTGTTGCCATCAATGACAAAGGGGGAGTTTGTTGGACCTTTGTCATTGTCATATGTGTTGTCATTGATGTCAAGCTACATTGATGGCAAAAGTGGCAAAAATATAGTAGTGCAAGTGTTGTGTAGGTATCTCAAAGATCAACCATGTATGGAAAGAAATATTTGGTAAGAGAAATGTGAAGGTTGATTGGTAGTGTCACTCTTAGAGACTTCAGGATGATTAAGGATAAGTTCTAAGGGACTTAATCATTTTTTGTGCAAGTCGCGAGATATGAGGAGATAGTCACCGAAGTCTAAAAGAAACCGTTGAGGTTTAGTGAGAGCCGCAAAAAGCGGTGAAGCTGCATGCAAAGCAACATGACGAAGCCGCGAGTGAGAAAGGTGAAGCCGCGGATATGAACGAAAAGCCGCCGGATTAAGTAAAGTTAGAAGGAAGCCGCGGATAAGGAGAAAAGCCGCGAAAGACTAGAAATAGCTGCATAGAACTATAAAATCCGCAAATAAAAGAAAATAGCCGTGGACATGGAACAAACCCGCAAAGTACAAAAGAATGCAACAGTAAAGAAGTAAAGTTGCGAGATAAGCGAGAAAGCTGCCATCAAAGAAGAAATGTTGCAGATCAAAGGATATAGTCGCGATACAAAGGCAAAGCTCACGGAAGTTAATGAATGCTGCATGGATTGAACAAATATGGCCTGGACAGGGATCGAGAAAAATTAAATGCTTTGAACATGGACAAGTGAGACTTTGTTCTCTAAAATCGATAATGATTTTATTATCTAGTTATTATGGCAAAGTACACAACCTGAGCTCCACGAAGAACGAAGAAATCTCAGTTCAAATCAACATTTAATGTTCTTTGACTTTGTGGAATTGCAGTTACAATTTTCTATGCAATTCATTATTTCAAGGCGAAATTAAATATCAGAGAAGAAAGTGGTTCACTCATCTTAATCACGTTGGAAATCCTAAAAATATGAGAAATCTATTTTAGGTATTGGCTCATAAATGGCTCCTAAATTAATGCATGGAAAACGGCAAAATCAAGCCGAATACAGATAACGGCGAAGTCAGACCAAATATGGAGAGAATAAATCTGGAGTTTGTTGTATGCATTTAATTTTACGAGATTTTGTGCGAACGGACGAGGATGGAAGAGTGCACGACATGCCAAAGGAAGTAATGGAGAATATTGGTTGAATATAAAAAGAGATCTCCATGTGAATAAGGTAGTTGCTCAAGTAAGAAATAAAGGCATGCAAATTAGAAGAGCGACAGAGGGAGAAAGAGAGCTCAAGTGAAAAATGAAATATACGAGCTAAAGAAGAAACAAAGTGCAAAAATCAGTGACCTAGATCAGATTTGAAAGACCGGGAAAGAGAATTTGAAACAGTGAGTACAAAATGACACAAAAAAAGTGATCATAATCTGTTGTGTAAGCAATACCAATTCTCAGTATGATCAAATTGTGGTGTCCCCTAGATTTCTTCCTAAAGTCTACGACTACCCTATCTCGAAAAATTTTCGTACTTTTAAAATAATGGGTCATTTTGTGTTTTTATTGCCTGAAAGTTCTTGTATTGCATCAAGATATTCCCAAAGAGCCATATTAGCCTTTTTCGCCAAATACCCAGATGCCCAAAATTGTTATATTTTGTCGTCGGGATTTGTCTGCGGGAAATTTGTATTTAATTATTTTGAGCCCCGTTTGAGGCTATTTGCGCTCCGTTTTAACTCTATTATGAGCGAATATGTCATTATTCCTATGTGCCAGAAGGGTTTTAACTTGGAATAAGTTTTGGGCTTTATTTGTAACTTTTGACAATTTTTCGTGTTTTTGTGGTGTCGTTTCGCGTTTTCGTGAAATTTCTCTAGAAACAATTCATTTGCGGGTAAGCCCGATTTTTGGCTTGGAGTAGCTGGAAAACATATACGCACGTTATGCCCGGAGGAAGTCACCATCGGAGGTCCTCGAATCACTTCGGGAAAAAGCGAAGTCGTGAGAGAAAAGCTCCTGCGAGGATGGACGCATTTTTGAAAAACAAAGGATTTAAGGCTGCAGTGGGAAAAATAGAAAGCGCGCAGCATGATGAGAATTTTATACCGCTAACAGGTACTTTTTCCCGTGATAGAAAATTCACTTAAGCTGCAGTGGGAAAAATAGAAGCACCAGGCAGGTGGGAATTTCAGTACCTGCAAGCAGGTACTTTTTCCAGTAATATAAAATTCACTTAAGCTGCAGTGGGAAAGTTAGAGGTCAGACAGATGACGAGAATTTATTACTGCACGCTTTGCAAGGTAAAAATTCCCATGGTGAAATAAAAGAAAAGTGACTTAAGTGAAATCACGGGATTTTATTGCCTGCCTTGCAGGGTAAATAATCCCATTGTCAAAGTCAAATCACTTAAGTGGATCATGGGATTTCCGGGGCTGCCTTGCAGGGTAAAAAATCTCATTGTCGAAATTCTTAAAATAGAATTCTATTATCCAAAAAGTGTGACCCACCTTGGGTGAATAATAATGCATTAAATAAATATTTGTTAATATTTATTCACCCAATTTTGGCACCTAGGCTTGTAGAAAAGTCAACAAAAGCAAAGGGGAATAAATCAATTGGAAATAGAATTCCAAAATTAAATAAATTTAATTTATTTAATGCAGCCCCTTTTGAGAAGGAATTAATACTTTTTAAAGTATTAAATGATTATATTAATTCATATTTTCAGTGGCTATGGTCAAAGCACACTGTGAAGCTTAAGTGAAGTGAAGTGTGGATGATTAAATTGAATTAATTTAATTGATTGGATGGTTGTCTTTAAACATGCTATATTTAAAAGAGAAGAGCTTGATTTTTAATTAATTAATTGTCTTTAATTGTTAGGGCAATTATTAATTATAGAATTGTGAGGGTTATATAAGCATGGGCAGCCATATGGGTGAATTATTTAATTCACAGGTAAAGAATTGCAGCCAAGAGGAAAAGTGCGCCCCATTTGAAGAAGGATTTTGCTCAGGCAAGGTGGAAACAAGGCTAAAAGCTTCCAAATTTGGCGCATGCTTTGAAGGAGGTTGATCTTTGTCTACATAATTGTTTGCACAGGTGTTACAGGAGCTCAAGTGTTGTTGAAAGGATTCATGCTCTCTTTATGTGCAAATTAAACACCATTTTTTGGGGCAGCAGGCTTGAAAAGTGCAGATTTTTACAATTAAAATTCACTATTCATGCTCCGGTGGCCATTTTTGTCTGAATAAATTGCAGGAATTCATTACAAGTGCTTTACAAAGGAAAATGAGCTTTTATCAATGTCCAATACATTGCATATATCCTCCGAATCTGAAGAATTGTCCAGATCTGCACCAGTATTGAAGAAATCCGGCCAAGTAAGAAGAAAAAGAATTATTCAGACGAAGATAGACAAAGCTATGGCAAAGAAAGATGAAAAAGAAAGCACAACGGAGTCATGCATCACTTCTAAATTTGACTCATTGGAGATACGAGATCTAGGCTCGAAACCTCTTGCTGAATTGATAGACAAATCTAGAGCAGGAAAGACTTCACTCATGCATGCAGGAGAAACTTCACTCATGCATGCAGATTAAAAGCAGTGGAATTATTCGAGTTGCAGCTTTTCCATCCATAGCCCAGTTGCCAAAGTTTGTTATGCAGGTGCAGATCCATATCCAGATGCAGATGCAGATGCAAATCCATATGCAGATCCAGATCCAGATCTCATAGTTGCAAAAGCTTCCGGCACAAAGGCTTCATCCTCTTGTTTTGAATGCAGCCCGTGAAGAAGACAGTGCGTGGAAAATTCCTTCCAAGATCTTGTGCATGTGCTCTCATCTTCCAGTTGAAGCTTTCATTGAATTTTCATTCACCCTGAGTGCTTTCCAGAATTTTTAATTGCTCATATGCAATTAAAAATAAGGATGATGAGTTATCTACGGCCAACCTTGCACTGATGCATGTACAGCAGAAGAACCACAAAAGCTTCAAAGGATAAAAGAGAAGACAATGCTAAGGCAAAATTCCAGCTTGCTTCCAATTCCAACTGTTTGCAATTCCAGCTTGTTTCCAGATCCAGCTGCTTTCAGATCCAGTTTGAATCAGCTGCATGCAGACATGAAAAAGGACAAAGTCAGCTTTCCTCTTCCTTCTTCTTTCCTCCGACAAAGTCAACTTTCCTCTTCCTTCTTCTTTCCTCCAACAAAGTAATTGAGCAATCAATTAAATTATACAACTTAATTGATTGGTTTAAAAGCCATTACTTGAAGAGTCAACTACTTGGAGATAGATGGCACGTGCAAAGTAGAAAGTTCTATTTTCGATTCTGAAATCATACTTGTCACGCAAAGAGGAATTCCGAAGGAAGATTGCAGTTGTTTCTTTTCCGACTTCCACATGTGTCAGCTCAACTAAAGCTTCTAACTTGTAATTGCCCCTCTACATTCTATAAGTAGAGGAAGAACCTTCAGGTTAATCGATCAAAATTTGTGAGAAGCAATCTTGTGTTCTAGACTTTGTGTTGAACCCCTGAGAGCAGTTTGGAGCAAAGGAATACAAAGGAACAAGTTTCGGAGAACTTTGTGTCACGATGTCTTGTGTTTCTTGCTTTTAATCTTAGATCTCTTAATAAACTTTGTGTTATTTTAGATCCGGATCTAGAGTTGCCTTTGTTTTACAATTTTGTGTGTTCATATCTATTAAGTTTCTTCTATGTGCATGCAATTAACTTTGCTATCTACTAATTGGGATGCACATCTTCCCCATTTCTTCTCTGTATTTTTTCTTCAATTCCTTCTATAAAATACTTCCTTTCTTGAAGCAATTGCTTACTTACTGCGTAGAACTTCTTAGTTATGGTTCATGAACTAAGTGGGTAAAGTAAAACCCACGATAGATAATAACACATTTTTATTGACAAATCGACACGGGAGCCCTCACCGGTTAAATGAGGAGATTTATCTCATGATCGCCTAGGTTTGCTATGCAGAAAATCTAGCCAACAAATTGTAATTGTAAAATAATATTTCTAAGTGGGTGCTTAGACAATAGGAGTGGCTGCTCCTTGCAAGATTGGTGCTTGCTAAAACTACTGAGTGGGTGGTCAATTTATCTTTGAGTGGGTGCTTCAAAGGTTGAGTGGGTGCTCAACCAAAACCTTGTATGCTTTGGAATTGGTGTTCCTAATAAAACCTTGGTTTCAAAGTGGGTTTTTCTCCCAAAAGGGTTTCCCACTATAAATTATGTGTTCAGTGTTTTATTGTCTAGTATATGTTTGACAAAATGCACATGATATAATATTGCACAAAATCAAGGAAGCTGTGGTAAAAAAAAATTAATCAAAGATGATTCAACCCCCTCTCAGTGCTTGTGATCTCTAACACTAGTTACCGATACTATAGAGGGAAAGGAAAAGGAAAGGCCTATCTATAGTTTAGGGGTTGATCGCCATATCGTAATCCATACTCTACTCTACTCTATGGGATCGCCCTTTCCCCCGCCCTCTATATGGAGATGGGATAGGGGGGAGAGGGGATAGGGGCAACTATGTTCTATATATGGAGAGTTGGCAATGGTAAAGACCATAACAGCCATATAGATATATAGGCACTCGGTCGACCCCTATTCTATATATGGGTCGATAGAAGGCGCCCACATATATATAGATAGGCAAAGCATAGAGCACCTTCTATATATAGGGGCCCACCTAGATATCTAGGGTTGGCCACCGCCCTATCTATATATGGTAGTCATAGATGGGGCAAGCGTAGATATAGAAGAGAGGGCCGCCTATCTATATATCCGAATCTATCGCCCACGAGTAGTTGGATGGTGCCATGAGCCCCAGATGGATGAGATATGAACGCACTCACTCAATATGATCGATCGACCGAGAATCAATCAACGGCACAAAAATATATAGTGATTGAAAAATGAGTTATAAAAAATGAATAAGGAATAACAAATTAAACCTTTGAAATGCCAAACACATTGCGTTGAATAATGAAAATGCCATATATCAATATATCAATATTTATATTCAAAATAACGGTTACATTCAAAATTCAAATACAATTGGCCGGTGGCTCAAAGTCTCTAATCATACCCAAAGTTTATGCCAAACTCCTCATCGCTCAAACAAACTAGTAGGCTCCTTAAGGTCAAGCTCCTCCAAACCAATTCCAACCAACCCCGTCTATGTTACATCATCACAAATCTAAGATGGCTCCTCTAACTATACATCCCATCGTGTTGTTAGACTCTCCTTAAACGTAAGTGTGTTGTGGTCAATGGGATACTGAGGCACTATGTATATAATATAAGCTTATCCACCCTCCTTGAGGTAAGCTTGTTCCTCTTCGTAGAGTGGATTAAGCCATAAAGTAGATCGGTTCCTTGCTCTGCAATGCTCTCACTCTTGCTTGCTAATGCTTTCTCTCTTGTTTTGAATTTTTATATTGACTTGGTTATATACTCTATATGTATATGGGGCTCCCGCCATATCTCATTATGCTCACCCTTCAGTATCTATCTATATATGGCAATAGATCGGGGACTCCTATATATATATATATATATATATATATATATATATATATATATATAGGTCATCGTCTATATATCTAAGGAAAGCGAGAGCGGTGATGAAGCTTTGTGTATTTATATGGGCAAAAAATGGCAAAGTTGTCAAGCAGCTATATATATATGGTCGCAATGGATACTTAGTTCACTCCATTCAATATTATAGCTCTCGAGGAACTCAAATTCATAAATGATAATGCCGATATTGAGAGGTAGATGGGCTACTATATATCTATATTTGGCGCCCGATAAATTATTTAAAATGACTAGATCAAATGGCCACCCAGTCATTGACAACCATAGAGAGCCTTATCTATATATCTAAAAAAGGAAACAAAGATCGATCCTGGTCATGGGCATATTGAATAAAGGATATGTTGGGATGGGCACGAGGGCTTTGTAGATCTCCCTATAGTTCTATATAGAGATATAGGCATTGATTGATAGGTGCTCGAACCCCCTATATGGGTAGATATGGGGCAACTAGATTGATTGTCCCATATATACCCATATAAAGAGGGGGAGGTCCCCCTCTCTATAAGGGGAGTAGGTCAAGGCATCACTCATCTCGTCACCATCGATCTAGGTCTTATTGATGAGGATGGCCAAATCCAGTCTAGATGGATGGGATAGGATGGTCGAGTCGGGATGGATGGGATAGCCGAGATCCAGGCCTAGATGGGAAAACAAAGGCTCAAAACTTAAAGCTCGATACCACTTTTACACAACCAAACACAACACAGAAAGACTTATAGACTTATGCTAGCAATGCTCTAATACCACTTTTAAAACAAAGACACAAATGACTCTTTAACAAAGGCATATCAAACATTTATTATACCATAAACATACACAGAATACTTATATCTCCTCGTCCAAATGTTTCATATACAACACTTAACACAATATCATAAACATCACCACTTTCATAATATTCTTCAAACTCAGAGAATGAATTTATTATTAGAAGATAATGAAAACCATTTACAAGAAGAAAGACATAGACTGTATTGAACATATCACTTACAGACTTAAAACTCTTGACTCTAGACACCCTCGATCAATCTCCAATCTTCCGTGTAGTGAATGAAACCAAACATCCCAATTTATAGGATTTTGGATAGCTTTTCACCGAAGACTGAATGACCGGGTAAAACACAACCGGTGACTCCGGTAACCCAAAAGATTCCCACTAACACAAAAGTGAGAATGACACGGACACGGACCATGAGTACATGCCACCCATGATAACACCTTTTTAAAGTGGAGCGGTCCACCATGCTTCCAGATAAGATCTAAAGAGAATCTTATCTTAACTTTATTGACACGAT
The DNA here is from genome assembly GCA_018340775.1 of Taxus wallichiana var. yunnanensis. NCBI lineage: Eukaryota > Viridiplantae > Streptophyta > Pinopsida > Cupressales > Taxaceae > Taxus > Taxus wallichiana. The sequence goes on along the minus strand of CM031244.1, from coordinate 434,807,058 downwards.
CGGCAACAGGCCTGCCGACATAGCCGAAAGCAAACATGATAGTGACAAGCCCACTATCATAGCTATCAAGTGCTGTCATAAAGCACTGAGGGTCCAGAAGTGTCATCATCTGATGAGGAAGAAGTCTCATCAGTCCTTAAAGGAGCTGGCTCCAGATTTCTCGTGATTCTTTCCATGTAGGGCCTTGAAGTTGATGCAGTCCCATCATTATCTGGTCTTAGATGTGGCCTGGTAGGATACATGTAATGATCTGGAATACGTAGAGGCGTATCCAGGAGCAGGAGGATGAATTGCCATTGTATGATGCAGATATACTTTTCTCCATATTTGTCCATTCGGATTATTATGGTGTCCCCTGAAAATGTTAGGCTTGGCATAATATTGAACTTTGACATACCAAGGAATTTTACATTGAATTAAATATTTCTAGCCAAGTCAGGAGAAATATCAAGCAATGGAGAATCAGAGATTTTTGTAGGAAGATACTTAGCTAAGAAATACTTGAAATCCTGGAGGATGTACTTCCTATCTCCTTGCGTGCTGGGTCTATTCCAGAGATCAAAATGCTCGAGAGGATGTTCCTCTGTCATCCATAGCTTTAGCAAAAACCGAACTTCCATAAAGTATTTGGCCTGAGAATGAGTTGTGTCAGGCGATGTCCTTGAATTGGCAAAGGATCAGGGTGTTCCTGATATCTTGAATGACGCCAAGGCCATTTTAATGTGCAAAAACACAAGGATCTTGAAGAGTATGGAATTCAGTATAAGGCATTTCTGGATCAACAAACCTTACAGCAACCTCTGTCATATTATAATGAGAGGTGTATATATAATCTCTGTAAATCAAATGTCCTTCAGCTTCTCTGGACATTCTTGCATCATTTTCTCTGAGAGATAATATCTGTCTCTGCAATTATTCACATCCCATGTTCCCAACGGGTTCATGGATTATCGAGTGACATTCACATTTTTACCAGATTTAATTCTCTGCTTGCAAAGTCAGCAAGAGAATTCTTCTTTCCTTCAATATGTTCAACTTCAAAGTCGAAGTTATCAAACCATAGACCCCATCTTTGCAATCTATTAAATGCAGTTTTATGTGCAGGGTCTCCATTGTTCAACCTGGCTTTAAAATCTTTTAAATCACTTCTGAGAATAAAGTGATCATTTTGAATGAAGAATAAAAATGCTTTAATGGCTTTTTTTTGCCAGGATTTCTTTATGAGAAGAATGGTATTTTAATTCTGAACCTTGAAAAGATCCAGATGCATATCTACAAATCTTTTCTTTACCATTCTCTATCTTTTCTTTTAATATAGCTCCCCAATAATTTTCAGATGCATCACATTCAATAATCTTCATCACTGCAGATCAGGAAGGACATTGGTGGAAGATTCAATACCTGTTGCTTGATGCGTTTTACTGCAGAAGTCATTTCAAGACTCCATGCGGGAGCATTCTTCTTTAACCTCTTGTTCGGGAGGATTACGTGCTCTGCTATATTTCTTGTAGAAACTGCTACATAGTTTTACACCCGAGGAACCTTTGAAGTTGTTCCTTTTCTTTGAGTTCATCTCGGGAACTCCTGTATCTTAGATACAACATGCTTTTGCATTTCTATAGTACCATCCTTTATCTTGATACCAAGAAAATCTATCTCATCCTTGAATACTTCTATCTTTGTAGAGATAGACATAATCCATTAGCATAAACAGTATCATAAAACTTCTGTAAATGCTCTATATGTTCTTAGGAGATTTGCTGAATATAAGAATATCATCAATGTATACAATCAAGAAATCAGCTAAATCTTTGAAGATACTGTCCATCTTTTTCTGAAATATGGATGGAGCTGTTTTAAGGCCAAAGGGTAATACCTTCCATTCATATTGGCCTCCTGGTACTACAAAAGTTGTTTTATAGCAATCTTCAGGCTGTAAGAATATTTGCCAAAAACCAGATTTTAGATCAAACTTAGAGTATACCTTAGATCCTTTGATTAAGCGCAAGTAAATCATCACGGCGGGTATGGATGTTGAGCAAGCGGTATATATTTGTTGATGGCTTGTAATCTACACAAGCCTTCTTCTTCGCCTTAATTGTTCACTTCTTTTGTTCACGTAGAAGGCTGCACAGGACCATGGTGAATTGGATTCTTGAATAAATCCACCTTTTAATAACTTCTGGATTTCTTCATGGCATTCCTTCCTTTCAGAAGGAATCATTCCTCTGTGATGAGCTCTGAATTTAGGAGTGAGCTCTTTTCCTTCTTTATCTTTTACTATCTGCAATTCAAGTGAACAAACATGCTTTTTTCTTTCCACAAAAGCATGTGGATTGTCAGAACATAAATCCTTACGGATTTTCTCAATATATCATCAATATTACTTTTACATGCGGCAATAGACTTATGAATCCATTCTGACTTGGATTCTTTGACAGACTTTGGTAAAGGCACTATCTTCTGATATGTATACCTTCTAGGAATTTTATGCTGGGCTTTGAACAAAGTAATGAAATCTTTATCTATCTTGAAACCGCCACAAGCATGTAGAAAATCAACTCCTAGCAGACAATCATATGCCTCCATATCATGCGTTGATAAAATCTTATAGTCTTATATATGCCACATATGATGATTTTTATTCAGCCACAAATTTAGAGATGACTTCTTTCTTATCAAATCTTATCCTTATGTTGGTTTGTTCCCAACAATCAGGAGGAATAGCTTGGCTTCTTAACATACTGATATCAGCACCAGTATCAATCATTGCATCTAAACAATATGGCTTCATATTAGGAATGCAAATGGTGATTGAGATGAAAGGATTTTGAGTACTGGTAACAGTACATACCTCTGCTGATCTGGGCTGATCTGAACATTCTTCTTGAGCATCTTGGGCCAAGATCTCTTGATATGCTTCTTCAATGTCATCTTTCTTTTCTTCATTTTTCTTCTTCATTAAGGAGTCTGGAAAACTCCTCTGTGGCTTTCTTTATGACTTTATCAAGGAACTCAATACGGTTCCTTCTCCATTTTCTGTAGATTTGAGGATCAGGATGTCTCTGATCCATCTGTTCAACAATATTCTCTTCTGGGAAGAGAAATGGATAACTTCTTGGAGGATTCTGAAATCCTCTGCCTCTGCTTCCTCGCATTCTCCATGGACTTCCTCTTCCTCTGATAGGAATTTGTCTTTGTCTTACAATCTGCATAGGAGGAGAGAATGGCTCTTCATTGCAATAGAGGCTTCCTTCTTGCTCTGCTTCTTCTTCTTGGATCTTCTGGAGTTGAGCTTGCTCTATCTGATACTGTTGATTATACTTTTGCTGGAATTCTTGCACTCTTTTCAACAGTACTGCTCTTCTGGTCGTATCCCATGGGGGACATGAATTGAACTCACTTTGATATAAGTCCAACTGCTGCTTGAGAACTTCAGCATTTGGTGGAGCAAGAGGGTGCTTGAAACTAGCAAACATGTTAACTCTAACCATATTTACAAATGATGGCAAACTATCATAACCACCATTACTGTCTGAACTATCTGAACTGTCAGAACTACTGTTAGGAGCTTTGGCTATATTACACAAAACATCATCCTCAGAATAATATGATACATCAGAAGAAAGACTTTCTGAATCACTTACATGCAAATAATCTTCTTCTGTTATTCCTTTTGATGCAAGGGCATTGACCTTTGCTTTACCTTTGTCACTGCTTCTCTGAGGGCATTTATCAGCATAATGCGGACCTTTACAGATAAAACATGTAGGCATCCTTTTATCTCCCACATATTTCTTTTTCCTGAAGACAAATTTCTGAAAGGTCTTCTGTTAGTGTCAGAATAATATTTCCTATTCTTTTTATGATACAGCTTTCTTTTATACTTAAACTTATTGTGCTTATACCTTCCCTTCCCCCTTTTTTGAGAACAACCATGGCAAGATGACTTGGTTGTTTGAGGACAAGGATCACAGCCAAAGGGCTCTATAGCATACATAGCACAAAATTTCTTACCAAGAGATTTTTCATTCTTCAAAGCTTGTTTTCTTTCCCACTTGTCTCTGCACAGCTTGATGTTAGTTTGATCAATAATCTGATTGATCATTCCAAAACTGAGATCTTCAGTTTTCATTCCATGCATAGTCTTTTTATACTCTGTGGCAAAATAAGGCGGAAAAGACTCTATATATCTCAATCTCATGGTTTCATCATTTATGTTGCCAGAATTATAATATAGATTCTGCATGTATAACATTGATATTCTTTAACTCTACTCATGTCACATAATCTGGCTCTTAAGAATAAAGCTGTATTCTTTTCTTTATCATCTTCTATATTACCAATGAATTCTTTTATGATAGCAGCTGTTAAACCCATGTAACCACTTTGCTTTATTTCATTTTGATTTGGAAGAGAATCCCACCATTCTTTCACTATTCCTACAAAACCATTGGCTATTGCGAGATCTTTATAGCATGAGGATCTTTTCTATATATCTCAGCTTGAGAATTTCCCCATCCTATCATACCATGTATCATTTCTTTTATTTCTTCAATAGATCTGCATTCTAATTTATACCAATTTGGTTGTAGGGTTTGAACTCTAGCCATACCTTGTAATGGTTCTGGTTTGGGATTTGATGTCTCTCCAACGATCATAGCTTCGCTTTGCGATGCTTCTCAATCTTACCATTCCAACATTCTTCTTATCAAAGAATAATGGCTTATGCTGGGTTATCAACTCTTTATGCGGCTGCTTCTTTGATGGATTTGCCAGATCTTCTACTTGCTTCATGGAGACAATATTACTCCAGTCTCCTTCTTTATGCACAACTTCGCTTTTATCTTGAACATCGATCTGCTGCAGAACATCTTCAACAGATTCTGAAATCTGGTCAATCTTATGATCCATCTTTTCTAAAGAATCATGAGCATGAGCTAAACTACTTTCTACAAGCTCATGTGTATGAGTTAATTGGTTAGCAACATTAGATTTTATGCTAACAGTATGATCAACTAAAGGCTGTACAATGTCAGCAACATTCTGAGAAATTACTTTGGGCAATTCTTCAATAACAACCTTATGATTATTCTGCACCAAAGTTTCTACCTTTTTAACAGACTTTTCTAAGTCTTCTACTCTTGTATTCAAAAGTTTTAAGGCTCCAGCAGTATCACCTTTTCTTCTGAGTTCCAAGGCCTTTAGATTCTTCTCCATCTCTGCAAGTCTCAAATCATATAGAAGAAACTTTATCATATGTAGACTTGACTGCTTTATTGGTCCAGTTAAGCATCTTTGAACTTTCAGATGGTTCGATCTGACGATCTACCGTCCTCTGGTACCAATGTCATCGCTTTACGCTTCTCATCTGGAGAAATCAATTCATAGCTCTCTGTTGGAGGAAAAGAATTATAACTTCCTGATGCCATGTTAATGGCTGGGCCATTTTCTGGAACATACTTTTGTTGTACTAATTTCTCACAGTCATTACACCATAAGAAATCAGTGTTTGGATCATGAACCAAAGAATTGTGACTGCATAAGAATATTTTCTCTTTTGACTTCTGAGTAGGGGGAGGACTTGGAGCAGGACTGACTCGATTGACTCGACTCACCTCTTTGAAAAATAAGAACTGTCAGACTTTACAGAATTAGATCTAGGTAATGCTAATCCTAGAGTTAGACCTAAAACTTAACTTTACATCATTTTTGGATTCATCAACTGCTGTAGCATTTTGTAGCTTGGGCTGGTTCTGCTGAATAAATTTTTTGGATAGTGTCCATTCTTTTGGAACACGTATCTGGGACCAAGAAATTAACTCTGGTTCTATTTTTTGACTTTCTAAATTCACATGACTCACCACGCTGCTGCCCTTGGTAACACCGTGCTTGACTGCAGGGTACATGGTGTTGACAAGGCGATAAATGACTTTATAATGTATAGCGAGTGGACATGAGCCAGGACGCATGTTCAATCCTGTAGTAGCCAAATGGAGTTTTAACACATCCTGTAACAAGATCATCTTTGGTTAAAGAGACAGGATAGTTAGGATAGACTTCAAAAGATATTGGTCCAGAATGTAACCAGTTTGGATTGCTGCAAGCAATGAATCTTTAAAATTATCAAAACGGAGATCAAGGAGACAACACAAAATAGACGCATTAAGACCACGGCGGAATAGAGGAGTGATACCTATTGTACACAACCTATATGGGCAAACTGATATATACTTTGTTTTTTAAGACTTTTTATATCAGCTCTATCTATAAGAGGAATATTATATTCACAAGAAGAAGTATGAGGGACTTGATAACTGACTCTCTAGTTTTAAATACAATACTAGCAATCAAATGAAACTTATTTATTTTAGAATAGACTTGATCATATGATATCTTTGGAAGCTTCCAGGCAGGTAATGGTTCTGGTTCTTCAAGAACAGATATGTCAGAATTTACGGGCCAAACATCAGAAAGGCTTACCAAATCTTCATCTTCAATATTCAAAGAAGATAAGCTAGGGCGAGCTTCAAGTAGCCATTTTGATAATTATTAAGAGCAACTTTGCGAGCACGGGGCTTACGTTATCGGGTCAACCTAAAGCTGCACACACACGGCGACTTACTTGCGGGACCTCGCCTCTTTGCTGCGAAATTTGTTGTATAAACTCACTTTTTCACAGATGACGAACTTAGACTCTATTAGACCCTAAGCAAGATCTACTATCTTAAAAATGACAAAGCTAGGATATAAACACCGATGACCAAATTTGATTTAACTTAAGAACTTTTCGATCGAGAAACTTCTTCTCGGCTCTAAAGTCTGGAGGACTCTTTTAAAGATTTTAAATTGCTTGCTAATCCAAACTGGTTTGCATTCGGACCAATATCTTTTGAGGTATATCCTAACTATCCTGTCTCTTTAAAAAGATGATTTGATACTGAGGATGTGTTAAAACTCCATTTGGCTACTACAGATTGAACATGCGTCCCGGCTCATGTCCACCACTCGCCTATACATTATAAAGTCATTTATCGCCTTATCAACACCATGTACCTGTGATCAATCAGCACGGTGTTACAAGGCGCAGCGGCGTGGTGAGTCACGTAAATCTAGAAAGTCAGAAAATAGAGCCTGAGTTAATTTCTTGGTCCCATATCGTGTTCCAAAAGAATGGACACTATCGAAAAAATTTATTCAGAGAACCAGCCCAAGCTACAAAATGCTACAAAGAGTTGATGAATCAAAAATGATGTAAAGCTTAAGTTTTAGGTCTAACTCTAGGATTAGCTTTACCTAGATCTAATGCTGTAAAGTCGCGAGTTCTTATTTTTCGAGTCGGTGAGTAAAGTGAGTAGTCGATCAGAGTCGATCTGTTCCAAGTCGGCCGAGTCACTACTCAGAAGTCAAAAGAGAAAATATTCTTATGCAGTCACAATTCTTTGGTGCATGATCCAAATACTGATTTCTTATGGTGTAATGACTGTGAGAAATTAGTGCAGCAAAAGTATGTTCCAGAAAATGGCCCAGCCATTAACATGGCATCAGGAAGTTATAATTCTTTTCCTCCAACAGAGAGTTATGAATTGATTTCTCCAGATGAGAAGCAGAAAGCAGTACATTGGTACCAGAGGACGGTAGATCGTCAGATCGAACCATCTGAAAGTTCAAAGATGCTTAACTGGACTAATAAAGCAGTCAAGTCTACATATGATAAAGAGTCTTCTTATGATTTGAGACTTGCAGAGATGGAGAAGAATCTAAAGGCCTTGGAACTCAGAAGAAAAGGTGATACTGCTGGAGCCTTAAAACTTTTGAATACAAGAGTAGAAGACTTAGAAAAGTCTGTTAAAAAGGTAGAAACTTTGGTGCAGAATAATCATAAAGTTGTCATTGAAGAATTGCCCAAAGTAATTTCTCGAATGTTCTTTGACATTGTACTGACCTTTAGTTGATCATCTTTGTTAGCATAAAGTCTAATGTGCTAACCAATTAGTTCATACACATGAGCTGGTAGAAAGTAGTTTAGCTCATGCTCATGATTCTTTAGAAAAGATGGATCATAAGATTGACCAGATTTCAGAATCTGTTGAAGATGTTCCTGCAGTTGTATCTGATGTTCAGCAGATAAAAGCAGAAGTGTTGCATGAAGCAGAAGGAGACTGGAGTAATATTGTCTCCATGAAGCAAGTAGAAGATCTGGCGAATCCATCAAAGAAGCAGCCGCATAAAGAGTTGATAACCCAGCATAAGCCATTATTCTTTGATAAGAAGAATGTTGGCATGGTAAAGATTGAAAAGCATCAGCAAGCAGAAGCTATGATCGTTGGAGAGACATCAAATCCCAAACCAGAACCATTACAAGGTATGGCAAGAGTTCAAACCCTACAACCAAATTGGTATAAATTAGAATGCAGATCTATTGAAGAAATAAAAGAAATGATACATGGTATGATAGGATGGGGAAATTCTCAAGCTGAGATATATAGAAAAGATCCTCATGCTATAGCATCTGCAATAGCCAATGGTTTTGTAGGAATAGTAAAAGAATGGTGGGATTCTCTTCCAAATCAAAATGAAATAAAGCAAAGTGGTTATATGGGTTTAACAGCTGCAATCATAAAAGAATTCATTGGTAATATAGAAGATGATAAAGAAAAGAATACGACTTTATTCTTAAGAGCAGATTATGTGACATGAGTAGAGTTAAAGAATATCAATATTACATGCGAGAATCTATATTATAATTGCAGCAACATAAATGATGAAACCATGAGATTGAGATATATAGAGTCTTTTCCGCCTTATTTTGCCACAGTATAAAAAGACTATGCATGGAATGAAGATCTCAGTTTTGGTATGATCAATCAAATTATTGATCAGACTAATATCAAACTCTGTAGAGACAAGTGGGAAAGAAAACAAGCTTTGAAGAATGAAAAATCTCTTGGTAAGAAATTTTGTGCTATGTATGCTATTGAGCCATTTGGCTGTGATCCTTGTCCTCAAACAACCAAGTCATCTTGCCATGGTTGTTCTCAAAAAAGGGGGAAGGGAAGGTATAAGCACAATAAGTATAAGTATAAAAGAAAGCTGTATCATAAAAAGAATAGGAAATATTATTCTGATTCTTTTACTAACAGAAGACCTTTCAAGAAATTTGTCTTCAGGAAAAAGAAATATGTGGGAGGTAAAAGGATGCCTACATGTTTTATCTGTAAAGGTCCGCATTATGCTGATAAATGCCCTCGAGAGAAAAATGATGAAAGGTAAAGCAAAGGTCAATGCCCTTGCATCAAAAGGAATAATGAGAAGAAGATTATTTGCATGTAAGTGATTCATAAAGTCTTTCTTCGATGTATCATATTATTCGAGGATGATGTTACGTGTAATATAGCTAAAGCTCTAACAGATTATGATTCGATAGTTCGGCGATAGTAATGGTGGTTATGATAGTTTGCCATCATTTGTAAATATGGTTAGAGTTAACATGTTTGCTAGTTTCAAACACTCTTGCTCCACCAAATCTTTGAAGTTCTTAAGCAGCGATTGGATCTATATCAAAGTGAGCTCCATTCATGTCCCCATGGGATACGACCGGAAGAATCGATCTTGTTGAAAAGATTGCAAGAATTTCAGCAAAATATGATCAACGATGTGTCGAGATAGAGAGCAAGCTCAACTTCGAGAAGATCCAGAAGAAGAAGAGAGAAGCAAGAAGCAAGCCTCTATTGCAATGAAGAGCCATTCTCTCCTCCTATGCAGCAGATTGTAAGACAAAGCAGATTCCTATCAGAGGAAGAGGAAGTCCATGGAGAATGCGAGGAAGCAGAGGCAGAGGATTCCAAAATCCTCCAAGAAGTTATCCATTTCTCTTCCCAGAAGAGAATATTGCTGAACAGATGGATCAGAGACATCCTGATCCTAATATCTACAGAAAATGGAGAAGGAACCGTATAGAGTTCCTTGATAAAGTCATAAAGAAAGCCACTGAGGAGTTTTCTAGACTCCTTAATGAAGAAGAAAATGAAGAAAAGAAAGATGACATTGAAGAAGCATATCAAGAGATCTTGGCCCAAGAAGCTCAAGAAGAATATTCAGACCAGTCAGATCAGCAAGAGAGGTATGTCTTTATTGCAGTACTCAAAATCCTTTCATCTCGATCACCATTTGCATCCCTAATATGAAGCCATACTGCTTAGATGCAATGATAGATACTGGTGCTGATATCAGTATGTTAAGAAGCCAAGCTATTCCTCCTGACTGTTGGGAACAAACCAACATAAGGATAAGATTTGATAAGAAAGAAGTCATCTCTAAATTTGTGGTGAATATAAAAATCATCATATGTGGCATATATAAGACTATAAGATTTTATCAGCATGATATGGAGGCATATGATTGTCTTTTAGGAGTTGATTTTCTACATGCTTGTGGCAGTTTCAGTATAGACAAAGATTTCATTACTTTGTTCAAAGCCCAGCATAAAATTCCTAGAAGGTACACATATCAGAAGATAGTGCCTTTACCAACGCCTGTCAAGAATCCAAGTCAGAATGGATTCATAAGTCTATTGCCGCATGTAAAAGTAATATTGATGATATAGTTGAGAAAATCCGTAAGGATTTATGTTCTGACAATCCACATGCTTTTGTGGAAAGAAAAAGCATATTTGTTCACTTGAATTGCAGATAGTAAAAGATAAAGAAGGAAAAGAGCTCACTCCCAAAGTTCAGAGCTCATCACAGAGGAATGATTCCTTCTGAAAGGAAGGAATGCCATGAAGAAATCCAGAAGTTATTGAAAGGTGGATTTATTCAAGAATCCAATTCACCATGGTCTGTGCAGCCTTCTACGTAAACAAAAGAAGTGAACAATTAAGGCAGAAGAAGAGGCTTGTGGTAGATTACAAGCCATTGAACAAATATATAGCTGTTGTTCAACATCCGATACCTGCTCGTGATGATTTGCTTGCCAGAATCAAAGGATCTAAGGTATACTCTAAGTTTGATTTAAAATCTGGTTTTTGGCAAATATTCTTACGACTGAAGATTGCTTTATAAACACAACTTTTGTAGTGCCCAGGAGGCCAATATGAATGGAAGGTATTACCCTTTGGCCTTAAAACAGCTCCATCCATATTTCAGAAAAAGATGGACAGTATCTTTAAAGATTTAGCTGATTTCTTGATTATATACATTGATGATATTCTCATATTCAGCAAATCTCCTAAAGAACATATAGAGCATTTACAGAAGTTTTATGATACTGTTTATGCTAATGGATTATGTCTATCTCTTACAAAAATAGAAGTATTCAAGGATGAGATAGATTTCCTTGGTATCAAAATAAAGGATGGTACTATAGAAATGCAAAAGCATGTTGTATCTAAGATACAGGAGTTCCCAGATGAACTCAAAGAAAAGGAACAACTTCAAAGGTTCCTTGGCTGTGTGAACTATGTAGCAGGCTTCTACAAGAATATAGCAGCAGACAGAATCCTCTGAATAAGAGGTTAAAGAAGAATGCTCCCGCATGGAGTCCAGAAATGACTTGATAAAACGCATCAAGCAAGCAGTATTGAATCTTCCACCAATGTCCTTCTGGGATCGGTATGTACGAAGATTATTGAATGTGATGCATCTGAAAATTATTGGGGAGCTATATTAAAAGAAAAGATAGAGAATGGTAAAGAAAAGATTTGTAGATATGCATCTGGATCTTTTCAAGGTTCAGAATTAAAATACCATTCTTCTCATAAAGAAATACTGGCAGCAAAGAAAGCAATTAAAGCTTTCTTATTCTTTATTCAGAATGATCACTTTATTCTCGAAGTGATTTAAAAGATTTTAAAGCCAGGTTGAACAATGGAGACCTGCGCATAAAAGCGCATTTAATAGATTGCAAAGATGGGGTCTATGGTTTGATAATTTCGACTTTGAAGTTGAACATATTGAAGGAAAGAAGAATTCTCTTGCTGACTTTGCAAGCAGAGAATTGAATCGGTAAAGAATGTGAATGTCACACTAGATAATCCATGAACCTGTTTGTGGAACATGGGATGTGAATAATTGCCAGAGACAAATTGAATCTCTCGAGAAAATGATGCAAGAATGTCCAGAGAAGCTGAAGGACATTTGATCTACAGAGATTATATATACACCTCTCATTATAATATGACAGAGGTTGCTGTAAGGTTTGTTGATCCAGAAATGCCTTACACTGAATTCCATACTCTTCAAGATCCTTGTGTTTTTTGCACACTAAAATGGCCTTGGCGTCATTCAAGATATCAGGAACACCCGATCCTTTGCCCATTCAAGGACATCGCCTGACACAACTCATTCTCAGGCCTAATACTTTATGGAAGTTCAGTTTTGCAAAGCTATGGACAGAGGAACATCCTCTGCGATTTTGATCTCTGGAACAGACCCAGCACACAAGGAGATAGGAAGTACATCCTCAAAGATTTCAAGTATTTTTAGCTAAGTATCTTCCTACAAAAATCTCTGATTCTCCATTGCTTGATATTTCTCCTGACTTGGCTAGAAATATTTTAATACAATGTAAAATTCCTTGGTATGTCAAAGTTCAATATTATGCCAAGCCTAACATTTTCAGGGGACACCATAATAATCCAAATGGACAAATATGGAGAAAAGTATATCTCGCATCATACTGATGGCATTCATCCTCCTGCTCTGGATACGCTCTACGTATTCCAGATCATTACATGTATCCTACCAGGCCACATCTAAGACCAGACAATGATGGGACAGCATCAACTTCAAGGCCCTACATGGAAAGAATCACGAAATCTGGAGCCAGCTCCTTTAAGGACTGATGAGACTTCTTCCTCATCAGATGATGATACTCGGGACCCTCAGTGCTTTATGATAGCACTTGACAGCTATGATAGTGGGCTTGTCACTATCATGTTTGCTTTCGGCTATGTCGGCAGGCCTGTTGCCGATCGTGTCAATAAAGTAAAGATAAGATTCTCTTTAGATCTTATCTGGAAGCATGGTGGACCGCTCCACTTTAAAAAGGTGTTATCGTGGGTGGCATGTACCCATGGTCCGTGTCCGTGTCATTCTCACTTTTGTGTTAGTGGGAATCTTTTGGGTTACCGGAGTCACCGGTTGTGTTTTACCCGGTCATTCAGTCTTCGGTGAAAAGCTATCCAAAAATCCTATAAATTGGGATGCTTGGTTTCATTCACTACACGGAAGATTGGAGATAGATCGAGGAGTGTCTAGAGTCAAGAGTTTTAAGTCTGTAAGTGATATGTTCAATACAGTCTATGTCTCTCTTCTTGTAAATGGTTTTCATTATCTTCTGATAATAAATTCATTCTCTGAGTTTGAAGAATATTATGAAGGTGTTGATGTTTATGATATTGTGTTAAGTGTTGTATATAGTCATTTGTGTCTTTGTTTTAAAAGTGGTATCGTGAGCATTGCTAGATAAGTCTATAAGTCTTTCTCGTGTTGTGTCTTTGTTGTGAAAGGGGTATCGAGCTTTATGTTTTGAGCCTTTGTTTTCCGACATCACTCACTTCATTATAGCACCACAATAGGTGGCCACTCATGTTACGTATAGAATGGGCTGCATTAACTCCTTGACTAGAGTTTATAGTCATTAACCACTTGAAAACCGGATGCATTTACTCCTCGACTAGTTTGCATCAACCACTTGATCGGGGCCACTCCCACTCATGTTACATACCTACGTATATAGTCGGTCTGGACCATGAATCATGCATGGTGGGTGAGGAATCTTGTCATGTTACGTGTATAGTGTGGACCATAAATCATGCATGGTGGGTGATGAATCCTATCATATTTTGTGTAAAGTGTGGACTATGAATCATGCATGACAATGAGTCATCATGTTACGTATATGGTATGAAAGTATGAACCATGAATCACACATGGCAATGAATCACCATGTCATCCATAATGGATGTATGAATCATGGACGGTGATGAATTTTGTTGTTCGTTGGTGCCCCTCTCTATATATGGGCAAATAAGGGCCCTTCTCATTTCGAAATTGGGTGGGGTAATGGAGATCGATCTCTATAGATGGTGGGGGAATGACAATAAACGGAAATCGGGTGAAATGATGCTATGTGAATGGAAGAAGGGTGTCATATATCTTTATAGGCATCGATTGATCCATGAATGGAAAAAGGGTCGGAAGAGGGGTGCTTGAAAGGGTATTCTCATGTTTGACGCTGCCCCATATATATAGAGTAGGGGCACCTCACCCATTGTAAGCACCTCAATTACCTATAGAGTCTTAACCCTTCTATTTGTCATCTTGGCCTTGGTGTTGGGGAATTCGGTCATCATCGTGTGAGAATGTAAAGTGTCTAAAGACCCTTGTCCTTCCATATATAGATAGGGCAAGTCCAACCCCGATCTCCCTCTATTATATTCTATGGGGTGAGGGTGTGAGGCTTATTTCTAGTTTTTTAGGAGTGCTTAAGGAGGGGCCCTTTAAGTATTAGGGTTAGGGTTAAGGGCCAAAAATTATTTAAATTTTGATTTTATAAAGAAAAACACTATTTGACATAACAATGACATGGGGGATTGACGGGATTCTCCGAGACAAATCGAGAGACTTGTAAAAGTCTCTCGGGACATCCCCACAACAACCACGACAAGGAGAAACATCTCAAAAACATCCCCTTCCTATTAGTGGCAGTGGGGGCACAGAACGGGACATTTCTCAAAGCAATCCCCGGAGCTCAAAGACATCCCCCTAAGAGACATCACTTTTCTTAGGGGGGACGCGACCCTATGGAACCTACTTAAGAACCAATCACATTCTCCACAATTATTTTGCATGGGTTTTACTAATTAGTGATAGATGGCCTCAACCTAACAACATCACTACATCGGTCTTAAAAAAAGATAAATGCCCCATGTTGATCAAGTAGACAAGTCAAAATGAAGGTCGGCCATTTTTATTGGTGTCCCACCCTATTACACCAACAACAGACCCTTGACTACAATTGTAAGCTTATGCTTATTGGCACAACTAGTACGTTTATCTTATACATGTATCGATTGTTATCAAACTTCAGGCACATATGTTAGATTTATAACAAATTTTTGACTATTGATGGGTTCAACATTGATTAATGAATGTTTCGTTGATTGGTGATAGGTGGCCTCAAACTAGTTACATCAATAAGTAGGGCTTGAAAAAATCTTTCCAAAAAAAGGGCTCTAAACTTCACCATATGACCAATATATCATGATTTTTCAATCACCTTAAAACTGCCCTATGATGACTAGTCAGTCATTAAAATTAAGACTGACCATTTCTATTGGCATCTCACACTATTACACTCCACCACCATCCCCTTTCCTGCCATTATATGTTACGCCCATTGGCATGATAAGTAAGCGAAGGAAACATAATGCATTGGACAGTCATACTACTATATTATTTACCCTATCGCTCTTATCAAGGAAAATACACTTATTCTATACTTTTTATCAAGAAAAAGAAATGAGACTACTAAGCAATTATGATTTCAAAATGCATCTCGAAATTAAAAATCCCCTATTTGGTTTGCAATTGCCAATTAGGTCTTTTGTCTGTTTTGATAAGCTTCTTTCACCACCATTCGTTTGTTTATAAGAGAGAAAACTTCCAAAGTATTAAAAACATGACAGGCAAAAGAATCATTACATCATTATTTGCAAATAAGTTTTTGCTATATTTACACAACAGTGCAAATCGATCTTTGAAGGATAACATTTTTGAAATCTCTTGGTAATGCTGAGATTGGTCCTGTTAATGGGTCAATTTCCCTTGACAAACCCTTGAAGCTGTAAAATCGCAGAACATTAAAATTTTGCTCACAAATGGCAAGGTCCAATGGTAATCAGTACTGAAATAATATCACTATATATTTATATATAAATTGAAGATCATGTGCCCTTCAAAGGACTTTCGAATAGGACCACTAGTTAATAGCACAAATAAGTCACCCTCTTTAGCGATTTCTACTAAATTTTAGCAGCTAGCTTACTAGCATTCCCATAGTGCATTTATTTCTACTGACAAATATATACAATTATAGAAAACAGACTAGGTATACTTGCAGCAAGGTCTCGTCAAGGGGGCAATGACACCTATTAGTATTTTTAATGTAAAAGCAGGTCCCATAATCAATTCAGCAGCTAAATTAGCAATTACTCAATTTCCTGATAGAACTATTTTTGGGGAAAACTGCAAAGAACATTTTTATTTTCTTTTATTTTACCATCAAAATTTTGGATCATAACATGCAATCTATCAGGTTCTCCATCCTGTTGATGGATTGTGTGTTTAAATAAAATGCTCTATGTAGATTTTCCCAAATATACCTCTATTTGCAAATTTACGGACTATGAAAACCTGAATTCATTAATCTTTATATGATGAGTTGATTTAAGACCTAAATCTGCAATAATACTAGTTCAGTTTATGGGACAGCCTTACTGCAATATCCTCCCAAAATTCCTGTGCGGCATTTACTTAGAAATTTGCCTAAACTCTCCATAACCACTAGGTTAATGCTCCAGAGTCCATACTACATATCTCCATAAGGCCAAGTCGAACAAGAACCACTCTAAAACAAACTAAATTATCTTTTCTACTCCACTCTGGAACAGAAATATCAATATATATTAACATATGCTAAGATTTACATTTTTAACTTGCCCTTTACAATCACCTTATTATTTAGCCCGACTTTTACAATCACCTCCTTATAAGGTTTCTTAAAATACTGAGTTATCAGTGACCATCCTCTCACCATCCTTCATTATAGAATCCTTAAAACAACCAGATACACATTCTAAATCTGATAACAGTTTATAGTCAATGCAGCAAGGTAGAACACAATAATACTGTTAAATTACACAGCTGATTTGATCCATGCAGAGGAACCCCTTTCAGATATCTGGCTCTTCCCTCCAGAGATCAAAATTGAACCCATTTCAACTCTCCAAGGGATTTGAACCATCCAAAAGCACAAAATTAAAAATTAGTCCACAAAAATCTAAATCTAATTTTTATGTGGAATAGTTGGCCGTTAGATAATAATAAAAAATGTCAAAAGAAGGGTTATTTTGATAAATGCCGCTCAAATGCAAATGGATGATAATTCTGTAATTACATTAAAAGTGATAAATGCAGCCAATGGGAAATATGTATGATGAAGAAATGTCAGCCTGACACGCATGGAATGCCATTTCCTTTCTTTCTATTGGATTTTTACCCATATTCCTTGCATTTTGACCTAGTAAAACAACTTTTTAATGATTTTTAAAGCCATTTAGTCGTATCTTAATGATAAATGCCATTAAATTCAAATGAATGGTAATTTTGTTATTTATCCGAATTCCTTGGGTTTTGATCTCATTTTCCGACCAAGTCCTCAAGGAGCTTGTCTCTCTAGATGTTAGGATTTTTCTTCCATTTATAAATCTCTAATCACTTTCAGCTTAACTTTCAGCTTATTCATCCTCTATTGCATGGATTTTTAATGGTTTTCATAGCCATTTGAGCTGCATTTTGGCCATTTGTTGTGGGGAGGGTTTTTGGGGTTAAAGGTGTCTATCGTGTGTTCCAAAATTGTTTGCCCTGCTCATTCCCCAGGGCTTAAAAGTAAGTATCTAACAACCCTTACAAAATGGAGAACAGATTTTGATTGGCTTGTTTGTTGGCTTGATAATCACTTGCTCTCTCACCTGCATGTCCCATTCATCAATTAGTGCTACCAGCCAACGAATGGCATCCATCTTCGCTTCCACATCCATCAATATAACACCTCTGCCTCACAGAAGGGGACTCAATCCTGCTGCTCCTTGGAAAATGATCTTCCGAACAAGTTTGCATGGGAACATGTTTGTTTTGATGCCATACATAGCATTACAGTAATATGGGGGTTCAGGTTTTCATACAGATTACCCCTTGAACCCACATTAAAGAATCAAAAGATATTACATAGAAACTAGCTACTCTTGAAAGATACTGGTACCTGGAGAAGTTCAATCGCAACATATGTCCATGTAAAAAAATCCAAAAGTGGCTACGGCTTTCAAACTTCTAATTAATACAATTGCTACATAAAACATAAAAGATTATTCTGCGTCTCTTCTAATTAACAACCGTAAGATGCAATAAAATGCTACTCAGCATTTAAGCAGCAACAAAACAAATTTGATTTGGAAAAATCATAACACACAATTTATTGCTAGTCAACATTTAAGGTGCTATATAACAGATTTGAACTGATGCGTAAGACGGTTGTTAATTGTAGTCAGTAATAGAGCTATATGATGCGAGTTAGAATTTGGGTTTACAATCTTCGCAAAACTGTGGGTACAGTTTCCTTACTAATACAAAGTCATGTCAGGAATATTCATTTAAACTGCAACTATAATCAACAATATGCTCCCAAACCCGTGTTTGGCCAACAATGGGTGGCTACGCATTGAACATTTTGCCCCTAGTTTCCCCAAATTTTCTGAAATACATCATGTACAGCTCCTTAAGAGAGCTTAAGCCTAAAACATAGTACAATTCAATGATCCTTTTTGTGTGGCTAGAACAAATCACAAGGCTTTCGCGCTTGGGAAATTAAAAAATCGCAAAACGACCATCAGAATTCAGGAAAATAATTAAGGCAAGGTCCCTTGTAACATGTTTTTAACCCTTAACTTTCAATTTCACACTTTTTCTCCATATAACATCACATAATTGATTTCTAAATTGAAACTCGAAATGAATGGCAATAATAAATAAACGCGCCTCGGAAATGTGTCAGATTGTGTACCTGTATATCGCTAAACCGCGTGAATGGAAAAGTGCGTCAGTTATGATCGTTTGTGGTTTGTTAACATCATTGAGAGGGAAGAATACTCCAAAATCCATGAACGCCATCAAAGGAGCACACAAACACAACCAAGCAACACAGAGCCTCGGCCTAAAAAGCGGCGCGGAGGCTAGGGAAGGGCATTCCTTCCCCATGGCAAACAAAATAACTTATATTAATATAGCTTGGCCTGCCTGCAAGCTCACCTGCAGAGGCAACGCCAAATACACCCCAAAGATGTTCAAACTAGTGAATATTACATAAATCAGTTATCCTTCCTCCTTCTGGAAGAATTTGAGGAATACGCCAACCTCATTTTTTTATTACAGCGTATATTATTTCCACATATTTGAATAAATCCCCTCAGATCTAACAGATCTCGAATTACAGGCAAACATTACAACCCTGGAAACATGTATTTATGTTTCAGGCAGCCATGAATTTGACGTCAAAGCCTTCAATACCGCCGCCGTAACGTTTTCTGGTGACTTCCAAACCATCTGGGCCGCCGATGCAAAAACGAAGATAGAGCCCCCTCTAATTAGGTAAGTCAGAAAAATCAATTTTACGACAGAGAATCAAGCCTAGGCAGACGCAACCGACAGAGATGAATGAAGATGTTTGTTCTGAAACCTGCAATTTATGGACATTTAGGGAAGAAACGAACGGTTCAGATTACCCTGGAATACAGTGAACCGACCAGAGGTCGGTTTGACGCGTCATCGACTAATATAAAAATACATTCCCAAGATGATGATGTTGGATTGTACAAGATAACATTTCGTTAGATACACTAAATTAAAAACTAAATGCAAATCTGAAACCCAATTAAAACGGTGACAACGAGCGCTTCTAAAATGCTTTGAGAGGGTGGCAATTGACAAAAATGAAATTAAAAGAGCTCAAAGAATTCAACCAGGGAACTCCGGTCGGGACAGAGGAGGTGAAAATGGCGGAGGAGAGTGAGAGAACCCAACCAGCGTGGAACTTAGCCAAGACCACACGACCTTCGTGAAATATGGAGAAGCAGATTCCAGGGTGTGATTCGAGCACTCGATTAACCCGTCCGTCAAATGACGGCGAGGAGAGCCACCATATGAAGGAGACAGATAATTTGACGTGGAAGGTATTACGGGAGACATAAAAAATTGTAAGGACAGAGCGATTTGCAAGAAAGGGAGAGATGGAAAAACCTAAAACCAAGGCATTGATGTTCAAGGAATGAAGGCGCAAAATACACCAGTCGTGCTAAGTTGATGGCCAAGGACTACCTGTAGCAGAGAATAATGGCATTATCTTAGTTTGCTGCAAGCAGCGGAAGCATAGAAAATGTTATGTAATTAGGAATACAAATTGTATCTACCTGTATTCTTCATAGTCACCGAATTTCAACTCCGGTTGGCTCTGGTTATTGAAGGTGATGATACAACACTTCATGCAGCTGCCTCATTTAGAGAACCCCAAATTCCCTTGCCCTGCTCCTGGGCCTCCTTCTCACCCCGTCTCCTCTGGTATGAAGTGCTTCTTCCCTGATGCGTGTAAAGTTTACACAAATGATTCCATGTGAAGGGGCGGTGTTAACAAACAGCAGATAATAGGAATGGTCATCGAAGCCGTAAAGGGTCTTGCCCTGCCTCTTGAGGGTATAGAAGACATCCATGGCCGTCACCATATTGCAGCGAGCGAGTTCAGTGGCGACCGCGTCCTTACTGACATTCTCCAAAAAATCTTCTAAACACCCCTGGTTTCCTCATAGATGAACCCGTTGATGCTTGACGCCAAGGTAATATCTGCGAAAGTGAGGGAAAGATGAGCAGGGGAAAATTAGTCAAGATTATTCTAGAGAAGAGTAGATAAGCCTAGAAAATGAAACATATCTCTGTCCGGATATTTAGATAAGCCTAGAAAATGTAAATAAAGTTTTTTACTATTTTCTACATCAGCAATTGACTAGTAGGACACATGGAAGCAAATCATGAAATTTGTTTAGCATGTCAAATCTAACATTAAAATATGTACACATGTCAGTTTAAGAATTTAAGTGTTAATTTTTTTTGAAAAATCAGTGTTGGAATAAGGCCTCAAATTTGTCAAATCATTCTTAACTAACCAATGGAAAATCAGATAAATGATTTTTCTTAAATAAATTAAATTGCCAAATTATTTACATAGAATAAAAACATTAGAAGTTTCAATGATAAGCAAAAATAATTATTTGTGATTGGTCTATTGAGAAAAATTATTTCATTGAACTGAAAGGTATAGGAACTAATAATAATAATAATAATAACAAAAATTAAAAAAAAAGTACGAGCATGGTTTAGGCTCCAATTCCTATTTTCTTGTAGTGGAAGGCCTTATGATTATTTTTAAAGCCAATGATAGGAAATTGTAGAATCTAGGCCTAATAAAAAAGAGTTCCATTTTTTTCCCCTAAACTTAAGAGGTCAGCTGGAGAGGAGGGTCGGGAGCAGTGGTTGGAATTTGATGGTCTCAGTAGACCGTTTTTGGTATTTTAATCGTAAATTGAGTTTAATAAAAAACAAACCCGTCAACTTAGCCAAGTAATTTTTGATAAAAGCGTATTTCAAAGCAAGTTTATATTATTTAAAACCGTAAAATTTCATAATAGTCAAATATAATATATAAGTTATATTACAATATATATGAAATTGGATTGGATTTTATTCATTTTACAAATATTCTATAAATCATATTGATAATGATTTTTAATATTTCCCAATTTAAATTTAGAAAATAAAATAAGTTTCGTGAAACTTGAATTTATTAAACTCAAAGTTCACACATTGTCTTTGCTTTTTCTAAAAACATATAAGTTTCTAATTTCAATAATATTGTCCCTGTATTTATTTTTATTTTTCATTACCAATTGCAATCTACAAGTTTCAATTCAAAATTTTATTGCTATAGGAAAATTTAAGGAATCTTATACTGAGACATCCCGAGAAGAAGCTTAAGATACTGAGACATCAATACATGTACATGATTATTATTTTGAATAACATAGAATTATTACATATTACAATTTCATTTTTCTGGAAGCAAGGACTAACGTAAACTAGAGGAAAAATTGGGCCTTCAGTACAGTAGATAAAGATATTTCAGTTGGGTTTTACAAAATATATAAAGATATTTATGTGACATATTCATCTCATCATCTACTCTTGAAGGCAACTTTTTTATCTCTGAACAAGAACATGAACCAATATTTCTAAATACCTGAGATCTTTTCCAGTATCATTTTTGCCACCACGGAAGAATTGGTTGATTAAGCCTTACAAACATACATGTTTATCGACAAATCATGATTTAGATTGCATATGTCCTTTCTTTTCAACAGCTTCGAAGCTGGACTGAAATCAAGGGTATTTCCTTTGAAACTTGTCATGGTAAAAAATGGCTTGGGTTTTTAGATATATTTTTGAAAAATGCCCTCCTTGAAATCAATATTTTTTGTTATTCAAAAATATAAAATTACAATTCATCAGTTGTTGTTAATGGCAACAATGATAAGAGGTTTATCATTGGCATTGAGTGCTTCATAGTTGGGAATCAGGATAGATTATAGGCCTTGCTACCACGATTGTTTCTGCTCTCATAATTTACTATTCTTCTTCTTTACTAGCCTATTGTTACAGGATTATTCATCCAGTCAGAGTCGCCGCTCAATAATAAAATACCGAAAAATTAGAGAAGGAAAATCTTTAAGCTGGTAAACTTCCCTTCTCATTTTAACATCTGAATTTATGTTTTACAATACCCACAAGAAAAATTGGATTTATCACGTCTCATTTAATGAGTTTATAATTTAATTACTAAATTTAATTTATAAATATATTTATCATCCTAAAATTATTTTAAAATGATATATATCAATTAAGATTTTTTGACAATTTAAAATTTTACTAAAAACGTAAATTGAAAGGTAACTATATCACGAAACCGTCATGAAATTTCCTTTTGACAGGTAGGGGTGACCGTCAAATTCGTGCCCTGGCTAGGAGTTTATGCTAAGTTTACGCTGATTTTTGCCCATGTGGAATATAATATGTATTCCCGCCATTATTTTTAGTGATTTTAGAAGGAAATATGATTTTTTTACCTACAAATAACAATAAAAATCCAATGGGATACTATAATATCTTAGTGGGTATTGTTGAGGAAACTAATAAAAAAACATGGGACCTTAAAACTACTAAAATGCTCTTAAATTTTCAAGAGACTCCTACTTAGATATTTATGGAGCCCCCTTCCATGGGGCAATGCTCTAAAAGAAGAGAACTTTTTAAAAGATATTTTAGCTTTAGAATATTTAGAAATTTAGAAATAAATAGTAGGCCATTATATCTCATATGCTTAATTACTAAGAATCGCACGTTAGGCGTGCGATGTTAATGCCGAAAGTAAAACAGTGGCGAGAGGAAAATGAAAATGAAAAAGACAACAAATTATTATGATATTTCAAGAGGAAAATGAAAAACTACAAAGTGGTGAAAACTAGAGTAGTAGAAAATATCTCATTGGACTACGGAAGAAGTGGAGTAGTTTGAAAGGGAAGGGTCATCGAGGATTAAGGGGGATTGGTAAGGACTAGGGAATGAAGTCGGGATTTATCTTGTATGTGTAGATAAAAACTACACACTAATAAAACACCGAATAATATAATTTAGAAACTGAAATCATCCGGGATATCTTTACATAGATGGAGCATACAATTTATAGTGTTTGATCTCCTACAAAGGTGGAGTCAACACTCATCTTCAAACCCTACAATCTCTCTCCATGAATCTCTCATATTTATCCCTAGGATATCTCTCTCATCCCTTTATTATCTCACACACCAAAATAGCTACGTGATTTGTTCTCACAACTCACCCAAATACTAATACTAACTATTACAACTATATTATTAATATGAGTTCTATAAACTCATTATTAATAATATTACAATTTATTAATAATGTCACAATATATTTGTAACATTCAATCCCCTATTGTTAACATTATTAATTCTCAATATATACACTCCTAATGATGACATTATAGAACCAACAATCACACTTCCTTTTCATAGCGTGTCGCTCATGTGTGCTCATGATCTAGATGGTTTTGTAGGTCAACCAACAACATGAAACAAAGGATGGTTTTACAAGACAACCAATAACCTAAAACAAAGGATGGTTTTACAGGACAACCAACAACCCAAATATCATATTGATGTTTTTCCTTTATGCTTTCGTTTGTCCTTTATGCTTATTAAATACAAACCTGAATAGAGGGAAAATTGAACACCGAGACCATGTTCCAGCTTCCCCCTCAATGTGAACATTTCACTTATTCAAACAGTAATTTTGAAATCATACCGCAAATCTAAAGAAAAAAACAAACATACACAGACACCGCCACCACGGCTTCGTGTGGCCCCGTCATTCGTGATTGCAAGATGTCGTTGATTGACCTCCAGCTTCTGTTGCCTCTGTCCTCCAGATAATGCATTATTTACTTAATACAAGAAGTCTCCATCACTTTGCTGAGCATTTGTTTCCTCATTATCAGAGTGGGTAGACTTCATATCTCAATCACTTTCTTCGTCTCTTTTTTCAAAAAAGAAGGATTTATCCTTCAATTTACCATCAAGTAAATCTTGCACGCTCTTTTCTTACAATACATAATACCATGTCCAGGAGCATTACAATAATGACAAAGAAATTTTCCAGGAAATGGGAAGGTTGATTTTTGTTTAGAAGAAGGCTTGAATATTCCTTTAGCATATGATTTGTTTCTACCATACATTGCAGTTTCTTCTAGATCAATCTTCTTGGTTCTATTTTCTTCTTCTATCAGAGAAGAAATTAAATCCTCTAGACTTGGATTTATTTTGCTCAAAGTGAAGACCATATTAGAATAGCTAGGAGGCATGCTATTAAGTAATACTACTTTTGCATCATCATCAAGCACATCAACTTTGATTCCAGCTAATTGATTTAAAATAGAACAAAAGTTACTGATATGTTCCACCATACTTTCTCCTTCCTCCATTTTGATTCTCGAACAACTTTTGCTTGAGTGCCATTGTTGCACTCTCTTCTTGTGACCCAGATAGTTTAATCAATGTCTTCAGATCAAATTTTATGTCTTTGTTAGATCTATGTGATGCGGGTAAGCATCAGATAAACCTAGGCCAATAATCGTCATTGTTTTTTTGATCCTTACTTTCCCATTTTGTTGCTTCATCTACATCGTGTGGTTTATTGATTTTTCCTTCCACAATCTCCCATAGATCTTTGTTAATCAACAACAATTGAGTTCTAACCTGCCATGTATGGAAATATTTGCCTTCGAATTTTTCAATTCGATTCAACTTGTCCATGTCGATTTAAAGAATTGGACGTCGGATTCCACCGAAAATGCGTCCGTAAAGCAATTTTTTTCACAACTTTTAACTTTTACACTTGACACACAATGACTCTTGACAATAATCACCTATTTGACATTGACTACCTATTATTCACTTGAACATAATTGACAATATTGATGACAATTTACAAATTTAAAAACAACACTTTTTAACATACTACATGATTTAATCACATAGACTATGTGATAAAATCAAACAAAATGATGTAACTTGATTATATGAACAATATAACCTATAAGATATCCATATACCTTTTAAGCTCAAAGGAAAATAACAACTAAGATTTACAATAAAACCTATTAACTAACAAAAGAATTGGTATTTGACTCTAACATGAGACGTGGATGGACTTACAAACCACATTATCCTAAAAATGACAATATACGTAATAATAAAAACATTGAGACAAACTAAATAACATCACTTGACTATTGATCCCGTATGGGTGATTTAACTTGGAGTTACACCGTGCGTGGAATATTGTATAATTGTGCACGTGGAAGAAAGATACCTGTAGATGGTGAAATTTAGGAACATGCAGCGAGCTTGTGAATACTCAGATATTGTGACAATGAGTGCGCCATTTGTATCATGGATATATTGGTATTCCTACTTTGACTGCTCCAAGGATACACTCGGGAATGCTGAGATTTGATTTGGATGCACATGAATATTGGAAGATTTACTATCAATCAATGACATAACAAAAATAAATATAGAAACACGATGCATATGGATCCACAAAAGTTTGTTACATTGTCTAATACAGTCAAAAAAGAATTTTTGAGACTCTCTTTAACGCAACCAGCTTTGATACCACTGATAAAAACTACACACTAATAAAACACCGAATAATATAATTTAGAAACTGAAATCATTCGGGATATATTTACATAGATGGAGCATACAATTTATATTGTTTGATCTCCTACAAAGTTGGAGTCAGCACTCATCTTCAAACCCTACAATCTCTCTCCATGAATCTCTCATATTTATCCCTAGGATATCTCTCTCATCCCTTTGTTATCTCACACACCAAAATAGCTACGTGAGTTGTTCTCACAACTCACCCAAATACTAATACTAACTATTACAACTATATTATTAATATGAGTTCTATAAACTCATTATTAAGATATTACAATTTATTAATAATGCCACAATACATTTGTAACATGCGTGATTACAGAAGAGGTTCTGAGGACATTTTTTGCATAGCAGTGAATGAAAAATGGGGTGAAATCTAAAGGGAAGATAAGGAGAGAACTCTCCCTCTAGAAATTTGGGGAATTGGAACACGGGAAGGTTTGTCGGTATCCTATTGGGCCTCCATTTATCGCTCAAATCTAATGACGAAAAGTAAAGGCAAATTAGGTAGACATGACAAATTTTCATCAACAATGTCGACGATAGAGCCAGTAGCACCATTTACAAGACATATTTCAACCCACAAATTTTCGAAAGCATGACTTCTTCGCTTGTTGACAAAATATCAACATTGACAACAAATGATGAGAAACTTAAAATTTAAAATTTAAACTTTTTTAAGACACGCATTAGCGTTGAATCAATAACAAATGTGAGAAACTTATCTAATATAGCTAAAAGCTATTATTAAATAATAGTTTTGACACACACATATTTTTTTACAAAAAGAAGACGATAAAATATCAATGAAACTAAGATCACCTATTTGAGTTTATCAAGCTATAAAAATAAGACTAAAAGTAAACTCCACTTCGACCACCAATTTACATGAAAGTAAAACCTATTAAAAATCATAAATAATGTTTCGCAAAGATTTATGATGAAAACGAGTCATAGTGAATGGACTTGTATATTACAACTACGACCTCTTACATGGGTTGATTAATCGATGTCGAGATGAACACATATAATATTACAAGTCTATAGAAATAGAAGATTCAAGAACGATATAAACAAAATTTGGCTCCAACTATTAGAGCTTTTATGGAGGCACGAATTGGCGAATAGTACAAGACATGTTGGTGAGTACAAGAATTGATTTTACACAGGATTCGAGGTGATAGGAAAGGAAACCAATGATAGCTTGGATGTGTCCATATAATCAAAACGTAGACACCGATGTTGGTCCAATGCATATATGTGTCGCATGATCATATGAAGACTTCAATGCTTGCATGCTTGGTGATGATGCAGAGCAGTAAAAGGAGAGGCATTTTCGTCTTCAGTTGTGCTTGAAAATAACTCGTTGTTCAACAAGCTTAATGCACAAGCTATTGAGTTCATTCCCATAGTGCAATCATTGGGACCCATTCAAACCAAAACACCCTCTCACAGCCGGTGTTTATGGGCTTCATGTTGTCGCATGACCATAAGTTTCGTTGTCGCAACACTTAGTTGAGCATTACTGCAACACAAAAAACCCACGGTGGCCTCCACATATGTGCCAAAACCCTTGACCGATGAATTTAGGCAAAAAAATCAAGTAGGAAAATGTAAAAAATGATTTATTTCTTATTTCGAGAAGATTTAACTGTCGAATCATTTTCGGCAAGTGAAGGAAAAATGTGAGTCTGTGCTTCATCGACTGATTCACATCACGCGTTCATGTCTCGTCATCTATGAGAAGGGGTGGAGCGTTACACATGTGCAAATGTCTTTCTATGTAATAAAATTTTATGACTTGCGAGTTATAAATATTTAGATTTATCCTCATCATGTACGCCATTATCAATATTTTCTTAATATGACAAGTTTAATGTGAAGAATTCATGGTTTACAAACTCCGAAACATTTTAGATTTATTCTTAAGGGCATTCGATATAGATATTCCTTAGATTAATAACATTGCAGTTGAAAAGATATAATATTTCGGAGAAAGAAAGTAATATTTTAATTACTTTCTAGACCCTATTTTTTAAAATAGCATGACACTACAATATTAACAAAAAGACTTTTTGGCATTAATACTTTTAAGTATCCTAAAGACTTATGCCATTAACAAAAGTGACACAAACTGAATTTATTTGCATGTATCAGGCCCTTAATCAATTGAATAATTTGGCAAACAACATACACTTTTATTCATTTCAATAAAAATCCAGTGTAATGCAAATATATAAACCCTTGTTCTTTCAATGGATGCACCAAGCAGTAAATTGCCATATGTTCCTCTAAACACTTTAGGCTACTTTTGGCACAAAGATGCTCTTGAAAAAATAAATTCGTTACAATTACAAGCTTGTTGATGTGTAAAACATTGTCTTAGATGTTCCAATGGATCTTTAAATTTATAGACTTATAATTAAATTCAAATTACAACCTTATCGATGCACTTGTGGACACCCAACATGTGGGTAAAGCTAACAAAACATGATAAGGAACCTAGGAGACCTGAAATAAAGGTAAGAAGGGATCACCAAAAGGGTGACCATGATTATAGTGGTATTGTTTTGGAAAAACAAAATCATAGTAGTACAAATTTATTAGATTAGAACTGTATTGTTATGGTTTTGGAAAGAAGCCCAACACAATTGAAAAATAGGGAAGAGGGAATTAGGGAGAGAGAGAGAATACGAGAAAGAAAAGTAGACATAAACAAACAAAGACAAATATAGAGTCGAAAATAGAGATAGAGATGTAAGGAATAATATAAAGTTAAAAGTTGCACAAAACATAATAAACATATCAAATTCAATCAAAACACAAGAAACATGCTTTAACAAGAACGTAATTTCTTGATTAAAAACAAACACTATAATACACTAACACCATAACAATTAACTAGTCCTATCGACGTATGCAACAATTAACTAGTCCTATATTGAAATTAGGTGTCTATATATGTGTGGGGGAAAAAGTACCCATCCTCAAGTTGAGTCCAAAATAAATAATATAGTAGTTAAGATATTTGTAGGGTTTGGATTTAATGAACCTAAGTTTTGTTTGTGTTGTAAAATACAAACAATTTTTTTAGGTGGATTGTATGAAATGTAAGTTGAAATTTTGGACAAACCTTTACCATTTGTAAACGATTATGATAAATATTTATATTATTTTTAATGTTTCCTTCTTTTATTATGAATTATATAGTATTTGAAGGGTAATACTCCTTAAAATTTTACATTGTCAAATTTAGTTCTTGAGAATTTCAAAGTGTTTATTTTAGATTCGTCATATACCATATTGATTAATAACTCAATCATTTATTTTATGAATTTCAAAGTAACTTATGATAAATGACCTCTATTTAGTTAGACCACTCCATCTAGTTTGAAAAAAACTTCAAAAAAGAAGTTTTGAATTCCATATGTCCAAAACTTAGCCTTACATAGAAAATTATTGGCCAAAAATAAGCCATTGCAAGCAAATACACATTTAAAAAAACAGACCTTTTGTCACAATTTATTAAAAAAATCATGAAATTTTAAGTGCCAAAAAAACCACGAAGGAGGTAGCCATATTTATTTCAGCAGAGTCATGGATGTTTCATCATTTATATACAACTCATGAGTGATGATTATATAAAGAGCTATTGATTCCTGGGGTTGGTTCGATCCAAAGCTAAGATGGTTTCAGGGCTTAGAGAATATTCATGTAGCATATAGAACATTACATGTTTTATTTGCACAGGTTTTCATAAGCAACTCAAATTTATATTGAAAAATAATAATAGAAAAGTATTTTTCATAGTGAAATTTCATACGAGGAACTTACAATTGATCGCGAGGTTTTTATGAAAAAATCAAAAACACATAAATAGGTCGCAAAGTTTTTTGAATTGCAAATAAAATTTCTTCCATTGCAGACCTTGGAAACCCAATAAATGAGGATTCTTACATATTTTAAATGCTAAAATTATTTTTCTTCCATTCATAAATACGATTTTTTAAATTAAATTTTAAGGAACCAATCTGCGCCATCTCAAGTCTGGGCAAAGTAATTTCATGAATGTGAACAAATGAGGAAGAAAAAGAATCTATTTTGTATTAAAATACAAGAAATATGCATAATATGAAGAATAACACAAATAGTACTAATCACTACGTGCAATTTGTTTTTCAAAACCTACCGAAAACAACATGGCGGGGTTCGATCTGTCCGACAATTATTTAGCCTTCAGTGGCATGTGTGCCTTGATTAGAATATTCAATCTAAGCTTAAGCGCCAAAGAAAAAAACAAGAAATCCAAAAAGTTGAGAGAATAACAATTCATTTCAATAACCTTATCGAGGATAATGATTTAGTAAATCTTGATTTAATGGAGGTGCTCTGCACACGATATAATAACGAAAGGAGCTTGATAAGTTGTTGAAAAATCGGACATATTTCTCATAACAAAAAGATGGATCACTAATGAACATAACATTACTCCTCATATCCAACATTAAACCATATTTTATTATATTATTTCAATATTTACATGTAGCCAATCCATCCTAGAAATATAAAAATCATTGCTAAGTCGAGAACATATGGTTTCAACATCTTAAACTCACAGATCCAACAATGGTGAAAGGAAAACACTTGCAGCAAAATTGACCCCTGCACCCATCAAACAAAGAGAACACCAGAGGCGTGTAACAAAAAAGCCACAAGCCCACAAAAAAACCCTTCCCTCGATTTGTGTCTGGTCTCATCCACTCAAGCCAGACAGTATTAAAGACATCGACCTACTTTGGTTAAAGATTGGAGAGTGCCTTTCTGAGATCAAATCAAAACGACATGTATCATTCACAAAAAAGTAGGGGCAACCATACAAAATATCCTATTCATGTCATACATGATAGCGACGGAAGAGAAGCATGCATGCGTACATTGCTCCAAAGTGCATGCCACGTGAACGGCAGATAATCGACCGTACATCGTCGACCAATTCATTGTGTGCGTTGATTTGTCTGACAGGTTGTCAGAGGAGGGGCAAGTTTCTACTAGAGAACATGCCTTTTGGCGTAAAAACCATTTTATTTTATTTTATTGTTAAAAATTTATTTAAATATTCGAGATCCACATAAGACTTGTCAAAACAAAGTCACACAACCACTAGTCTCTTTTATTAAAATTAGGTGTGTTAGAATATGTGTTTGGAAGGCAAAAGATGTCGCCCTCCAAACTTAGATTGAAATATCTCTATACCTACTTTGATTGATCAATTCATTATGTTGATAAGTGTGCCCCTTATAGGTTTGAAGGTTGTTGTCAAAAGAAACTAACACTTGGAGATTGGGTGTGTTGAAGTATGATGGAATCGATTCCTCCATGCATTGAAGTGCCATGAAAATTGGTCTGTCCAAAAAAATTGTCCACGTGGTTTTTCGCGGTAGGGATGCATTGATAGAGGTTGAGGTGGCGGTGACAACGTTAGCGACAAGGATGGCATAAGCGGTTACAAATACTCACAAGTCAGAACGGCCTAGATTGATTTGGTCATACATGTGAGGGTGAATCACAATCAACACCCTTCTTACAAGACAACACCCTAATATGTGACATGGCATCAAATCCCTAGCATAATGCTTGAACACAACTAAAATCCATATTGAAATACATGGTGGTGGAAAACCATTACTCCACTCAATGATAATCTCATGTGGTGTTGAAAAAAATTGCCATTGCATTGCCTCTGCCCGACCCTTACAACTTAGACATTCGTGGATTAAATGCTCAGCACAAACAAAACCATAGATAATTTAAAATGTTAAACATCAATTAACATTTATCTTATTTATTACGGTTTTCTCTTATTAGTCCATGTATCCTAATCATGTTTATATTAATTAGTTTTTCTCAAACCAATCGAAGCAATAATTTTTCCCTCGCATGAGTATTTGCAATGTCTAAAAGCAAATACCATATTTTCTAATTTAATAAAATACTTTAAAAATAAATTTTCTACTTTCCTATCTATCATTGATAATGATGTGACAAAAATTTCAACTTATTCCAATACACATTTTAAATTATGAGTTAGAAAAATAATATTGTGACATGTGTAAGGGTATTCATAATTACTTTGTGGATTTAATGAGTTTGGATAGTTTTTCAATGAAATATTTAATGACAAGCATGAGTCGCCAATTTTTTAATTTTGTAGATTTGACATTTTTCTCCATCTAAAAATGGCATAAACTTCAAAATGTATTGTTAAATTCCACATGTCATTTAATTAACAATGTAATTTTGAGCTAATCATATGTAAGAATTTTTCTATTAATGTTAGAATTCATAATATATAAATATGGTGTTGACATATTTACATGATTATACTATACTATAATTTTTTTTTTCAGTTTTAGTTGATGAGAGGGTGAAATGACTATGTTTTACCCTTATTAAGGTGTTTCAAAATTTTAAAAATGACGAATGGACAAATAACCTAACATTTATTGATGTCACCGTTGTCAAAACTGTTTATTTGTCTCTTGGTTAATTGTCGATGTCTATTGTTAGTAGCAAACAATGTTGGCATTTATTTGCATGTATTGGTCTTCTCTAGATTGATCCTATAACATCGTAAGATGAGTGCTTCAACATGCAACCTTTGACATTGTCTTCTTGTAATGGTGAATCCTCATCTCTCACTTTTGTACATTTAAAGAAATTTAATGCTAATAACTTTCACAAAATTCAATCCTAATTACTTTAAAACAATCCAACATTTCGATACTAAGGCAAGGACTAGTCGCATTGCAACACTTGTTTTGAGGTAAGTTTATATACATGTATGAAGCAAACTAACACTGTCATCACATAATTGTAATATAGCTCACAAAAACAATTGAAGTATTTACTTCAATTATATGTTGCTCGAATTTATACCTCTTTTAATTTCCATAGTTTAATAAAAGTTTATATGTTGAATCAAATTTCACGAATCCTTTATAGGCTAAGGTTGAAATATATGTTTTTAACAATTTTTGGGTATATTGCATTAACACTTGACGATTGGAACATATAGCTTTGAGATGGTTCATCTAGAAAGAATGTTGAGTACTTTTATATTTGTTGGTTTTGGTTTAGATATTAAGAAATTATGTTATCTCTCTGACTATATTCACACCCAAATATGATAAATAAAAATTAAGGAATCCTATCAACCCCTAGTTACTTGAAGGTGTCTCTAAATTGGATTTAAGGTTGTTGTGGATGACACGTCTTTACAACGGAAGCTAATGATTCACTTAGTATTGTAAGTCATCGATCAAAATGATCCAAATTAACAAGGGTTTCATGTTTAGTATGAATCCACTTGTTACCAATGTGTACAATGCATGATGAAAGGACCCATGGGCGATGTATAACAATATAAGATGACCTAACAACTATGGTTGGAAGAAGAGTTTGCTCTTATCTCTCCTCCACTCAAATATCACATTCAAGGTATCATTGTTCCTATTGCACCGCCCATGTGCGGTTATTAATATAACAACTAGGTTATCGAAAATGACCTTTAATTTTAATAGTAAAGCCTTCAATCATTCTCCAAAATTTACTACCATGTCATTTCTCCAATGAGAAAAGAGTAAATAAGTTACTAAACTACTATAAAGGATTGTTGTAACATTTTATTTAAATTGATCTTTGTGATGCTCTATCTCAAACTTTATATTCACCATGCATAAAGAGACCAAGTTCAAGCTCTTCCTGCAATTTGACAAATAGTTATGGAGTTGATTCGCATTTACCTTAAGAAATAGAATGAGACAAATGTGACAAGAGACAAGGAATGGATCTATCCAAGAGCAAAAAGTTTGAAATTCTCTTCACATTGTGTGACATCAAAATTGGGGTAACTTTAATCAAAATATTACATGAATGTGTAGTAAGATAATCCAAAACAATATATACATAAAAACAACGAGTCTAGATTAGGAAATTATGATATCTTCGATCAAACACACTTTTAAAAAGTAGACAATAGAAATTAGAGTTATGTTCTAGAACATGTTCACCCAAAACAAACTTAAGGTGGGTGATAGTAATCGAAACTATATGAGGATGTTGTGCAAAATGTCATAAAAAATTTTGTTAACATCTGGGAGTCTAGAAATGAGTGCAAGACAAGTTCCTTCATTTGTGAACAAGTTCGCTTGACAAAGGTAGCTCGGGGCTGACCAATGTGCCCTCTGCTAATGTGATTTGGAATCTACCTTTGGCACCTACTTCATCGTGTCTCTAGATCTAAGATCTATGTTTAATTTTTTTACAAGGATTATTTTATACCTACAAATATCTTCTTTGTGTCTTCTCTACCTAATGTTCTAAAAATGAGTTAATTATATGTTTTAAATTGACCTCAACATGTCCCTATTAACATAAGGAGCGCTACTTTACGTACCAATTTTCGAAATGGGATCAAGCCACATGTAGTTCTCCAAGTCTTGGGGTGAAATGGAGATTAAAAAAGTACAAATAAAGATGGATCCCTAATTCGACCTTCAACAATTGACAATGATGCTTGCCTTGATTTTTGTTACATGATGTGAACTAAAACAACAAAGAATGGATGTGTTTAGATATGCCTAACTTGTAATGTGCTCCAAAGGAGAGATGCTTCAATGTTAGGCTCAAAACCTTTTTAGAGTAGGGTTGGATATGGGATCTTTAGGTGCTCCTTATAGATTAAATTGTGCATGTTTATATGGATGACTTGTGCAAATGATTTCTTGTATAATCGACCCAAAGTCACTCAACGTAACTTATGCATTTGAAAAGATGACCATTGCAAGTACAATAAACATATTCACAACCTTGGGACAAATTTACCATTTGAACCGATCATAGTTCCCTAAACCTTGCTAGAATTCAAATGGAATTTAATGTGATACATGAGATGAATTGTTGAGAATTTGACGACATGTTTTGTTTAAGGTGCATTGATTCTTGAGGTGCTAAGTTGAAAAACAAGTTATGACCTCTTTGGACTTGGAGATTATGATTGAACATGATTCTTTAAGTTCGAGTCAATAAATGTGTAAATAGGATAATGTTGAGATATATGTTAGAGGGTTATTGGTAAGGGCCACAAAACCAAAATTTGGGTATTACAATTGTCGACTTTTAATCTAGTAATGAAAGTGTTGGATCTTAAGAATAAAAGGGATAAGAATACATGAACCTCTCACTTCCCAACCCTAGAAGTGTAATTACAAGGTGTGTGCCACATCATAAATGTGAAATTTGCAAATCTTATGTCAAAGTGTATTAATGCTCAAGAGAAATGTATAAAATCTATATGTAAAAAATGAAATATGTAAATATCGTAAAAACATGCAACTACACTTGATTTCTTCATTGAGCTTATATAGGGAATATGTGAATATGTTGTGTAAGAACTATCATTGAGTAATTATGTCACCATCATGCACTAGGTAGATATGCCATCATCAAGCATTGGGTAGCTATCTCACCATCTAACATTGGGTTGGTAATTCACTATCAATCATTAGCTAGATAAGTCACTATATAACGTTAAGGCAATTGAATCACCATTATATCGAACATCAAAATCATCCATGCTAATATAATTAAGTAAACGTTGTAAGTGTAATTGAAGTCAATAAGATAAATTTGTACCAAATCCATGTAGATGTCATATGATCTATGTGAGCGCTATAGATGTATATGAATTTGTAAGTTGAATATGCCCACCAAGTTAATGCCAAGTATGATAAATGACAAGTGTGAACTTATAATTTGTAGTGATAGACCATCCCAACTCCATGCAAATCGAATGAATGTATGTAATACACAATGATAGACCATTCCAAGTCCAAACAAATTTAATATTAAACATGTAATATGTAATGATGGGCTCTCCTGAGTCCATAATCTATTTTGAATATTGGTATATGCCCCGTGTGAATACCATCATCATGTGCACTTTGTGGCATTATGGCCATGATGTGCGAACTACTAAAAGAGCCTACAATATTCCACCTTTTGAGATGAGGTTCGTCATATATCACTTAGCTCAAAAGAAAATGTGGTAGTTGTAAAGAGCATATGATCAACACATTTGGGATGGGAACCATATATAACATATAAACAAAACATGGAAATGTACGCAATGTGATTAGAGAAGTATTTGCTTAGTAGATGACATATCATGGATAGTTATATTGTAAACACATTCAATAATCCAGCAAAATCAATAGTTAAAATCATAATAGTGAACAATAGAGTAACACGCGATTACACCCTTAAGAAATAAATAAGCTTTAGTGTTGAGATGTGGTTCCTATTTATTTATAGGAATAACAATAAGAAACATGTTTGCCTATTCAAATTAATAAATAAACATTAATTCATAAATCGTAATATTGCTCGAAAACAATTGCAAGATATAATAATAAATACAATTGCTCAAACACGAGAAATGCTCTTAGTCGAATTCAAAGACGTGAAATAACAATGCAACTTGATTGTACAAAATATAAATGACCTAGATGTGCTTTATTTCTAGAAATGTAGCTACAAACTACGTTGGTATGAAATCGTATGGCCTATCCAAGAGCATGGTACAATCTAGTCCTATGTTGTCTAATTTCAAATATAGCTACATTGATACTCTATAACTTTTGGTGTGCATTCAACACTTTGTATGATGACCTTTGCACTGAAACCCTAAGTGACACACATTTCCAAGTAGCAATTGATGTTCAAAGAAAGGGTACACAATGCTCGGTCAACCAAGGCCACTACAAGTTGTTGACAAACAAAATGCAATGTTGGCAGAAGATTGGAAATTTTGGAAAAGGAGCATGTCATAGATCAAATGACACATGAGATTATCTAAGATATTCAAAACAAACCAAAAATAAGCAATAAAAATACCCGACCATAATGCCTATAGTCAAATGATTTAATGTCCACCATCTAGTTGATAGCAAAAATATCCTCCCATCCTACACCTTAACCATCAATATAAATGATGTCATAGAAAATACAAACACAACAAATTATATTATATGCAAACCAATACATAAGGCAACTTTATTATGACCCACATGTCGATTAACACATTCATTTTATAAGGAATTATGAAAATATACAATATTGGCAATTAAGCAATCAAAAATAAGTTTAACTCTTATTCTAATAAAGCATTCTTGCAAAAGAAGAATTCGCTCAATTTAGTATCATTGTAAATATATATAAAAATTATTGAACAATTATAAATATTTTAAGAACTTTAAAGCATTAAGAAGTATCAAAAAGTTCTATATCGCAAGAATTGGAAGGGATTTGAACCCTTATCTCCTCTACAAATAGAGGGTGTTTCCTTTACACTACCAAAACCCCACAACAATGCTTCCAATAAAATGATCAAATGTCCACCATCTTCATGTTAATAGCAAAAATTCTCCTATCTTACAATGTGACCATCAATAGAGAGGATGTCATAGAAGATATGTACACAACATATTATACCAAATGTTATAAACATCGTGTAAACATCCATTATATAAATAAAAATTATGGACATTTATGCAAATCGACGCATAAATCAACTATGTTATGGTCTACATGTCAACTAACATAATCATTTTATAAGGATTTATGAAAAGATACAATACTAACTGTTGAACAATTAGAAGAAAAAAAAAGTGTGACAAAATGTAAATAAAATTTCGAACTATCCCATAAAAACAAATAAGTCTATGTAAACAATTTTAATGTCGACAATTAAATATCAAAGTATTATACAACTTTATTTTCAGCAATTATAGTTGTTCTTTCTCGAGAGATTCTTGTTTTCATTTATTTCTAGTAATTTTGTGTTACTTGTGAACTCTATTTTTTGTTCTTTCATTTTTTCCTTTCTAAATGCATCTTTGCTTGTTGAAGAACAATGAATTTTGTTATGTTTTTATAAACAACACATTCTTACATTAATTACAATTACTAAAAAACATCTTAAAGAGGACCATCTTTCAAATGTTCCTTGTCATTGCACATTATTAGGGTACTTAATTTTTAGGTTGGAATATCTTTGCTTCACAAAAGAACTAGGGAAACCCAACAATCATGGAGGAAGGCACTTTTATTTTGGTCACGATGCGGGTTGCATCTTTTTAATCACTTCCTTTCTCTTTCGAATGCATACTTATCATTGAATTTGACTTGTTTACAAATCCTAGCAAAGAATTTATGGTTGGGCAAAACTTATCATGTCAAAAGAAATAGGAGCTTCTTGCAATTGTAGAGGAAGGTATTTGTAAATGTGTAAGTTGTATCATTCTTAATTTGGAGATTGACCTTTCAAATGATGCTTGTTTTTGCATCTTTATGGGTGAGCAAAACTTGTCTTGCCAAAGGAGATAGGAGCTACTTACAATTGTGGAGGAAGACACATATATATTAAAATGTGCTAGTATATCATCGTTAATTTGGAAATTGACCTTTCAAATGATGTTTGTCCTTCACATCTTTATTAGGAAATGGCAATTGCATTGTTAAAGGATACATATGAGCCTAACATTCATGGAGGAAAGCACTTCCATTTTGGTGTCAAATCCATTTAGTTAGAAAGTTTTAAGTCTAAAATGGTTTTGCATTTAAGGGGATGATTCTTCAATCTTTGCTAAAACAAAAGTCTATACCTAGTTATGCTAGGAAAAAAAAGGTTCTAACATTTCCTAATCATCATCATCAAATAGTTCTCAACTTACCTCTCTCAACCAACCCCCAATGCTGAAATTTGTAAATCTATTATCTATAAATAGATCTGATATGGACAATGCCTTAAAGGTGAACTTTAAAATTTCGTTAACTGAACTAGGACCCCACGCATTATTAATACTTAAGATCCCTTCTCATGCCCCTACCCATCCAAATATGGGATTGATTCAAAGCCAAAGTGAAGATCATTATCCCTAAAAAGCAGGCTTGACATAGTGTAGATGATCAAACATTTGGACAATGTGGTAGCTCATAGAAATTAATGAAACCAGTTTTGAGAAGCAAGGAAGAGAGGGAAAATGAGCAAGTATTTAAAAAGGTTGAGCCCCTAGTGGTCAAAAGGTTGTTGGGAAAATCAATAGAGATAGCTAATAAGAGAGATAATAAAAAAGGAAACAATTCATGTAAGCAATCCTAAAAACACATTCCACCATTGATATAGATCTAGAAGTTATTTTCAATTGTTGTAACCCCTTTGAAGGGAAAAATTGTTGTAAATGTTATTATGACTTTAAATTAATAGAAAGAATGTGTTTTGTGTGAGTTTCAACTTGTATTATGAGAGGGGGTAATTGATTCCCACACCCTTAGTTTTCTAGGAAAGAGATAGAAGACTCGTAAAGGTTAAAAACATGAAGCCATGTGGAAGGCAATGTTTTCAATTTGATCTAGTATACTTAATTGTCTTGAGAGTTTGTAAAAAAAGAATATAGTCTCTTGTGGAGTTAAGTTCATTTGATTGGTTCACATCTATTTTCAAGTCATCAATGTCAAACTCTTATACTCAAAGTACATAGATGATTAGCTCACAAAAAGCAATATGTGGTTGCCCACATAAAGTAAGAATTAATGATTTAATGATGAAAAAACTATAAGTGGCTTTGGCTTTAAACATATAAATAGTTGATCATTTAACATTTCATATTTTCAAGAGATATTATTTGAATTCAATGGTGTAAAGGGTTTCTAATTAAATTGTGGAGCAAGGGCCAGGCCTACTTACATGGTTAAGGACTCTACAACCCAACCTGTTAATGTGAGAAGTTAACTAACCCCAACAATTATGTGAACACAATTGAAGCTTCACGGGATGGAAAGAATAACATCACTAAGGACTTGATGGATGGAAAGCTAACAATGTAAAGATAATTGGCATAGAATAGTTGTTCCAAATTAAGGGATATTAGTTCACTATAAAATAAAACCCTTACACTATAGGTGAAGCTTCCTATGTTCAGACTCAAACTCATTTAAAAAGACACTTTCTAGGGGAAACAAAGGCAGTGGATGTGGCTGGCAACACCATTAGGAAGGCTCTTATCTTAAGAGAATAAACATTCAAACCAAATAGAGAGCCAATGAAAGGATCTACCTTCTTTGATGTTGGACGGAGAGGGTGGCAAGAATAGGGACATAATTTTCTAAGTGTACAGTGGTTGGGTGCAGCTTTTCAAGTGTGTAGAAGCACCCTCCCTTTTGTCATCTACTGCTCTATTTCTTGCAATTTTAGGGGTTAGTTCTTGTGTAACAAAACCAGTTCTATTACGTTTTTTTTTCAAGCAAGGAGCCTCAACTTTCATTTAAAAAAATTAAAAAATAAAATTTGATGAAAATTATAAAAATGGAAAATGAAATTGATGTCAATTTCAAACAATGAAGATGATGCAAATTTAAATAGGGCCAACTTAGCAAACAAACTTATCTAAAGTTTCACTTAGCTTTTAGACTTAAATTATGCGTTTTATCTACATTTTACTTAATAAAAGCACATCATCTCGAATGTAAATCTTACTCATTAGTAATTACTACCAAACCATCTCGAGTGTAAAACTTCCTCCTCATTACTACCAAATCTTGTTGAGTGTAAATCTTATTCCTCATTACTACCAAATCATCTCAATTATAAATCTTACTCCTCATTACCACCGAATCAAGCTACAGATTGTTTTAATGGCACAAAGTTAACATGCACACGTCATCTTCAAACAACAAATACACACAAGATGAATAACACTTACTAGAAATCGAACTGATGTGGCAAGAAGAAGCAGCAAACAAAAGGAGAAAAAGAATTATGCTCTCCATTACCACCTAACAACGCTAATTTTTTTCTCAAATAACAAACAGAAATAGCATACACTAATGAACCATCCTCAAATCCTAAAGGAAAGGGAATACTCAGCAAAACTCTCATGGAGGTCTTAAATATTAAACAAAAATAGCATATACTAATTACACATTCTCAAATCCTAAAGAAGAGGGAATACTCAGCAGAACTTTCATGGAGGCCCAAATTCCACAAACTAGAGCTTCGACTGATTTTTTGAATAAGTTACGTGTGGAAAAGTGTAGCTAGCTTGTTGTATCTAAAACTGATATACATAGCTAATATAAAGAAATATATATACCGACAAAATAGAGATCAGATCTAATTTACAAAATATTTTTTCTAATATACAAAATGTACCAAGACAAGTAACTGACTAACCAGCTTGCAAAATCTCGCTCTTCTGCTGAAGAGTGGATTAATTTGGGTAAGAATCAAGCCTTGCCAATTACAGCCTCAAGTTTTTAACACCAAAAAGATCCTTAAAAAAGAGAACAAGGGAAAACACCCAATTTAAACAGTTAGTCAATTCCTAGGGTCTAAAGAACACATCTACAGAAAAGCTTCACAAACTTGCAGATAAATTAACACGTTTAATTCCTTAAACAACATTTTAGATAAAACTAATAGATGCAAAGCTTCGCCAATAAATCTTTACCAAAATATGCCACTTAAGTATACTTATTGAAATAACGTATTTGAGGGCAGTTTGAGGTCAAACTTATTCTAGAATTAAAATAATCTTCTAAAAAAATAAATAATTTCAAGAATTTATCCATAAACCAGTAGAATATGTGTAGAAATCCTGGATTCCAAAAGACATTTCGAGATGATCCTTTTCAGCCATATCCTCTCAGAAGCCAAGAAGGTTGTTATGGCAGTTGGTCTACGTTGATGTGATAGAGGTTTCACAAATCGATAGGATATGAGAATTCACTGTGATAAGAACTTCAGCAGTATGAAAAATTAAACAAGCGAGATTATACATTAAATTGTCTCTTACCATCAAACTCAATGGACCTTTTACAATCACAGAATCTGACAATTGCACAGACCTTAGGCGAGGCTTTTTAGAAAGTCATTTAACTCGACAATTGAAAGCCTTGGGACCAATGTAATGAAAACTGTTAGTGTAGCAGTCATCTCATTAAGATTCTTCTAGCATTTTTCATTCCTATAAATTCAAACCTTTCACCCTTTGTCACATTGCCTCCTAGGTCCTATGCCTGAATTTTTAGTGGAGTGCGCATATTTGTTCCGATTCTTCTGCACTAATATTTCAAATAACTCATTCCTCCCGTAATCATATGACCCTCTCCTAAACACACGGCTCTTTCCACACCCTTCTGATCCATGCTAACAAAAATCATATACATCTTTTAATTCAGCCCAAATATTGTCCCTTAATTTTATTAGGCTTAAACTTAAATTAGATTTTTAACTAATCGATTAAGCTTGTAATCCTATCTCCATTACTTTCTCATTAATTGATTGAGCAAGAATGCACCCTCACATATTTACAACTGTATTTTACTATCAGGCCCCTCAACTAAAAAATTGACGAGGACAGAGTATGTCGCTGTCCAGCCAAGTGTGGGAATAGATGCAGACTTAGGCTTATGACTTCCTTCGCAGAAAGGTCTTGTGTTAATTGCAAAATTTGTGATAACACAGCTCATTGATATTGCAGCCACATTAC
Source organism: Taxus wallichiana var. yunnanensis (assembly GCA_018340775.1). Lineage (NCBI taxonomy): Eukaryota > Viridiplantae > Streptophyta > Pinopsida > Cupressales > Taxaceae > Taxus > Taxus wallichiana. Next base: position 434,764,263 of record CM031244.1, on the reverse strand, counting down.
AACCTTCAGATGGCACACAGCCAACAAACTGAGTCACTCGTTCTATTTCAGCTATTTCAACTCAAAGCCAAACCATTACACCCACCTCGGCCAACTGTTTTGTTCTTAAGCTGCCCTAATTTTGGCTTATTGTCCCCTAACACCGGTGTAGTTCTTTTGTACAACTCTGCTACAAACACTCTCTCCATTACACTGTAATTTTTCTGCCTTGTTTAGCATATAAAATACAGAAGGCAAGAGGGCCACAGTGATGGAAGGAAATTGAAAAACAAATGTGAAGCCCAATTTGATCGCTCATTAGGATTTCCAAACAGCACCATGTTTATTGTCAAAATGCTCTTACCTGAAACGTCCTCATTTGGTTTATAGTCCCCTTACAAATGTAGGTTTGTTACACACCCTCTCTCCCTTAATGTAATTTTCATGTCCCAATTATAGTTTTAAAAACATAAAGCAATCATCTAAAAAAGAAATACAGAGACAAATGTAAATGCAAACTTGGTCGTTCATTTGGATTTCCAAACTATCCTGTTTATTACCAAAAGCTCGTCCCAATGCCAGAGGTATCAACAAAAGTGATTATGAATCCTATTAGGAGGAATGGTTCCTATCCAGGCTACACCTCCACACTGAATACAAATGTAAAGTCGAACAGCCATCAAAGAAAACACTACAGCATTGACAGGAAACATAAAGAGTGAGCTAGAAATCTCCTCCCTATTGGGTTTTAGTTTTTATTTTGTTTTCACAAGGACGGTTCATATGCTAAAGTTGTCTGGCTTGGCCCTGACCTCAAACAGCCTTCTGCTTCAAGCCTTCATACGTATGTCGCCAGCTCCTCAAAAGGTCTTTGTGTAACAAGAATCAGCTGCTGCTGGGAAAGGAAATTGAAATGCCAGTCATAACCAGATGCACGATATACAATATTCTGTACCCTCAACCAAAGTGTGAAATAAACAATCCGCAAAGTGAGAGAATAAAGGGGTTGATAACTCCTCCAAAAACCCAACTATAGCATAGAAGAGATTTGATATAAAAGGCCAGTTGTAGCCAGATGCATGATATACAAGACTTGAGAGTGAGTATCCTTTCACCGTAGTGTAAGATAAAAACCTGGCTACGTGAGAAAATAAAGGGGTCAATAACTCCTACTCTAGAGATTAAAAAAGAAAGACTCCAAAAAAGTAAGTAACAATTTGAGGAATCTAAAAGAGAGAGAGAAAAGTAGCAATTTGAGGATTCTGACAAATATATCCCAACGGACTTCACAAAAAGAAGAGTTTTACTAGTGAGTATTACCAAAATGATAATTGATATAGCATCCACACACAAGCCAGGCAAACAGAACTTCAAGCACCAAGTGAACCCTAGTCAAAGAGGTTGGACGCTCAAAAGAATCTAACTCCATTCAAAAAATGGACTCTTTGGCAACAGAGAAATAGTAACAGACAAGTGTTTAACTCCAGAACAGATGACAAGGATTGAGAAATAAGGCAACTGAAGTTGAAAAAAGGTCCTCAAAATCAAACTGCATCTCAGAATAGAACATAGGAGATTGAATTAACACCTAGGATGCATGGATACGCCCAGGCCCCTGTCGAATCCCCCTTGATACGTATCGGAAATGGATACGGATACATGCCTGATATGTACGGGATACGTAAGGATACATGACAAATACGTACAGACATATCCGTGATGTATCCTGGCGTATCTCGTATGTATCCTGAAGTAAAACAAGTCTTTTTAAAGTTTTATTTCATTTTTTTTTTTTAATTTTTGACTTTTCTATTCCCTGAAACATGAACAATGAAATGTAAAATCTCAAGTATATTCTATGTTTTGAAAATTTGAACATGGATCATAGTATATTTTAAAATTTCAAGTTTTATTCGTATTCATGTTGACATGATATTCGTATATCATATGTATGGCAGCCACATGATCAATAAAAATGCAAAGTCTTATGTATATTGAATGTTTTGAACATTGATTCAAGCTTTTTATTATTATTTCAGTTTTTATGGACTAAAAATGAGTAGATGTACATAAATATATATATATTTTAATTTTTGTATCCAAGACGTATCATATCCAAGGGTTTTTAAAATTGACGTATCCGCGTATCGCACTCCGTATCCAAACCGATATTCATATCCGTATCCTGGGAGCGTAGATTAACACAGATGGAGCCTACTCACATGACAAATAAATTTTGTGTTCCATAGAGTATCTTTTGGGAGAAAAAGGTAATCTTAGAACTACCCCAAAATCCTACACACAATATTTGAATAGGAGAATTGTATGAGATGGGTAAAGGAATGAAGGATCCACAACAAGAAACATCAAAAATAGGGAAATAACTGAAAATGAAAGAACAAATAGAGCATGCCTAAAAGTACACCCAAAATCCTACACAATATTTGAATAGAAAAATAGCATGGGTAGGAGGACAAGAGTGGGGGACAACCCTTGAGAAACATAGAAAAGTAGGAAAATGACTAAAAATCTGGGCACATGAAAAGATTATATCTATAAATACTGCCAAACTTTTGCACACAATGCTTGAATAGAAAAGTAGCACAGGGATTGAAACATAAATGAGCTTCGATGCTTCTAAGCAGTTCACATTCCTACATTATGAGTTCATTTTAGTCACTCTTGGCCAAATGGAACTTCCAGAAGAAATTTCGGAAACAAATGGTTTTTGAAATATAAAACAGCTGATATACGCTAAGCTACTATGTTAGATTGTTAGTTCCCATTGACATGCTACTGTTGATCATGTAAGCTCTTAACATCTTAATACCTGTATCACCAAAACAGCCCCATCTTTTGCTGCAAAAAGTTAAAAGAAAAAACATTTTCAGAGTAGCGATCACAGTTTACCATTCAGCTTGCGATGAAAATAATACACTTAAAATCAAATCTCTTAGCGCATATATTATCATAATATTCCCTCTCTCAATTACGTAGTTCATTTAGAAGCGTATACAACTTATCAGTTTAGATGTAAAGCCTAAATATTACCATGCCACAAGGTCACAATTAATTAATGAGTTAGTAATGAATATAAATGTTAAGGTGCCTATTTTGGATTTGTCATGCTGGTTTTAACTATTGCAGGGTTCCACAGTAATTAAGAACCAATCACATTCTCCATAAAAACTAACTAGTGATAGATGGCCTCAACCTACCTGCGCCACTACATCGGGCTTGAAAAAGGAAATTCCCTATGACAGTCATGTAGACGCGTCGAATTCAAGGTCACCAAAACCAGCAATTATGATGATAATAAAAATGCATTTCAATTAAAAATTCCTATTTGGTTTGCAATTTGTCAATTTGGTCTTTTTGTTTGGTTTGATAAGCTTCATTCACAAACATAAACATTCGTGTGTTTAGAAGTTTGATATTTTCTAAAGTATTAGAAAACATGACAAGTAATAAAATCATTGTTTGTGTATAAGTTTTTCACCGTGTCTGCACAACAGTGGAAATCAATCTTTGAAGAATAATATTTTTGAAATATATTGTACATAGTAATACTATGACTGTTCCCGTGGATGGGGCAACTACTCCTGGCCATCTCTTGAAGTTGCATAAGCCCCAAACTGGCAAAAGATAAAAATTTGCTCACAAATGGCAAAATCCAGTAGTCATCAGTACTGAAATAAAATGAGAAATATAGTAACTGGAAATTTAACAAAGAAAAACACGCATTAGAATCTAGTAATCGTTAAGACTTGATTTCAATGTAAATATAAAGAGCTTTTGTTATGAAATGGATGTCATTAAATGTAATAAAGCCATGAGGGGACCACGGTAATCCTTTCCAATACCCCGAGGGGGTCTAGCCCAAGCTGGCTTTTGCAAACTAAATTTTGACAGGGCCTCTAGAGGCAATCTGGGTAAATCGGGCGGGGTGTATCGTGAGAAATGAGCATGGAGTTGTTTTAGTGGCTAGTTCCTTTCTGTTGAGCGATGGTTCAAGTAACCTTGCTGAAGTTCAAGCTCTCATGGAGGGCATCAAGTTAGAAATTTCCAATGGTTGTGATCGTCTCCAGGTGGAAGGAGACTCGCAAGTAATTGTTCACGCCATTTCTAAGGGTTCAGCCTTATCTTGGCACTTAAATTTCTATATTTCCAACATTCTCTATTGGCTTGGCAAATTGCAAAGCTGGAGCATTCAACATGTCTTTAGAGAAGCTAATAGCGCCGCCGATCTTCTTGCCAACGCGGCCATCGATGGTCCAGACGTCACATAAATTTCGTGCAATCCCGGAGATTGGAATGGTCTAGTAGATATCATTTCACACGAAGGGAGGCGCAGAACCTGCATCCATCATTAATGGTGGCTCGTGTCTTTTCGGCCATTGGCTCCTCTTCCCTCACTCTTCTCTCTTCCCATTTTCAAGCAGGAGAATTATGGTTTTCCTAGGCTTTCCTTTTATTTCTTTGCACGGTGAGTGGTGGGAATCGGCCATTTCCCGAGGCGTCTCTCTAACGTCTTTCATTATGGCTTCGTTCGCAAAGCTAAAGCGATCGAGCGTGTGTTGGGTTGGGTGACTCTTATATGCAAAGCGTGGGCCGCTTTTGATATAGCCACAACTTTTGTTTCCAATTGCCTTCTTTTTCCACCGACAAAGCGGATGTTGTGGTTCAGAGCCGAGTTCTTCATTTACCCGGTTCATAGAGGCGGCTTGCATGAGGAATTGGTTGTTTTTGCATCCTGCACCCCTTGATTTGGGTGCAAGAGGTTGATGAACGGCTCTCGATCTCGGTCGCAAGCGCAGGATCCATTGGCTCGGGATCAATATAGGGAATTGCTCATTCACACTAAGAACATGCATGCTTCCATTCGGCATGTGGCCTAGATCCCAATAGCTTTGCCCCCTTGGACTTACTTGTCGACCGTTTACCTATTGATTCAGCTATCGATCACCTTAACAAGTTTCGTGCCTTCGCTCGGGAGGCTTTTCTCCTCTTGCTTGACAAGGCTTCGCGCAGCAAGTGTTGCGGCAAGTGGTGCGGGTAGCGCAGTGGTGGGTGCTAGAATGCGGAGGCGGTGGATGAGCTCGACAAAATGGGCGGCCCGCCCGCATGGCTCTAGCTTGGGATGGTGGCTTCCTTGATATCTATTTGCGACTCCATCTTGGTTCGTGCTCAAGCTTGGTTATCCGCTTCTGGTCCTGCATTTTGGATCTTCGGTTTGTTCTCTTGATTTGTCTCCCCTTTGTTGTCTTCCTTGTTGTGGGGACTTGGCTTTTTGCATCTCTTGGTTTTCGTATTGGTGCTATAGTGTAAGGGTGAGGTCTTGTAACCCTTTGGTTCAAAGCTCGGTCAAAAGCATTTAAAAATAAAAATAATAATAATAATATCGCTATATATTTATCTATAATATTGAAGATCTTGTGCCCTTCAAAGGACTTTTGAATAGGATTAGTAGGTAAAAGCACACATAAGCTACCTTCTTTTGAAAACAAACTAGGAATACTTGCAACAAAGTCTTATGGAGGGGGCTACAACATCTATTTTAAATGCAAAGGTAGGTCATGTTTCTTTCAGAACCTAAACTAACAATCACCTTGCATAGAACATTTTTTATTTTCTTTTATTATTACCATCACAATTTTGGATCATAACATGCAATCCATAATCAAGATGCAAATCCATCAAGGTCTACATCATGATGATGGATTCCACGTTAAAATATAACTAAATAAATACACAATGTTCTACACGATTTTCTGGAAAAAATCTATTTTCCACTTTTCGGAATGCAAAAGTCTCAATTTATTAATTTTTATATGATGAGTTGATTTAAGACCTGAATCAACTATAATATTATGTTAGTTTACAAAGCCGCCTTACTCTAATATGCTCCCCAAATTCCTGTGTAGCATTTACTTAGAAATTTGCCTAAACTCTCCATAAAACCACTAGGTTAATGTTTGCATACTACGTATCTCCATAAGGCCAAGTCGAACAAGGACCACTTTGGATTAATGCTAAACAAACTAAACTATCCTTTCTACTCCACTTTGGAACAGAAATATCAATATATATTAACATATGCTAAGAGATCATTTTTTTCCCTGCCTTTTACAATCACCTTATTTTTAGCCTACTCTTTGCCATCACCTTCATATAAGGTTTCTTAAAAAACTAAGTTATCAGCCACTATCTACTAACCATCCTTCATTATTGAATCCTTAAAACAACCAAATACACATTCTAAATCTGAAAACAGTTTATAGTCAATGCAACAGGGGAGAACATATAACCATGTTAAATTACATAGAAGATTTGATCCACGCAAAGGAGCCCCTTCAAATATCTAACATCTTCCATCTAGAGATCAAAATTAAACCCGTTATGTAATGTCCCTGAAAAATATTTTCTAACAAATCTGGATATTTTGTCAAACCCTAAGGCAGCAGTATAAAAATTTGAACTTTTTATGACAGCAACAGCAAACTGATTTTTATTATAAAACAGCAAACCCCAATATGTAGAAAAACAGACTTTTATTTATTTATTTCAAATTAGCTTTAATGAAAACACTAGAATGTCTTAATACAATTATTTTCTCACAATGGTTGATCCAGATGAAAAGATGAACAAAAGATAAAAGCATGCAAACTGATTTGACTTAAAATTGCCAAATGAGGCACCAAGTACAAAAATTTGTTCTCAAAGGGGATGGCCTAACTGTACTTGTTTTTCAGGATGCTAAGACAGCCCTGAATATAATGCCCTAGCTGAAATGGATGAATGCCTATAACCTAAATAATCGTTGCAACCCCGAATGGAATTGCCAAGCTTAGATATGAGGGTTTCCAACCTCAAATTTGTGTGCAAATGCGAGTAGCTGAATTGGATAAATACATGTAACTTGAATGATCACTACAACCCCGCATGAAATTGCCAAGCTTAGATATGACGGTTTCCATCCTGAAATTTGTGTGCAAATGAAATTTTCCTCTATTGTTGATGCGAAGCTTCTTACACGAGATAATGAAATAGTTGATAAATTTCCAAAATGGTTCAATAATAATCCCAAAACTTGCTTTCGTAACTTCCAAGGCATTCTTCCAAAGTTGACACCCCTTTTTGGAGTTACATGCATACTCCACAAACAATATTAAATTACTTTATCCCCTCATCCAAAATGAAAAGTTTAATGCTCATGCAACCCATCTTTGGCACCCCAAAATAGAATTCTTTGTTTAATTATTATTCTAACTTTGGGGCCCCATAATAGAAGTTTAACATTCTATTATTATTTTATTCTATTTCTGATTTTGGACCCCACTTATCAAAAATATAATTTAAATGTTCTTTTTCTAATCAAAATATAAAAGTGCCCTTGGACCACTTAAATTAATTTATTCCCCTTACCCTATCGGATAATAAGAAGAATAAGCTTCTTGTATACAGAATCAATTAATTCTGGAAAGGGTGCATTCCACGTTCCAACCTATCCAAAGGATTTAAACATGTCCGAAAAGCACAAAATTAAAAATTAGTCCAGCAACAAACATCTAAAAAATGTTGCTCAAAATACAAATGGATGTTAATTCTCTACTTACATTAACAGCAATAAAAAAATAAGAAGGCCATGGGAACTATGTATGATGGAGAAATGTCTGCCTGACATGAATTGAACTATTGTATGGAGAAATGTCTGCCTATCATGAATTGAATGCCCTCCTCTCTCCTTCTTTCTTTTGGAATTATTTCCCAAATTCCTTGCATTTTGACCTAGTTAAACAGCTTTTTAATGATTTTTAAAGCCATCTCAGCTGCATTTTAATAAATGTCATTACATACAAATGAAAGATAATTCTGTCATTTACCAAAATTCCTTGCATTTCAACCCATTTTTCAATCAGGTTCTCATGGAGCCAAGGCTCTGTCTCTCTAGATGTTGGGAGCTCTTCGAGGTAATTTTCTCCCTATACATCCTCAAAATGTTATTAAATGATTTTTATAGCCATTTAAGCTGGCATTTTATCCATTTGATGAGGGTTGATGGATTTTGCGGATTTTACAGTGACTATGGTGAATTCCAAAATTATTAGCCCTGCTCATTCACCAGGGGGTTAAGTTAAGTATCTAACATCTTTATAGAAATGGAGAACAAATTTTGATTGACTTGTTTGTTGGATTGAAAATCATTTGCTCTCTTTCACCTGTGTGTCCCATTCATCAAGAAGAGCTATCAAACTGTTTGTTTCATGCATCATTATGTGCCCTAGGTTTGTTAAATTCTATGGTTTGCCTTTTTTCTTGTACTTGCATTCACTTTTGAGAATTTTTGTAGGTCACAAAGATCGGGGACATTAGAAGATTGCATTCCATTGGAAAGAAAATATAATAATAAACAATACCCAAAACACATATGTTTAAGGCATGCAATCAATGTAGGCTTCATCCTACATGGTTCGAAGAATTTTCATATTTGATGTGCCCATGGCAAGCTATTTTTATTATTCCAACAAGCACAACAATATGTGAAAGACTATTCTACAAGTTAAAAACATCCAACAAGCACAACAATGTGATAAAGAACTCTTCAAGTCAAAAATAAAGATTAACAATCAATATAGACTCTTTGGACACACTAGATATGTTTTAACTCCCTTTGTAGCTCATGCCCTAAACAAGGTAGACTTATGATACATCAAAACATCTGAAAATTTGGCATCATTGTGCATATACATTCTTCAAATTCATGAAAACTTAAGTTTTGCCCATTTTCCAAATATAAAAATCAATCAAAATATAAGTATTTCGATTGTGTTACTATTATTGGTGTACGATATGCAAAATTTTCTAAGATGTTAAAATTATGATTGCACAAATCAAGTTTAATTTTTCAATTCACCTCTGTTGAAGTAATTGTCCATACCAGTTCCCGTCTTTCCTTCCACATCCATCTTCACTTCCACATCTGTCAACGTCGCACCTCTGCCTCACAGAAGGGAACTCAAGCCTGCAGCTCCTTCGAAAACAGTCTTCAGAATAAGTTTGCATAGGTTACATAGCTATACCTTATTATGGTTGTTCACATTGCTAAACAGTTTGCTCCGTGACTATGTTTCTCATGAATATGCCATGCTGCCACTTCCAAACCGGTCAGCAAATAACTCCCATCTTCGCTTCCACTCACATCAATATAACACCACTGCCTCACAGAAGGGGATTCAATCCTGCTGCTCCTTGGAAAATAATCCTCAGAACAAGTTTGCATGGAATGTGTTTGTTTAAATGCCAAACATAGCATTACATTAATATGTGCGTTCAAGTTGTTAAACAGGTTACAGCTTGAACCGTCATTAATGCTACAACTTGAATCCTCGTTAAAAAATGTTTACCATTTGACAAAAATACAAAAGTATATAGTGGCTACAACTTTCAAGCTTTCAATTAATACAAATGCTATATAAAACATATAGGATTTTTCTACATTTATTTTATTTAAGAACTATAAGATGCAGTAAAATGCTACTCAGCATTTAGGCAGCTACAAAACAAATTAAAATTGTAACAGCCATAACATGCAATTTATTGCAAGTCAACATTTTAGTGTGATATAAAACAAATTTGAAGGGATTTGTGAGGCAGTCGTTAATTGTATTTGGTAATAGAGCTATATGATGCGAGTTAGAATTAAGCTTTCCATTTTTAGCAAAACTGTGGGGACAGTTTCCATACTAATACAAAGATATGTAAACAATATTCCTTTAAACTGCAACTATTATCAACATTATGCTCTCAAACCCGTGTTCGGCCAACATTGGAAAGCTTCACTTTGTCTCAAGTTTTCCCAACTGTTCTGAAATACATCATTTAAAGCTCCTTAAGAGAGCTTCAGCCTAAAATATGATAAATTATTTGATACTACGTGCGGCTACAACAAATCACAAAGCTTTTGCGCTTGGATAAAAACATAAACTTACATGTGCTCATACTATTTTCTAAAAATCGAAAAACGACGAGCAGAATTCAGGAAAATAATAAAAGCGAAGTCCCTTGAAACATGTTTTCAACCCTTAGCTTTCAATTTCACACTATTTCCACATACAACATCACATAATTTAGCTTTAAATTGAAATTTGAAATGATCGGCATAAATAAATAAATGCGCCTAGAAAATGTGCCAAACTGCGTACCTGTATATCGCTAAACCACGTGAACGGAAAAGTGCGTCAGTTATGATCGTTTGTGGTTTGATAACATCTTTGACAGAAAAGAATAATCCAAGATCCATGGGCGCCATCAAAGGAAAACACAAACACAACCAAGCAACACAGAGCCTCGGCCTAAAATGCGGCGCGGAGGCTAGGGAAGGGTATCCCTTCCCCAAAGCAAATAAAATAGTTTATATTAATATGGCTTGGCCTGCCTGCAAGCTCACCTGCAAAGGCAACGCCATATACACTCCAAAGATGTTCGAACTAGTGAATATTTACATAGATCGGTTATCCGTCCCTTATCTGGAAGGAATTGAGGTTAACCCCCACAGTGTAAACTATTTTCGCGTATTACCATAAATCCCCTCGGATCTAACAGTTCTCGAATAACAAGCAAACATTACAACCCTGGAAGCATGTATTTATGTTTAATGTTTCACGCAGCCATGAATTTGACGTCGACGCCTTTACTGCCGCCGCCGCAACGTTTTCTAGCGACTTACGAACCAGCTGGGCTGCAGGATGCACAAACGAAGTTAGAACCCCTTCTCATTAGGAGATTCAGAAAAATCATTTTTACGACAGAGATTCAAGACTGAGGAGAGGCAATCGACAGAGATGAATGATATATTTTCAATGAAACCTGCTATTTATGGACATTGAATGAAGAAACGAACGGTTTAGATTACCCTGGAATACACGGAACCGTCGATGGAGGCGGTTTGACACGTCGTCGACAACTATAAAAAGACTCATTCCTAAAAGCCTCGAGATTCTTGCGATTTCTATAAACGATGTTCGGGGATGTTTCTAGAAAAGTGCGACGTTGTGTTTTTAATACTAACAGTCGTACTTGCACGCCGAAAAAGAATAGGATATAGTGAAGAAATGAAATTAGATGAAATGGAATAATGAGAGAGGAAAAGGGATGTCGCAAATAGTGTTGGAGGACGGAGAAGTGTATGGGAAAGGAAAGAGGAAGCGAGGAGTCAATGTAAAAAAATACTCTTTAAGAAGAGCATGACGTATCATCACAATTATGAGAAGGTGAAAACTCGTGTTGTGGAAGACGTCGATGAAACTATAGAGGGAGATATCTCAAAATGCAAGTAGCAAATGGAAAATGTTGTTGAGGCAAATACTTGTTTGAATTTGCAACTCTTGACTTTATTAGGTATTAGAAAAATGTAAATGTAAGGAGAATTTGAAGGATGTTTCACAAGACACAATAGGGACAAAAAGACACATAGTGTACTTAGAATGCTTAGGTAGCGATATCATGTAAAATTTATATTGGTGTTTTCCTCCAACTATTAGGTTAACAATTAGGGTAGTGCAATGTTCACGCAAGTGCAATTTTGCGTCTAAAGGGGAAAATAAAAAGGAAAAACCCAACATGTTTTAACCGGAACCCGACCGCAAAGACTACTTGTTGCAAAACTTTGTAGCCTCTTGTTGGTGAGAAAATTTGTTAATTGGGAAAATTAGGTATCTCCACCAATGTTCACGGGGCTACGCCCTCTACATTGAATGGTGTAGCTCCCATTATTGAATGAAAACTAATCTAATCCTATCTATTGTTGTGGGTTGGCCAAAAGGTCGGGGATCACACAAGAACACTCCACTGACCTATGGCAAAGTGCTTGTACATGGGTACAAGGGAGGAAATTACAACGATGTAGGGAGAAGGAGAGAAATTAGGAAAGTAAGGTTATTATTGCGAGTAGGCCAATTGCAGAGTTCACACCCAATAACCAAAGTAGTTTAATCATTCAATATAGAGGAAAGCAACAATGAAGTTATCTAGTGAGAAGAACAAACCCGACACAAAGTTCTTGGATTCATTTATCAAAGATACAAAGCTCTTTTGGGATCACTATGCAAAGTGCATAAGAGAGAAATATAAGAAACATAGGGAAAGGAGAATAGAATAAGTATAGCTTTTATTTCATGTGTGTTGGTCATACAAAGCTCAACAACATATCACAATCCATTATTGCTATAGAGAACTAAATTTTCAGGATCCCTTCGAATGGAGAAGCCATCTAAATTTATAGGAATGTGAATTGACCTCTCATCTCCCCCACATAACTCTTCATGTTCCTATTCCACTTGTGACTTTTTATTTGCCATTAGAAAAGACAAATTAAGTATTTCTCTTATAATTTTGAGAAAATACTTTTACAATTAAAAATATATCACTTAAGTGAATAGGACAAAATACAATGATTAAGCTCAATGAAGAATTAGAAAGGAGAGAGAAGGAAGAGGGAGAAAGAGGGAAGGAGGGAAGGGATGAAGGAAATTCATTCCTTGTGATGATCAACTAAATGTTTGGATGTAATCATGAAATTTGAGCGAAGAACTCTAACACTCCACGATGAAAGAAGTCTCCTCCTAAATGGTGAAAACTTACTAACCTTGAACTCTTTTGCATCATGAGAAACCTCCCTTTGAATGATCAACAACTACCCTTCATCAAGCACTTGTGAGTGCAAAAGTGAGAAACACTTAATCACTAGACCACAGTGAGACAATGGAGGATGCCCCCAAAATACTCGAACAAACCATGAGCGATTGCCACTCTTTTGTGGTTGATCGTGCATATGAATGAAGACTTAGGAGAATTTGCTCACACAATGCAACCTTGATGTTTCCTACTGGAGTATCCTCAAGAGCTCGTTGTGGAATTAGTTCTTTATTATCTCGGGGAAGATATGACCTTTAGGGAGACATACTCGGATACTTGAATGTTCTGCAATGAATTACTCTCGCTTGATGGAACTCTCTTGTCTCCATAAATTCAACCTAATTTGCTCACCTTGAACAATTCTCCCAGCTTACCTTGTTTTGCTTAGCTCATTGAGTTCACTTAGTCGGCTCGTCGGGGAGGCGTGGATGGCTCTAACTTGATTGACAAATCAGGTTGACCCCCTTGGTTTGAATTTCAACTAGTATTTTGTCCCTTTCTTCACTCTACACGGTGCTCTGGTTTTCAACTACTCCTCCTTGTGATGTTTTGCTTTGCTTAGGTACACCAATATCACCAAAGTGATGCCTTGTGAAGGATGAATTACCTTGTTTGATCTATGCCATTGTCGCACACCATTGTGAAGATGTTACAAAGTAAAGAGGTGAGTGGAGATCGAACCAACTACAACTTACAATATTTAGAGCGAGGATTTACTATTTTTAGAAAATTGTCCTTTTTCACTTTTTTCACCTTGGACCACCTTTCACGTTGCCCGATTGTTCCCTGTACACATTGTCTTTGAAGAATGTTCCCTATACTGAGATATTTTTCTATTTATAGTAAGTACTTATGTAGATACTTACTATTTTTGGAAAGTGGATTTCCCCACCTCGGATTTCAATGAAACCACCTCCATTGGGATAGGTTTCTTCTCACAATCTCTGTTACAAATTTTAAACTCGACCCGATCACCAGAATAGCGGGAAATAAAATTTTATGAAATCAGGGCATGAATTCTAGGTTTTTTTTTCCATATAAAATTCAAGCCATACATGTCAGTACTATCACATGGGTCTCCAAGGTGCTTGAAAATTTTGAAGAACACAAAAACCCCACTTCAATCCATGCATTGGTTTGCAAGATATGAAGATTTTCCTTTGCAGGCTATGGAGTCAATCTGACAAAAAATGAACCTGGAGCTTTAAAAAATTGCACTTTTTTATGAAATTTCTTCCAATGTGATCATGGAGAAATTGAAGGATGAATGCAAGGAAAAAATGGCAATGGAGGAATCTAGAAAATTTTCGCCAGAGTTCCAGGTAGAAATGAAGCAAAATGGGGGAGTGGAAAATAGGTAACTCCGGCTTTTATACTTTGAGAGAGAGATAGGGAAGGGGGAGTAAAAATTTTCCCCCCTTGTTCCCTTGGAAAGGGGCAAATAGACACAAAAATTTGCCTTATCCCCTAGGTGACAAGTGGCAGACATGCACTAGCAGAGGCGGGCGTTGGAAATGAGCAAAAGTGCTTATGGAGACCTCACAGGGTCATTTGGTGGGTCCAAGAGCTCCAAGGTGGGAGGGGAAAATTTTCTTGTCTCCATTGTCTCCTTGGAAAGGGAAAATATGGACATAAAAGTGCACTTTGAGCATCATGCTGACATGTGGCACTAGAAAAAAATTCTAACTACAAGAGCGTCCTTGAGATAGTGCTTGAAAATGAAGTTGTCGAAGCTCCCGAAGGTATTTTTGGGCACTTATTTATATGGTTTTAACTGAAAACATCATTTGGAGAATAATGAGATGGGTCTCAAGGTCTGGTTCATATTTCAACCTTCTAAAAAATGGACTTTTTATCGGGATCACTAGTTATGCCTCTGAAGAATGAATTGTGGAAAGAAATGCATGGGTTTTGTGAAGAATATGAAAGTTCCACCATGTAGGAAATTTAATCAACTTTCCATTGGTATATTAATTGTCCTATAACTCATTTTGGAGCTTTGGAATCATCTTAGAAGCTCAAGTGCCTTTTTACAATGCAAGTTCCTTTAACCTCAAAAAACCCGCTTTTGCTAAACTTGCTCCCGAATCTCCAAATATTGCCTGAATCTTCCTAAATTACTTGCATAATGATCTTGGCTCATGAATACATATTCTTGGTGAATTTAGGAATTTAACTCATCTCCGGAGGATGTGCACCTGCCTGAGAAAGGCTAAAAATAGCCATTCCCAAGTTGGCTGAAAGATCCGCCTCAAAAGACATTGTCTCAAAAGAATCTCGTGAACTTGTTTTCCTCCTATCAACACATGGGAAAGGTTAGGACCATAGACATGAATAGTACATTAATGGGGATAGGCCTAACACAAGGGATGAACTAGTCTGGAGGGGTGGCTGGGGAGGTTTACAATGAAATTTTTGACATTAGGGTATAGTTGTCATGTTTTCAAGTTGAATTTTTCCCTTGCAAAAACATAAGTCAACAATTAGTTCTAGCTTAGGGACAACTCCATGCTGAAATAATCCTCCTCCTAAATGGTGAAAACTTGCAACCTTGAACTCTTTTGCATCATGAGAAACCTCCCTTTGAATGATCAACAATTGCAGCCCATCAGGCACATTGAGTGAAGAAGTGAGAAGCACTTGATCACTAGACTATTGTAGACAATGAAGGATGCCCTCAAAATACTCGAACAAACCATGAGTAGTTGTCACTCTTTTGTGACTGATCATGTATATGAATGAAGACTTGGGAGAACTTGCTCGCACAATGCGACCATGAGGTTTCCTACTGGAGTATCCTCACGAGCCCATTGTGGAATCGATTCTTTATTATCGTGGGGAAGCTCTGACCTTCAGGGAGACATACTCAGATACTTGAATGTTCTACAATGAATTACTCTTGTTTGATGGAACTCTCTTGTCTCTAGAAATTCAACCCAATTTTCTCACCTTGAACAATTCTCCCAACTTACCCTATTTTTCCTAGCTCATTGAGTTCACTTAGCCGGCTCACCGAGGAGGCATGGATGGCTCTAACTTGATTGACAAGATAGGGTGACCCTCTTCATTTGAATTTCAACTAGTAATTTTTCCCTCTCTTTAATTTGCACAATGCTCCTCATTTTCAATTGTAGTTCCTTGTGATGTCCGCTTTGCTTGCATACACCACTATCACCAAAGCAATGCCCCAGGATCCTGTGAAGGATGAATTACCTCATTTAATATATGCCACTGTATCGCACACCCGTTGTGAAGATGTTACAAAGAAAAGAGGTGAATTGAGATAGAACCAATTGCAACTTCCAATATTCATAGTGAGGATTTATTATTTTTAGAAAATCACCCATTTTCACTTTTTTCACCTCGGACTAGCTTTCACGTTGCCCTGGTTGTTCCTGTTCACTTTGTCTTTGAAGAATTTGCCCTCCGCAAATATTTTTCTATTTATAGTAAGTATTCATGTAGAGACTTACTATTTTTAGAAAGTGGCTTTCCCCACTTCTGATTTCGACCAAACCACCTCTAATGGGATAGGTTTCTTCTCACAATCTCCCGTATAAATTTTCAACTCAACCCGATCTCCAAAATAGTGGGAAATAAAATTTTATGAAATCAGGGCACGAAGTCTGGGTTTTTTTTCCATATAAAATTTAGGACATGCATGTCAGTGCTATCACTTGGGTCCCTAAGGTGCTTGGAAATGGTGAAGAATGTAAAAACCCCACTTCAATCTGTGCACCGATTTGTAAGATATGAAGATTTTCCCTTTGCAGGCTACGGAGTCAATCTGACAAAAATGAACTTGGAGCTTTAAAAAATTGCACTTTTTATGAAAAAATTTTTGACGCGATCATGGAGAAATTGAAGGATGAATGCATGGAAAAAATGGCAATGGAGGAATCTGCAAAAATTATGCCAAAGTTCGGGTAGAAACGGAGCGAAATGGGGGAGAGTGGAAAAATGGCTAACTCCACGGCTTTTATGTTTTAAGAGAGAGAGGGAAGGGGATGCATTTTTTTGTCCGCTTTTTCCCCTTGGAAAGGGATGAAGGGACACCAAAAGTGCACCTTTTACGATCTGCAAGCTCTTTTGACCTCAAAAACCCACTTTTGTTGAACTTGCTCCTGAATCTCCAAATCTTCCCTAAATCTTCCTAAATCACTTGCACAATGATCTTGGCTCATGAATACAGTTTCTTGGTGAATTTAGGACTTGAAATCAACTCCAAAGGATGTGCACCCATGTGATAAAGGCTAAAAATAGCCATTCCTAAGTTGGTTGAAAGATCCACCTCTAAAGACATTGTCTCAAAAGAATGTCGTGAACTTGTTTTCCTCTTATCAACACATGGGAAAGGTTAGGACCACATACATGAATAGAACATGGATGGGGATAGGCCTGACACAAGGGATGAATTGGTTTGGAGGCGTGTCTAGGGAGGTTTACAATGAAATTTTTTTACACTAGGGTATAGTTTTCATGTTTTCAAGTTGAATTTTTTCCTTGCAAAAACATAGGACAACACCTTTGTATCCAATTGTAAGGTCAAGTAATTATAGGGATTATATGCACGACCATGTATCGATAATTGACACCTTCCAACGATTGGTCATATGAGTCAAAGGTAGATTAAGGCTTTGGATTGCATGCCCCACACATTTTCCACGGATCATATTGTTCCTACCCAAATAATATATGTTATCTTTGCTCCATTCAAACAGATTCAATCTCAGAAAGAGGACACAATAAAAATTAGGGAAACGTGAAAATTTTAATGGTTCGAAACCCACACTAAATATATGCATCCTGTAGTAATGTGTAGCCTCCCTTTCAAGTTATAAGCTTGAGTAAGTGTAGGGAAATAGATGGTGCGTAAACAAACACCGCTAATTGAGTGCCAGGAGCAATCAAACAAATAAGTGAAAGGTATCTTTTATCTGTTAACCAATGTTGTTTTTTATTTAATGACATCAAGGTTTTCAATTGGATGAAATTTAATTGGATAGGTAAGATGTAGACATGAATGGATTGTTGTAAATTAAAAGGTGGGAAATTATATACCTGCATGCCCCACACATATTCCATGAAGCATATTGTTCCTTCTCAAAATAGCTATTATATGTGCTCCACTTAATCGTCATAATCTCATGTGATTTATTCACGTGAGTGCAATGTGAGCTTAAATGGGCCAAAATAAAAATGTATGAGACTTCACTAGGGTACTAAATCAAGATCGAGACATTATAGTGAAGTACGTGATGCAAGAAGAATTATTGATAATTGAGGTCGTTTGGGGAATGGACATACGGGGTAGAAGAAGATGTATTCGACAAGCGAATTGTGTTATTTTGTCATTTTATGTATTTTATGGTGGAATTTTTTTGACTTCACGACATTTAGTGTGTAAATTATTTGAAAGAAAAAGTGCATACGATGTGAAAGAGGTCGAGGAAACATATTATGGAGATATTTAAAAAAGAAAAGAGTGATAAATCAGTACTACCGATGTCAATAGTTATTGTTTGCAATTTCATCTCTTGCACTTTACAGGTAGTTAGAACTTAAGTAAATGCAAGGGGAATTCACTTATGCATTTCAAGGGTAATTTAGAAACAAGGTTTTGTGGTGTGGACCTAAAATCCCAAGGTAGGGGTTGCATACACAATTACAATTAGGGTTTCTTTGTAGCTATTAGGGAAATGAATAGGGTTTGTACCTAGTTGTGAGGCATGTAGTTTTTCCAAGTGTGGATGTGTTGGGTGTTAAAATGGTACTTTAACAAAACCACAGTCAGGGGACAACAAGTCCCTCCTCTTTATGAGAGAGGTTCCCTTATTGAAAGTAAGTATTAAAGCTTATATATAAATGTACAACTTTCATCTTAAGACTGGACTTCTGACATCTTGAAATGCTTTTTACCAAAATAGCTTATCAATACAAACGAATGGAAGAACTGAAGAAAGGAAAGAGTAGAATATAACAATACTTTCGAAAATATAGATAGCAGAGTATAACCTTATATGTACTAAGCAAAGGTGATACAGAACAAAATCATTCTCATTCACAACATAAGATATCATTCCATAGACACAAAGTTCTAGAAATCATATCAATAAGAGCACAAAGTTCTAGAAATCATATCAATAAGAACACAAAGTTTCTTATTACGGAAGATATATAATCCATAGATTTTGCAAGCAAGAAGAGACGATAGATGAAGATAAAGAGAAAGGGGAAATTCTTCTGTATTGATTTCTTTCGATTCTATTTACACTTCAAAAGTATCAGAGTCCAAAATTTGCAATGAACCAAGCTCTTAAATTTATAGATGAAACGAAGAGAGGAGAAGAAGAGAAGGAAGAAAATATGATTTGGAAGCTCAACCACCAACCATCAATGCCACTGCAAATCCGCCTACAATCTATCAAATTTGGTTATGCATGTCTTTGGCGTGCTGAAGAAGGAAGGATGGAAGATCATATCAAATTTGATCTAGTTGAAGTAATCTAATCACATATTAATGACACGAAATATGTTTTCCAGATTTTCACCCAAATCAAGATATCTAGTCGGTTCTCCACATCTATTTGGCATGTTGGAGAAGGAAGGATGGAATATCGGATCAAATATGATCTGTTTGAAGCAATCAGATCACATATTAATGGTGTGAAAGACATTTTCTAGATTCCCAACCATCAAATCCTGCTGAAAATAATATTTTATGTTTCCATGGCGATAGGTGAGAGACTTGACAACCTAAAAAATGGTGGACTAGATCATTAATGGTGGCGGGTGAGTAGTAGGTATCGGGAGCTCTTTGAAAAGTCCTTTCCTACTCAATTCCAAGCTCCTGGTTGAAAGACATGGTTTTTGAAGGTGTGAGGTCGGGCATTTAACGTGGGCTCACAATATGCAAAAGGGTCTATCCATACAGGGGCCACGTGGTGACCTCGCACGTCTTAAGATTTCACCCCCTCTTTTACTCCTAAAGTTGCACCGAACTGACATGTGGCATTGTCGCGAGCCCGCTCCGTTTCCTTTGTATTCTGCCTAAGTCCCTCCTATTGGCGGAGATGTTCTGCCTAACCCAAGACATGTGGAGGGTTTGCGCACATTTGGAACTACCCCGAACTTTGTTTTTGAAAGAGCGCCAATCGTGTCGACATAATCTAGACTTTTCAATGGCCGACTTTGTCCCCTCTTGATTTTGACCATGTGGTGAGTTGGTGCTCATTTGGGGACCGCCTCCGGATTTTAACCTTGAAGATGCACCTTGAGTTGATGCATATAAGCTTCCTTCATCCTATCATGAGCTTGGAATTTTCAACGGCCGATGTCCCCTTTTAGACCTAGGACACATGGAGGGCTGACACTAGTTCAGGGTCTCTCTTTGGGCCGTGCTTTTGAAGTTGCACCGATGAGGCACGTGGAGAGTCTATGCTCACTTAGGATCCTTCTTTGAACTTGGTCTTTCGAGGTGCACCGTTGGGATGCGTGGAGGCTTCTACTGACTCTTTATACTTATCCGATTCAACGGTTGGCTTTGTCTTTTTAGATTCTGACCACATGGAGCGCATGCGTACGTTTGGGGGTCTCCATGTTTGTCACAGCACCATACTAAAAGTGTGCCAAAGAGACACGTGGCTTCTCCTAGGCGTTGGCGTGGCTGCGGGTCACTTTATAACTTTTATGCCTTTTTGCAACAAAACCAAATTTCCAAAAGTGCTCTGATGACCCGCCTCCCCACTTTGACTTTTGATGCGGGCTCGATATTTGACTTTTTCCCGTCCCGGCGGAGTCACGACTCATTTTACAACTTTAATCCCTTTTGGAAATAAAACCAAATTTCCAAAAGTGCTCCGATGACCCGCCTCCCGCTTTGACTTTTCAACGTATATTCATTACCTGGCTTCGGGGTTGCGGCTCATTTTGTAACTTTACTCCTTTTGGCAATAAAGCCAAAATTCCCAAAAGGCTCGACGACACTGCCTTTCCGCCATAGCTCGATTCGACCAATCAGGATCCTTTGGGCCATAGGGCCAATTTGATACTTTTGCAAAAATAACAAAAGTGACAAGTTCACCAAATAAACCCGCCACGCCGCATCCAATTAGAGATGTCCACATATCTGCGGATGTTGGAAAAGAAATTGACAGGGAAGATACACCCGTCATTCACGACTGTAGAAAAAAATACAGAGGGGAAAAAACTCCACCATTCACACTTGAAAAATAAATTACTTCTCGTGGAAAGAAGAACTGTAAACAATACCAGGCTCAATGCGATCCACAACCATAGAAAAAGGATTTGACAATTTCATTCAAATGGATGAAACAATTTTCAAGCATCCAGACAGAAGACAGAAAGTTTATCAAACCATGCGGACTGCAAGATTTTAAATTAACAGGCGAGATTACAAATGAGCACCAACTTCTTCAAAGCACGAATTTTTCTATCTCTCCAGACTTCTCACTCTACTCAAATATCTCTCAAAGGCACCAACTCAAAAAAATGAAACTTGACTTGAAAAATAAGGGGAATTTTGAGGGTGACAATAGCTGGCTCTTTCTGGGGATGACTTGGCTAGGACAGAGGAACGAGGAAAGATCAAGAACCATAGAAAAACTATGGGAAAGTAGACCAGTGCCTTATCCATTGGGCAAATAGAGTCAAAGGCGAAGCAATATAGAAGACAACACACATGGAAGGGAAACAAACCAAAAAGGAAAGACAAAAAAAACACAGAACACAATGAGGAACAGGAAAGGAAACAAGCCAAAACAAGGAAAGTATATACAAATAAAGAAGATGATATTTACAGGGGAAAGAAGGATTTGCATGAAACTTACACAACTCCAGAGACAGGATGAGAAAAATAAGTACCTTTGTGGAACAACATGGTGAAAGTATGAGGCACTCGTGAATTGAAGATGAGCAGTTGGGCATACCAAAATATCATGGGAACACTATGTGGCTTGAAAAGAAAAATTGAGGAAAGAAGACCATCCAGATAGTGATACTCCATACTAAAAACATTCAGTCCTTGTGAAGAACTGAATATCTTCCTGAGGCTCCTCTTCTATGGATGAATAGTGCCATACAAAGACTTATACGACCCTCGACTGCCTTCATACTAATTTCTGCACATCACCAAACTTTGACAACTAGATCCATGAGAAAATCCAATCCCAATAGTGTCAACTCCCTGTTTTGATGGAATGATGCTAGCATATGAATGAAGATTGCAATTATCACCATGGCACATCTCATGAGAAACATAAAATTCCATTGAATTTTCCTTGTAACCATATTCAAGAGGAATTTGGAAAAAGGTACTGGATGGTTTACCATTAGGTGTAATCTTGACCATGTTTTGAAAAACATACCTGCTGTTTTTGTAAAATCAACACCTGATTCTAGAAGATCGTGACTCTTAGGTACAAGATGCATTGCTGATTTGTCTTCATGATTAACAGGGAATTGAAATGTTGTCAAACTAAGTAAAGATTGATCAACAACATCATCCTCTTCCTTTTGTTTACATTCGAAGGATGAGGTGAGACAGACTGTCATAATTGCAAAGAAAAGATTCCGAGTGCATGGTCCTCCATTTTCTATTTGTTTCAAAGGACTACAAAAAGGCTCATGTGTGCTCATCTCATCCATAGATATAACAGGGGAACTAGTGATCTCATTAATTTATTTTTCTTTAGGTACATGCACTTGCTTATCTTTGAGAGAACTTAAAACAACAAGAGAATGGTCCACAATGATCTTCATCTCAGTGCATTGAAATTCTTCAATCATAGGAGAGAGAGGGATCTTGTCCATTTTGTTATGATGAACATCCACTTCCACCAACATAGGGGCACTTCTTTCAAAACAAGAACATTCAACCTAGTACATGACATATCTTCTATAGACTCTATTTCAGGTTGAAAGAAAGCCTAAAGTTGTTTGTCTTCTTCATTATTTGAAGGAATATTAAATTGACATGCATCAGGAGGAGAAACAAGAAGACATTCATTGGTGGAATTGATATAATGTTGAGGAATGAATACCTGATGATGTGGAGAATCATCATGAGCAGTTTCTAGAACTTGAATGTTCTCCTCTTTGTTACAAGGTGTCTCAAATTCATTAACTGAGTGTTCTTCAGCTTGTTTTATCGTCTCACGTGCATGAAGCTGCCTGCATTGTCTTTGTACTTTCTCTCACGAATCAGTATGGAATCGAAGGTTATGACAATGTTGGCAAAAACAATCTTGGACATATACCCCTGTAGAAGTTATGCAGAAACCGAGCCTGTTCTAGAATGACTGGAGCTTGAAAACTTTTAATAGGGAGATCTCCATCATCATCCTCATCACTGTCACTATCACTCGTTGGTGATGTGGGCCAAAAAGTGTTTTTCATTTTTCTTCATTCCTGGGAAGGTTCCTAGATCAAGAGAATGAACATGATAGGAGTTCGTTCCCAGTGGTCTTTTTCCCACTTGTATATCATGGAGTCACCAGATCAAAAATGATCTTGAAGTTGTTCTTTTGAAAGGGATACGTTTGAAATGAAATCCCCAATGGAGTCACAAAAATTGTTGGGTTTTAAAATGGTACTTTAACAAAACCACAAGTCAGGGGACAATAAGTCCCTCCTCTTTATGGGAGAGGTTCCCTTATTGAAAGCAAACAACAAAGCTTATATACAAATGTACAACTTTCATCTTAAGGTTGGACTTCTGACATCTTGAAATTCTTTTTACCAAAATAGCTTATCAATACAAACGAATGGAAGAATGAAGAAAGGAAAGAACATAATATAACAATACTTTCAAGAAATATAGATAGCAAAGTATAACCTTATATGTATTGAGCAAAGGTGATATAGAACAGAATCATTCTCATTCACAAAGCATAAGATATCATTCCATAGACACAAAGTTCTAGAAATCATATCAATAAGAACACAAAGTTTCTTATTACAGAAGATAAATGATCCATAGATTTTAGGCAAGCAAGAAGAGACAATAGATGAAGATAGAGAGAAAGGGGAAATTCTTTTGTATTGATTGCTTTTGATTCTATTTACACTTCAAAAGTATCAGATTCCTAATTTTGCAATGAGCCAAGCTCTTACATTTATAAATGAAACAAAAAGAGGAGGAGAAGAGAAGGAAGAAAATATGATTTAAAATCTCAACCACCAACCATGAATGCCCCTAGAAATCCACCTACAATCTGTCAAATTTGAATCTTCATGTCTTTGGCGTGCTAAAGAAGGAAGGATGGAAGATCATATCAAATTTGATCTAGTTGAAGCAGTTTGATCACATATTAATGGCACGAAAGATGTTTTCTAGATTTTCACCCAAATCAAGATATCCAGTCGGTTCTCCATGTCTATTTGGCATGTTGGAGAAGGAAGGATGGAAGATCGGATCAAATTTGATATGTTTGAAGCAATCAGATCACGTATTAATGGCGTGAAAGATGTTTTCTAGATTCCCAGCCATCAAATCTGCTTGAAAATAATATTTTATGTTTCCATGGTGATAGGTGAGAGACTTGACAACCTCAAAAATGGCGGCCGGATCATTAATGGTGGTGGGTGAGTAGCAGGCACCGGGAGCTCTCGAAAAGTCCTTTCCCACTCAATTTTGAGCTCCTGGTTGAAAGACATGGTTGTTTGAAGGTGCGGGGTCAAGCATTTAATGCGGGCTCGCAATATGCAAAAGGGTCTATCCATACAAGGGCCACGTGGCGACCTCGCACATCTTAAGATTTCACCCCCTCTTTTTACTCCTGAAGTTGTGCCAAACTGACACATGGCGTCGTCTCATGGGCCCGCTCCGTTTCCTTTGTATTCTGCCTAAGTCCCTCCCATTGGCGGAGATGTTCTGCCTGACCCAAGACACGTGGAGGGTTGGCGCACGTTTGGAACCGCCCCCGAACTTTTCTTTTGAAAGAGCATCGATTAGACGCATGGAGGCTTCCGCAGACTCTAGACTTTTCAATGGCCGACTCTGTCCCCTCTTGATTTTGACCACGTGGCGAGCTAGTGCTCGTTTGGGGACCGCTCTAGATTTTAACCTTGAAGATGCGCCGAGCTGACGCATGGAAGCTTCCTTCGGCCTATCTCGAGCTTGGACTTTTCAATGGCCGGTGTCCCCTTTTGGACCTGGGACACATGGAGGGCTAGCACTAGTTCAGGGTCTCTCTTTGGGCCGCGCCTTTGAAGTTACACCGATGAGGCACATGGAGAGTCTGCGCTCACTTAGGATCCTACTTTGAACTTGGCCTTTGGAGGTGCACCATTGGGATGCGTGGAGGCTTCCACCGACTCTTTATACTTAGCCGATTCAACGGTTGGCTTTGTCTTTTGATTCTGACCACGTGGAGGGCCTGTGTACATTTGGGGTCTCCACATTTGTGCACCATACCAAAAGTGCATCGAAGAGACACGTGGCTTATCCTGGGCGTCGGCATGGCTGCGGATCACTTTATAACTTTTATGCCTTTTTGCAACAAAACCAGATTTCCAAAAGTGCTTTGATGACCCGCCTCCCCACTTTGACTTTTGATGCGGGCTCGATATTTGACTTTTTCCTCGTCCCATGAGTCACGACTCATTTTACAACTTTAATCCCTTTTGGAAATAAAACCAAATTTCCAAAAGTGCTCTGATGACCTACCTCCCCACTTTGACTTTTCAACTTATATTCATTAGTCATGGCCCGGTGGGGTTGCGGCTCATTTTGTAACTTTACTCCTTTTGGCAATAAAGCCAAAATTCCCAAAAGGCTCGACGACCCGCCTTCCCGCTTTGAACTTAAAAATGGCCACGTGTCCTTTTGCGGGCCTTAGGCATTCTTTTATACTTTTACGCCCTTTTTCCATAATGCATCAAAACATGAAAAGGGCCCGCCTTTCTACCATAGCTCGATTCGACCAATCAGGATCCTTAGGCCACGGGCCAATTTGATACTTTTGTAAAAATAACAAAAGTGACAAGTTCACCAAATAAACCCACCACGCCGCATCCAATCAGAGATTTCCACGTATCTGCGACGTTGGAAAATAAATTGACAGGAAGATACACCCGTCATTCATGACTATAGAAAAAATATAGAGGAGGGAAAAAACTCCACCCTTCACGCCCGAAAAACAAATTGCTCCTCGTGGAAAGAAGAACTATAAACAATACCAGGCTCGATGCGATCCATGGCCATAGAAAAAGGATTTGAAAATTTCATTCGAATGGAGGAAACAATTTTCAAGCATCCAGACGGGAAGACAGAAAGTTTATCAAACCATGCGGACTGCAAGATTTTAAATTAACAGGGTGAGATTGCAAATGAGCACCAACTTCTTCAAAGCATGAATTTTTCTATCTCTCCAGACTTCTCACTCTGCTCAAACATCTCTCAAAGGCACCAACTCAAAAAATTTGAAACTTGACTTGAAAAATGAGGGGAATTTTGAGGGTGACAACAAGATGATATAGGTGAATTACACTAGAAACATGAAGGGCGATCTGATGTGCTTGTGGCGAGGATAATGCTTGCACCGAGAGGGAGGTCTGCTGAGATTGTAACCCATTAGTTGGCATTACTCCCATCATATCCGGAAATAAGGATGGGTAAAAGGAATGTTCAAGGAAGGAAAAGACATGAATTGAAGGTTAAAAATAAAATGCATTATGTGATCCATTTTTTCATCTCTTTCTCACACACATTATGCAAATGAATGTAATTTGCGTTTAAAGGGACGAAAATGAAAAAAAAGAGGAAAACCCAATAAACGTCAATTTTTAATTTCAAACTTGAGTATTTGTAGGGGAATAGGTGATTCTTGAACAATCATTGATAATTGAGCCACTCTAGCGGTTGGCCATATGAGAAACATGTGTATTTTAAATGTCATTCGAAAGAGGATTTTTAAATAAAAACATGGGAATTAAATGCCTGCATGTTCCACACCCGATTCAAAAATGATCAAGTTTTTATCTACCTGATCTCGGACCCTTGTAGGCTTTAAATATGTGTCGATAAGTTGCTCCTTTTAAGTAATCAATTTAAAATTAATGCAAGCATATAATGACAAATTTTACAATGATTGATTACGGATTTCGTGAATACTTTGTGTCTCGGGTTCTTATGGAACCGTTCCACTAGTAAAAATTGTAAGTACAATGTTATTTCTTACAATAAAACCTAATGGAATTTCCACTTGCCTAGTAGTACGTCAGTCCTTCGAAGAACTTTCGATGATCAGTCAAATCGTTCTCCACCTTCTTGATGCACAACCTCCTTTGGAACTCGATCGGCCTTCCCAATGCTACTAATGTGTCCTTCAACACTCCGGTCGATACTCCAGGCGTCACAAGTGAAAAATATTGTGGCTCAATGGGCCTATTGGGTAGTGTAATACTCCCAATCACAAATATTTCATCTACTATTGCCTAAAAAATAATAGGCCAATAAACAATATTTTCCTATAGTAATTTTAGGATTTTAATATAGTTCCCACAACTATATTAAAATTATCCTATTACTATATCTCCCAAATCCCACAATTAAGCTTAAAAATAATAAGCTTCCGTGTCTCGATGTCCCGATGTGTCTTTTACAATGCAAGGGGTCCCCTATTTATACCCAAATGGGGCCCTAAAATAATGTTACATTATTTATCCTAAGGCTATTAAAAGCCTAACCGTAGCATGTAGATGGGAATATAATCCCATAGTGGGCGACATGCATTGTTTAAGTGGGTTAAATCCCACATTAGGTGGAGGGAGACCAAATTTAGGCTTTATTAAATCCTTTTCCATGCATGTATAGTGGTCATGGGACCACTTGAGGCTTATCGCCCCTCCTCCTTCTCACATGGAAACTTCCACGCATGGATTTGTCCCACCGCTTCACCACGTGGTCTTTGGCATTAACATGGGGTTGGTGGATTATGTATTGGCCACTATGTTTGGAGTGGTGGTCGATTGGTTTAATACGCCGCTTGTTGAACAAGGCATGTACCGAGCTATCTGCCGATTCCTCTTGGCCGGTAATATGGGATGATATACTTCTCGAACATTGTGGAAATATGTGACTATGATTAACTCGGTTTCAATTAAAATAACTCGTCGAGCTAACATCAATGCAACTCGACCACATAGTGCACTTATCGATTCTCGATAAGCAAATCGATCGTATTCGATTTGTGGTGGCAAGCCACGTGGTGGCTTGAGGACCCACCACATCGGCAATAATACCATAGTCCTCATGGTGGCCGACCTCCCCTCCGTTAAAAAATTTGAGCCTCTTCTCCCACGAGCTATATCATTTTACGACCATCGAAGACCAGTGGTGAAAACCTCTCTGATTTTGCCAACGCCTTTTTTCCACGTATCGCAGTGCTATCTGTCCATTATTGACATGTTGACTAGAGTTGAATTTCCCGTTGATTGAACTTTGATCGGACATAACTAGAGCTCCTAATGTCCTGTTTGTCACGTTCTTATAGCCCCTCTTTGAGGCAATGAAAGCGGCTGGTTTATTGCTACTTCTACTAGCGGGAACCTATGCAAGTCTCACATGAGTTACGCCTCGGGGTTGGGATCTCATCCCAGTAGAGTGTTCTAGGCTGCGAAGAGAAAGGAATAAAAGAAGGAGAAGAGAAAGAACAGATCCGAAGGGAGAAAAGAAATGAATTCCAAAGCAGAAGGGTCAGAAGATCTATGCTTTTAGTTTGGTAGTAAACAGAGCCAAACCTACTTGCATAGATAAACAAAGCAATACTGATAAACAAGTGACGGAAAAGTAGATATGAATTCAACAGAATAAACACATGCAGATCTAACATAAGAAAGATCTAATGTATAACACAGCTATTGAGCACAAAGTCTGAATAATTGTATTATGGTTCTTTTCTGTTACAAGAAAGCTCAAAGTCTTTCTCTCCTCACTTCTATTTCTATCTGAAAAATGTTCACCCCGAATACTGACAAGTATTCTGTATATATAGAAGATGAGGAGGAGAGAAGACAAAAGCCAACAAAACAACACACAAAATATCTTACAAGATATTTACAAAATATCAAAGTCATGTTGACTTTTACATCTTTGAGTGGATGACATCATCCCATGATGCAACATGGATGATGTCATCGTTTGTACCAACATACTTGAGATATCGCGAAAAGAAAGTCGGAGAAGAGGGAGAAGAAGAAACAGAAGAAGAAGAACAGCTACTCGTCATCATCATCCTGCAGCCGAAAAGGGGTAGCTTGTTTACGATCTTTGCTCGGTGATGTTATTTAGGCGAGCGCGGTATTCCAAGAACTTGCTGATCATTGGCCGAATTGATCTGTGGCGGATCTGGTGCCTTTCCTGAGCGATTGCTTAGCGCAAGTTTCCCGCTCATCAATGAGCTTTTCGGGGACCTTGGAATAGTCTTTACCCGCCTCGATTAGGGACCCGATGAAGTCTCTACAGGCCAGTAGGTTGTTGATGGATTCGATGTCGAAAGTGACTTCTGGCCCTGTCCCTTGAGAAGCTAACTCCTTGAAAATTCGGATAGTATCGTCAGCTGATCTCAAGGTGAGGGAAGGAGTGAGCAACCCTGGAGTCATAGATAGAACAATCTTCTCCATTTGATGCATCGCATCCAGGGCCTCTTCCTTCACCTTGTCTATCTTCTCTAACACAAATTCGAGCTGATCTATCTGATAGTCCAGAGTGGACATGGTCTTGTTGAGGGTCCTTGGATGACCGAATACTCCAAACTTGACCAAATCTTGGTGAGCAGTCGAACATTTGTTGGAAGGCCTCGTGTTGGAGTCTTGCGTTTTGAGCTCTTCGACCTTTGGACTTGCTAATGTTTGGAGTTCCTTATTCGCCTTCTCGATGTTCAGGTATAAACTGATATACTCGGCGATCACCTTTTCACTATCCTTAAGGATTTGGCTCCTCAAGAAACTTGACCATACCACCTGCTCGCCGATCTTTGAATATTCATTGATCTTCTCATTGAGCAGCTCGGGAGTCTCTCGGCGGCGATTGTGGGAGGTGCACTTCCCATCTTTGTAGGGCTTGAAGCGGTATTTATTCTGCTCCTTTAGTAGCCTCTTTTCTTCCTTTGTTTCTCGAAGCTTTTCGCGAGTGCATCAAGCTGCGGAAAGAGCTTCCCCCGGAGACTTTACGAGGATGTCCCCATTGTGACTTGGAGTCAGCTTTGTGAAATCTGGAGACAGATCTTCTTTCTCTTTGGTAGGATCGGGGTAGGCTATTTCCATAACCCTCTCACCTGCAGCGCTCTTGGAGAAGCGTGTAACCGGCTTGTGCTTCTTTGCTCCTTTAGCCGGAATGAGTGAAAAGTCCATCGGAGCGATGGGGACTTTCCTCTTTGGTTGGCTCAGCTGTTGAGAGATCCAAGCTGGTCCTATAGAAGAAGGACCAGAGACAGAGGGGGAGGCAGCAACGGTAGAAGAGGGGAAAAACGTGGAGACACGTGGCGGCGGCATTGAAAGAATAGCCGAAGACATGCCCACGGGGGAGGAAGGAAACATGCAGCAGTAGAAGAGATAGGAAGGGAAGGGAACTCGGAGAGGAGAGAAGAAATGGAAGAAGACAAATCAGCGAGGAGGAGAAAATGGACGAAGAGGCGGGGAAAGGGTAGAAGAAGGGCGAGAGGACGCGACCAAAGGGGTGGTCGCGGGAGTCACACGAGGAGGAAGGAAGAGAAGAAAAAGGGACAGAAGGGACCTCGAAGTTATGCTGAGTGCCAACATCACGAGTGGATGGGCGTATAGGACTATCCTCCGGCATTGCTTCTTTCTCTGGCGAATCGAGTTATTACTTGTTCGAGCTCACGAAGGAAGAGGACTTTCGGGGCTTCCTCTGAATGATGCTAGGCTCACCTTCATGACTTTGCCTTTTAATTTGCTTCTTTGACCTTGGAGGTGCATTACCTAAAGGAGAAGTCGTAAAATCTACACCGAGGTAGATTAACCCATTCATGCGGCACCAACGCTCTGTCCTCCGCATAGTCTCTTTAACTCTCTCCTCAATTGTCGAGGAGCCTTGCTTGTCGATGTCAGGAAGGGCCAATCATCCCCTACTGTGTCATTATACACTTTGTCTACTTCGTCCTCTGTGGTTTGGAAGCCTTTTGGGACAATGGCTACTCGTAATGGCTGATTTCCGTTAATGCCAAGCGAGTGATCCTTTCTTACGAGTTCTACCTCATGGATGGCGTCGATGTAAATGTCCTCAATTTGAGGGACATGGATCGGATCAAGCTTAGCCCTTGGCAAGCAGCCCCTTGGGTCGAATGTAGGCCTTGCTGGGAAATCATGCTTCAGGTTGAGCAATTCTAGCTCAGCAAACATCTCCTTCGCCTTGTGATAGGTTGAACAAGTGTATCGGCCCCTCTTGTGAGGGGAAAGGAGTTCCACCCTTCTTTCTTTTCTGGCACTTTTCATGGTATGTGACCAGCTGCCTTGACAATTCCAATAGAACCAGCTTTGGTCCAGCATATCTTGGCAACCTGGTGGGCTCTCCCAAGAAATTGGCCGCCCTTAGATAGGTGAATGTGGGAAATTGGGTGAACAAGGCCCCCCACTTTTCCACAGCAGAAACAGTATTCTTAATTGTGCGGCCATGAGTCAACTTTGGTCGCAGCATGCATATAATATGGTAGAAGAAAGCATCATTGATTTTTGAAAAGTGTTGGATGCTATTCTCCAGCTTTAGCTCTGGGTAGTATTCATATATCTTGGCCTGAGGCCAAGTTCCACTTCGGTGCAGCCCTGGATAGTCCCTTTCAGACGCTGCAGCATACACTACGTAGGAGTTCATATGAAACACTCCTGTTGTGGCAAACTGTTGTAGCTGCTCAGAAATGGCGCTGCTTATTATTTCCCCCCAGCAGAAGCGCTGATCGGGCAAATTTTTGTTCATCGTCTCCAGGTACCGCAGCATCCATTTATGGAAGTAGTGGGCGTCTGAAAGCCCGAAGACTCTGCTCAGGAAAGTGATGGTGTCACTGAGTTCTTCGGAGAAGTCGCTTCGGTGGATAGTCTGGGGCCACCGGGTCACTACCTTCTTATTTTTGAGGTAGACTTCATTCATTAATTGCATGCACGAGTCCCCATTGTCCTCCCGAGTCTTGACACATTCTTTGGCTATGACCACATAGTTCGGTGATGAGGATGCAAGCATTAACTCAAAGCGGCGGGCGATGGGTTTATAACTACCTCGCCCTTGCTATTCTCGACACATCTTGTGTCTTTGTTGAAGGATTGTGCAACAACCATCATAAACTCGTTATTAGCAGCACTGACAGGAATCCCACCGGCGAAGTGCAGGGCGCTGCCTATCAATTTATCCATCCATGGACTCCTTGTCACTTTACGAGTCCTTACCCGGAATTCCTCCATGTCAATGTGACCTAATTGAGTCACGACATCCATATTGCACTCTGCTGCTGTGATTCGGGCATTCGACCCTTTGGTATTTGTATTTCATTTCTTCTTACATTAGCTTTGCCTTCCCTCTTGGTTTGGTGGGTCTCTTGCAGCGTAGACATGTGTTCTTGAGGCTTATTTGATGATCACGCACGTAGAAGGAGCGAAACCCAATCAAGAAGCTTGAATTAGTCATTTGATCTTCCATTGGAATACTAGCTTGAAGAAAGAGTTAGAACTTTTAAGATTCGGGCGCGGGCGCATGAAAAATGTATATAACAATTTGAATAGTCAAGGCGCACGGGAAAAGGGTGTGCAGAGGCTAAGTTGGCGCAAAGGCGCATGGCGCATGGATGAAGCGGGCGCATTTTATAGAAGGGCGCATGGGCGAGGTGTTGTGCAACATGGAAAAAAAGCGCGCCAAAGGTATATGGCGCGGCGCATGGAGGGTCTACACAACATCAGTACTTGCTGCAACGGGAGGTGCGCCGCGCCTGGAGGCTTTATACTTGCGCAAATAACTCTTGCGTTGCATGGAAGGTAGGCGCGCCCTTTAGCGCATAGAAGAGGATCAGCAGGGGGTAAAGATGCGCCAAAGGGATATAAGGAGGCGCGGTTTTGAGCGTGTTACGGGGCGAAAGAGTGCGCTAGGCGCATGATTTTTAAGCTGCAGCATCTTTGGG
This sequence comes from Taxus wallichiana var. yunnanensis, assembly GCA_018340775.1. Classification (NCBI taxonomy): domain Eukaryota; kingdom Viridiplantae; phylum Streptophyta; class Pinopsida; order Cupressales; family Taxaceae; genus Taxus; species Taxus wallichiana. Next base: position 434,731,450 of record CM031244.1, on the reverse strand, counting down.
TAGGCCTTGTAGGGCGCGGCTATCTAAGGTGCGACATGGCGTGCAACGCGCCATGGGAATACTTGAAATACTTAAGCATTTACACATTTCAACCTCCACTTCGAAAGGACGCTTGGCATCACTTAGTTTGATAAAATAGGATCAGACCAAGCCAAAATAAAACCATCCCTCCCTTTTCCATCAAATCCAGAAAGAGGGAGGGAGAGAGAGAAAGAAAGCACGAGACCCGAGGCGGGAGGAAGAAAACAAAAAGTTCAAGGAGGAAACAAGCCGAGGCACAAATACTGGAGTGAAAACCAGCAAGCCAGCACACACCAAGAACTAAATGAAAAGAGGATGAACCTCTTACCTTAACAATATAGCCAAAATCCTTGGCGGGTCCACAACTTGATGAAAATGACAGAGCGAGGGTGACAAGTCGGGGATATCACGTGCTCGATGGAAATAATGAAAAGCGAGCAGGCGGGCATTGTTATATATATCAAAACTTTGTCATAAATCGCCACCCACTATTTGAAAAGGCGCGAAAAAGCAGCATTATTGTGAGGAAAGCATCGCCCTTTGGCGCATGGGAAAAAAGCGCAACAAATGATATGTCAACACATCGGCGCATGCGCCTCGCGCGCTAAATAAGGCTTAACATGCTTTGGCGCACCGAAAGACGTGTTGACATGGGAAACCATGCGCAAAGGCTTTTTAAAGGGCGCACCAAAATGTGGTGTTACGGTGAAAATCCATGCGCCCGACCAAAGGGCTCAAAAAGACTAAGTTCAAAAAACTGAATTTCCGGGAAGGGATGTTACAATATTTGAGCGAAGGATCCTATCGAGGATCAAGACAAAATTTTCGGTATGGTTATCGGTAAAATTGCCCTTGTCGATTTACGGGATAACATGGTAGCTCTTCTGGGGACTATCTTTGAGTGAAACTTAAGGGTAGAGAATCCCGAGATCACATGTGCCTATCCATTGGGCAAGGAGTCAAAAACAAGGGGAACCAGGAGGAGAACAAAGAAAACACACAACAAACCGAAAGCAAACACACAACCAAAATAAAGCATGTACTGAAGAAGAGAAGCAAGCTCTACTTCACGAAGATCTTGAGATGTTGCCGCTATAGGGAAGCGGGAGTTCAGCTCCATCCAAATATGAGAGATAGAAAGCTGTTCTCTCCATTGAGTTGCTTGATTTTGAAGGGCCCCCTCCATAGGGAATCAAATTTTCCGTGCATACCCTTTGGCTCTCTTCGCTTGTCCCAAAGAAGGGCGAGATCTCCCACTTGAAAATCTCTCTGTTTGGCTTTCTTATCAAAAGCCTCTTTACTTGATTCGATGTTCGGTGATCTGTCGACCACCTTTACTCTCTTTTCTTCAAGTTACTGTCAAATACATGATTCTCTTTTCTAGAGAACTCGAAAAGTTTCATCTTCGATTGCTCGTGCAGCGTAGAGCGGGAAGTTCGCTTGAGAAATGGGAAGTTCGGCATCGGTGCCATATAACACTTGAAAAGGTGACATGCGGGGATCTCTTGGGGGTAATGCGGTCCGCCCACAAAGCATCGTCAAAGACTTGTGCCACATCCGCTGATTTTCATCTACATTTCCGTATGATGGTCACCAAGTTCTTATTCTTGGATTACTGCGACCATTTCACGAGGATAATAATCGAGGCATGTGCTAAAGTTATCCCATATTCATAGCAAAAGCTAATAACTTCCGGGAAGAGAAGTTAGAAGCATTATCAGCAACGATTTTATTTGGAATGCAAACTTGTGATGATATTTTCCTTGATAAAGCTGCAAACCACCTCGAAGTGGCATGCTTGTGGTATGGCCTCCACCCATTTAGTGAAGTAATGTCATTGCCGTGAGGACATAGCTATGTCCGGCCTCGATTGAGGATTGAGTGCACCAATAAAATCAATTCCCCATTGCACGAATGGTTCATTGATAATGACCGGCCTTAGGGGAGGGCAGCCGACTTGGGCTTGCCGGCAATTCTTTGCGGGGTTCACACTTTGCCACCCAGTAGCCGTATCTTGAAAGAGCGTCGGCCGGTAGTACAGCTCGAATGATCTTGTGTCTTTGTCATCACGGAAGGAAGAAGAAAAATGGCCTCCACGAGGCTGAATTGTGAAAACTTTCCAGCAGTTTTACTTGCTTTGGGGCTTGTCAACACATCGCGAGGAAGACACCGTCTATCCGCGCTTATATAAACCGTCATCCCGGATGACATACTTAGCTGCTCACGAGCTTTCTGATGCGCTTCTCCTTCTGATTAGGTGCATCGGGCATTCGCCGTAGGTGAGGAAGAAAGCAATGTCGGAGTACCATTCGTCACTAGTTGCCTGAAATAGAACCCAGAGGCGAGAGAATCGGGCCCTTACAGGGGTTTGCTCTTCATTGGTACAATTTTCTCTTTCATCATGATTTTACGAACCCTTGTTCTCGGCCATTAGGCCGACACGAGGCCTTTGCCCCTCACCGGCTTGGTGGGTTTAATATCTAGGTCATATTCTGGACCTTTGCGATCAATTCCCTCTCAAGCTTCCTAACTCCTGCTTTGAGTTAGAATTGACTTCACCATGATGTCGGGAACCCAGCACCACCGTATGTGAGTTCGAGAATAATACTGAAATTCTTCACCGCTTTGACAACGGCAAAGGCGTGCTTTTCTAATTGAGTCATTTTCAGTTCGTGAGGCTTAAGAGGAGAACTCATGAATGCGATTGGAGATTGATATCCTCAGAGTTCTTTTGCATTAGGATTGCAGAGACACGGTATGTTCCGATGCATAGCTATACATAATGAAGTCTTTGGAGAAATCCGGACATACGGGACCGGTGCATGAGCAACGAAGTTTTTATTTCCTCAAATGATCTTTTCCCTTCTTCACTCCCATCGAAAGTGGGTGACCCTTTCATCATGTTCAATATGTGGCGGGTCTTCTCGGCAAAATCGAGAACAAAACGCCTAAGAAAGTTCACCTTCTAGAAGAAAGAATGAACACCATTCTTGCTTGTAGGCGAGTAAGGCTTTGGATAGCCTTAACTCTTTCGGCATCGATCTTGGTTCCTTCTTTGCTAACCACATGGCCTAGCAATTCCCCTTACGTAACCCCAAAAGCAGACTTTTTGGGATTTAGGGAAATTCCATGTTCGACATCGGCCAATACTTGCTCCAGTGATCACAATGATCACCCATTTGTTTAGAGAACACGGTTAAGTCATCTAGGTAAACTCTGATGACTTTTCCCATCATGCCTTTGAATGCAAAGTCCATGGCCCATTTGAAAAGTGGCACCGGCGTTAGTTAGGCGAAAGGCATGCTGCTGTAGGCAAATGTACCCCATGGAGTAGTGAATGCTTTTGAATTGATCTTGAGCGAGACTTCAATCGATTATAGCACGAAAAACCGTCAAGCATAGACGGCATCTCGACCCGATTCTTGCTTGCGAGAACTTGGTCCATTATGGGAAGAGGGTAGTTGTCTTTAGTGAAGCTTGATTCAAGTTTCGGAAGTCTACGAGATCGTATTTCACCGTTTTTCTTGCGTCTGCGGCACAATGTTTGCCACCCAAGTCTTTGTGATGGATAGGGAAGATGATTCTTGCGTCAACATCTTGAATTTCGGCTGAATGGTGCGAAACCTTGGGATTATAATGCCTTTGCTTGACGGAAGGCTTTGGCATCTTCTTTGATGGTATATTATCTTTGAGCGTCCTCGGCTTGAAGGACTTTAAATCTGCATAGGACCATGCCAATACATCCATATATCTTTTCAGCAACTTGACAAATTTCCGCTTTTCTTCTGGCGTGCAACATTTCCCGATGTTCACGAATTGCGGATGTGCCTCAGAACCTATATTGACTGGTTCTGTCTCTGGAGATGAGCTAGGATCATCTCGCCTTTTCTTTTTCACAAAACGGTCATGCCTGTCAAACAGGCGCTCCAGAGAAACCAGGCCTTTTGGAATTTTATTTCCCTTAAGCTGACAAATGCCATCGTTCTCCTTTGTTTCGTGGTTTTGACTGTTGATTGATTCACGGCATGGAGAGGTGGATCCTTCAAAATACAACTCATCAAAATTTTCTGATTTTTCTAGAAAGGCAATAAGGTGATTATCATCGTTGAATACTGCCAATCTTGAGAGTTATGCAGCGCGCAGGCGGAAAACCACTTGATGGTGTACTTGTTCGTCTTGAGCCGGGTGTGGGAGCATGAGAGATCTTTGAAGCGACAACGAATCAACCATGTCATTACGAGCTCTTGGAATCGCTCCTATTGAAAAGGCATCAAATTCCTCAATCTTTGTCCCATCTTGCATTACGGTAGTGCTGAGCCTTTCATTTTTACTTGGTAAATCCTTTTGACCTGATTTACAACTAGCTCGGCATCACCTTGGACTTTTAGATTTTTATTCCTCTTTCCTTTGCGGCTTGCATACGAGTAAGAGAGACTCATACTCAGCGGTATTATTCGTATTGAAAAGCTGCAATTTGAAAAAGAGAGGAATGACCTCCTCCTCGGGAGATATTAGCACAACCCAGCGCCGCATCCACTAGTTGCGCTTGCTGCCATCAAATTGCAAGGTCGGACCTTATTAAGGTCCTTTTCTTGAGCGAAAACTTCCTTTGTATCCGCCTCGGTGGATAAGAAGTAGTTCCCCATCACGATGATTCGAAAAGGATTTGGGCTTTGGGGTCTTGAGCTAGTGACCAAGTATTTCTTTTGGGATTCCGGCTTCAAAGTTTGCATTACGCCTTTGGTGGAATTCTAGCTTTAGACGAGTCCATATGAATTTCCCCACCAACTTGGCTGCAAAAGCTCCTTCCCAGCCAAAATTCCATGAAATTTGCCGGAATGTCGGCGACAGAGGCGGTCATTTTACCCTCTTTTCGGGAAATCTGCTGACGCAAATTGCGCGTCTTTGATTTGACCAATCAATGGCACTTGCTTGGTTTCCAATGAGTAGCATCTGCCGAAAGGCTTGGTAAGAGTGAGGCCCAAAGCATGGGCGACTTTCGCTGGCATGACGTTATCTGAAGCTCCGGAATCAATTATACAGTTGCTCAACTTATGGCCATTGATTAGGAGGGAGAGATAGAAAGGCTCTATCTTGCCTGATGCAGATGTTGAGGCAACATTTATGTGGGATTCAGGAGGAGTAGAAAGGATTCCTTTAGGGAAGCTGATTAGATATAACTTGACTTGACTTTGGATATACTTAGTCAATCTTACAAGCTGTTCGGGGTTTGACTGAAGATACTCAGCTTCAGACATTTGGATCTTGGTCTTTTTTGCATGATCTATTATATCAAATGCGGCCAAGGGTTGCGGTGGTAAAGGAATGAGTCCTTCACCCCGCGATGATGGAATAGGGTTACTGATCTTGATAGGAATATGAGAGGGCTGATTCGGAGGAGAGATAGGTAGAAAAGGCTTCTTTGCAAAAGATTTAACAGGGAGTTGAGTGGGAAGAGGATTACCTCTTTTAACAATGGTTGGAGGCGCGTTTGACACGGCCTTCTCTTTTTGCGTATGGGCAGCAACTTCCGCTTCCTTTCCTTGCGAGCGGGTAAAAAAGCATAGGATTGTCGCTTGCATAGCCACGAGTACTCTCTTCTTCATCGATTCATCCTCGTCAAATTCCATGTATCCGATAGTAGAGTCGCGATCGGTCTCACCGACATCTTGATCATCTTCGCCACGAGGCGAAGGTTCTTCATAATCTTGCTCTTCTTCCTCTTCAATTTCGGCGAGCATTGGCCGGAGGGGCCTCAGCGCCTTGGCCGTGGAGCAGCTGCGAGGCAGCGCGGCCTTTGTGAAGCATTGTTAGGAACAAAATTCCTCGCGGGATATCCGTACGAGAAGCCAGGAGAGGCTTGGGGGCATTTGCTTTTTAGTGCAAGTAGGTCATTCGCCATCTTTTGGAATGCCGGATCGGATGAAGTGGTGGGCGAGGATTCGAAGATTTGGACTTGGATGATTCCTTTTTCAACTCTTGAGATATTATTAAATTGTCTTCTATCCAGGATGGGCGGCTGAGCAAGAGGTAGAGTAGCTACTCGCTCTTGAAGGAGCAAAAGCTGACTTAGCTCATGGCGTTCACGAAGAAACACTTACGATTCTCGGCGTTGGAAGCATGGTAGTAGGGCCGCGGTTGATCAGCGCATTGAGCAAGGCGACGAAATCACGCATGGTCTCATTGGCTTCTTTCTTGGTGCGTGATCCGTGATAGCAATGCAAATGCATCTTACGAAGGCTTGTATCTGTCTTCAAAAGCATCCGTAAGGTGGCCCAGCGGTGATAGATCCGGCGGCAAATCTGAAAACCATTGAGTGCGGGCCCTTGTAGGGTTTCGAGAAAAGGCGGACCGACACATCTTCGTGAGTCACGTCAAAATCTTGCATGACATAATGAAAGCGAGATATGTGGGAATCCGTGCTTTGATTTCCGCTCCCGTCGAATTTGGGAAAATTCTTTCGGTTTAGTGAGGAGCGCGTGAAGCTGGATGTGGCGGTGCGAGAGGACCCATAGCATTTCCCCATGGTACCGCCATCGAAAAGCCGGAAAGAGAACACGAGTGGAAGTGTAGTTCATTTGAGTAGCAAAGCACTCAAAGGGCGTGGATGCTCCTTGTAAAGGCTTTTCTTCGTGGAGGTGAGACACTCTGGATGGCGGCTAGCTTGAGCTTAGCGCTGAAAAGCGTCTTTGGCGTTACGCTGAAATTGTGCCTCGAGCGGATCGAAAGTAGGATCGGCTTCTCCACGGGCTCTCTGCTGCGCGTAAAGGTTCACTCGCGAGTGTACCTTTCGGATCTGCAATATTACAGCGCAGATTTAAACTTTATTTTAGGTGTACTTGCTGATTTTCTGGTTTTCTATCAAAAACCAGCAGCATGCACACTACGGATATTTAAAAACTATCCTCTTGAAAAACCGATTGCGGTTAATAATGACAAATAACTGGCGAGGATAAGATGGCGAGGAAGATAGTAAGCTGATTTTCCGATCTGGTCTTTACTTTTGGGGAGTTTCAAACTTTTTGGAAAATAGTTAAAAACTCAGATCTACGGAAAATAATGATTTTGATAAAAACTCAGCGAACTAAAGATGTAACAGGCCCAGATCTATGACTCTCAGAAGAAAAATTTTCGATTTGAGCACTTTTGCAAATTTTTAGGATTTTTAACAAAAAGGTTTAGATTTGCAAGTAGCGTGACACACTGCTGATTTTCGATTTTTATCTTTCTACTAGCGTAGATCTGAGATCTGTTCGAATCCCAGTAGAGTCGCAAAAGCTGTTGGTCAGAAAATGCGCCGGCTTGGGCGGATCTATGGACAGAGCAGAGCAACAGTGTTGCGGGGCTTAGCCCCTCTTTGAGGCAAAGCGGCGGTTTATTGCTACTTCTACTAGCGAGGAACCTATGCAAGTCTCACAGTTACGCCTTCGGGGTTGGGATCTCATCCCGGTAGAGTGTTCAGAGGCTGCGAAGAGAAAGGAATAAAAGAAGAGAAGAGAAAGAAGCAGATCCGAAGGGAGAAAAGAAATGAATTCAAAGCGAGAAGGGTCGGAAGATCTATGCTTTTAGTTTGGTAATGTGAGCCAAACCTACTTGCGTAGATAAACAAAGCAATCTTGATAAACAAGTGACGGAAAAGTAGATATGAATTCAACAGAATAAACACATGCGAGATCTAACATAAGAAAGATCTAATGTATAACTGACTATTGAGCACAAAGTCGAATAATTGTATTATGGTTCTTTTACATTCAAGAAAGCTCAAAGTCTTTCTCTCCTCACTTCTATTTCTATCGAAAAATGTTCACCCCAGAATACAACAAGTATTCTGTATATATAGAAGATGAGGAGAGAAGACAAAAGCCAACAAAACAACACACAAAATATCTTACAAGATATTTACAAAATATCAAAGTCATGTTGACTTTTACATCTTTAGTGGATGACATCATCCCATGATGCAACATGGATGATGTCATCGTTTGTACCAACATACTTGAGATATCGCGAAAAGAAAGTCGGAGAAGAGGGAGAAGAAGAAGCGAAGAAGAAGAAGAAGCATTACTACTCGTCATCATCATCCTGCAGCCGAAAAGGGGTAGCTTGTTTCTGATGCTGCTCAGGTGATGTTATTTGGAAGTGAGCGCGGTATTCCAAGAACTTGCTGATCATTGGCCCGAATTGATCCTGTGACGGATCCTGGTGCCTTTCAGCGATTGCGCAAGTTTCCCGCTCATCAATGAGCTTTTCGGGGACCTTGGAATAGTCTTTACCCGCCTCGATTAGGGACCCGATGAAGTCTCTACAAGGCAGTAGGTTGTTGATGGATTCGATGTCGAAAGTGACTTCTGGCCCTGTCCCTTGAGAAGCTAACTCCTTGAAAATTCGGATAGTATCGTCAGCTGATCTCAAGGTGAGGGAAGGAGTGAGCAACCCTGGAGTCATAGATAGAACAATCTTCTCCATTTGATGCATCGCATCCAGGGCCTCTTCCTTCACCTTGTCTATCTTCTCTAACACAAATTCGAGCTGATCTATCCTGTAGTCAGTGGACATAGTCTTGTTGAGGTCCTTGGATGACCGAATACTCCAAACTTGACCAAATCTTCGACTGAACAGTCGAACATTTGTTGGAAGGCCTCGTGTTGGAGTCTTGCGTTTTCGAGCTCTTCTGACACTGGACTTGCTAATGTTTGGAGTTCCTTATTCGCCTTCTCGATGTTCAGGTATAAACTGATATACTCGGCGATCACCTTTTCACTATCCTTAAGGATTTGGCTCCTCAAGCGAAAGCTTGACCATACCACCTTTCGCCGATCTTTGAATATTCATTGATCTTCTCATTGAGCAGCTCGGGAGTCTCGGCGGCGATTGTGGGAGGTGCACTTCCCATCTTACGTAGGGCTTGAAGCGAGTATTTATTCTGCTCCTTTAGTAGCCTCTTTTCTTCCTTTGTTTCTCGAAGCTTTTCGCGAGTGCATCAAGCTGCGGAAAGAGCTTCCCCCTGGAGACTTTACGAGGATGTCCCCATTGTGACTTGAGTCCTTTGTGAAATCTGCCGGAGACAGATCTTCTTTCTCTTTGGTAGGATCGGGGTAGGCTATTTCCATAACCCTCTCTGCGGCGCTCTTGGAGAAGCGTGTAACCGGCTTGTGCTTCTTTGCTCCTTTAGCGGAATGGTGAAAAGTCCATCGGAGCGATGGGGACTTTCCTCTTTGGTTGGCTCATTTGTTGAGAGATCAGCTGGTCCTATAGAAGAAGGACCGAGAGGCAGAGAGGGAGGCGGCAGCGGTAGAAGGGGAAAAACGTGGAGACACGTGGCGGCGGCATTGAAAGAATAGCCGAAGACATGCCCACGGGAGGAAGGAAACCATGCAGTAGAAGAGATAGGAAGGGAAGGGAACTCGGAGAGGAGAGAAGAAATGGAAGAAGACAAATCAGCGAGGAGGAGAAAATGGACGAGGCGGGGAAAGGGTAGAAGAAGGCGGAGAGAGGACGCGACAAAGGGGTGGTCGCGGGAGTCACACGAGGAGGAAGGAAGAGAAGAAAAAGGGACAGAAGGGACCTCACGAAGTTGTAGCGAGTGCGACATCACGAGTGGATGGGCGTATAGGACTATCCTCATTGCTTCTTTCTGGCGAATCGAGAGTTATTACTTGTTCGAGCTACGAAGGAAGAGGACTTTCGGGGGCTTCCTCTGAATGATGCTAGGCTCACCTTCGCATGACTTTGCCTTTTATTTGCTTCTTTGACCTTGGAGGTGCATTACCTAAAGGAGAAGTCGTAAAATCTACAGAGGTAGATTAACCCATTCATGCGGCACCAACGCTCTGTCCTCCGCATAGTCTCTTTAACTCTCTCCTCGGTGTCGAGGAGCCTTGCTTCTGTCGATGTCAGGAAGGGCCAATCATCCCCTTACTGTGTCATTATACACTTTGTCTACTTCGTCCTCTGTGGTTTGGAAGCCTTTTGGGACAATGGCTACTCCGTAATGGCTGATTTCCGTTAATGCCAAGCGAGTGATCCTTTCTACGAGTTCTACCTCATGGATGGCGTCGATGTAAATGTCCTCAATTTGAGGGACATGGATCGGATCAAGCTTAGCCCTTGGCAAGCGGCCCCTTAGGTCGAATGTAGGCCTTCTTTGGGAAATCATGCTTCGGGTTGAGCAATTCTAGCTCAGCAAACATCTCCTTCGCCTTGTGATAGGTTGAACAAGTGTATCGGCCCCTCTTGTGAGGGGAAAGGAGTTCCCCCCCTTCTTTCTTTTACGGCACTTCTCATGATATGTGACCATTTGCCTTGACAATTCAATAGAACCGGCTTTGGTCCAGCATATCTTGTGACTGGTGGGCTCTCCCAAGAAATTGGCCGCCCTTAGATAGGTGAATGTGGGAAATTGGGTGAACAAGGCCCCCACTTTTCCACAATGAAAGCAGATATTCTTAATTGTGCGGCCATGAGTCGACTTTGGTCATGGCATGCATGCATATAATATGGTAGAAGAAAGCGTCATTGATTTTTGAAAAGTGTTGGATGCTATTCTCGGCTTTAGCTCTGGGTAGTATTCATATATCTTGGCACGAGGCCAAGTTCCCGCCAGTGCAGCCACTGGATAATCCCTTTTGAGACGCGGCGGCGGCATACACTACGTAGGAGTTCATATGAAACACTCTGTTGTGGCAAATTGTATTGTATTTGCTCGAAATAGCGGCTGCTTATTATTTCCCCAGTAGCGCTGATCGGGCAAATTCTTGTTCATCGTCTCCAGTACCGCATGCATCCATTTATGGAAGTAGTGGGCGTCGAAAGCTTAGAAGACTCTGCTCGGGAAAGTGATGGTGTGCTTTGAGTTCTTCGGAGAAGTCGCCGGTGGATAGTGCGGGGCCACCAGGTCACTACCTTCTTATTTTTGAGGTAGACTTCATTCATTAATTGCATGCACAGGTCCCCATTGTCCTCCCAGGTCTTGACACATTCTTTGCGGCTATGACCACATAGTTCGGTGATGAGGATGCAAGCATTAACTCAAAGCGGCAGGCGATGGGTTTATAACTACCTCGCCCCCTTTTATTCTCGACACATCTTGTGTCTTTGTTGAAGGATTGTGCAACAACCATCATAAACTCGTTATTAACAGCATTGACAGGAATCCCACCGGCGAAGTGCAGGGCGCTGCCTATCAATTTATCCATCCATGGACTCCTTGTCACTTTCTGAGTCCTTACCCAGAATTCCTCCATGTCAATGTGACCTAATTCAGAGTCCCTGACATCCATATTGCACTCTGCCTGTGATTCGGGCATTCTGACCCTCTGATATTTGTATTTCATTTCTTCTTCTGTTAGCTTTGCCTTCCCTCTTGGTTTGGTGGGTCTCTGCTTGGCAGCGTAGACATGTGTTCTTGAGGCTTATTTGATGATACTGCACGTAGAAGGAGCGAAACCCAATCAAGAAGCTTGAATTAGTCATTTGATCTTCCATTGGAATACTAGCGAGAAGAAAGAGTTAGAACTTTTAAGATTCGGGCGCGGGCGCATGAAAAATGTATATAACAATTTGAATAGTCAAGGCGCACACGGGAAAAGGGTGTGAGAGGCTAAGTTGGCGCAAAGCGCATGGCGCATGGATGAGCGCAGTTGCATTTTATAGAAGGCGCATGGGCAGATTGTGCAACATGGAAAAAAGCGCGCCAAAGGTATATGGCGCGGCGCATGGAGGGTCTACACAACATCAGTACTTGCAGCGGGAGGTGCGCCGCGCCTTGGAGGCTTTATACTTGCATGAAATAACTCTTGCGTTGCATGGAAGAAGTAGGCGCGCCCTTTAGCGCATAGCATAGAGGGATACAGCGAGGGTAAAGATGCGCAAAGGGATATAAGGAGGCGCGGTTTTGAGCGTGTTACGGGCCGAAAAGGAGTGCGCTGAGGGCGCATGATTTTTAAGCTGACATCTTTGGGTAGCCTTGTAGAAGCGCTTATCTAGGTCTGACATGACATGGCGCGACGCGCCATGGGAATACTTGAAATACTTAAGCATTTACACATTTCAACCTCCACTTGAAAGGACGCTTGGCATCACTTAGTTTGATAAAATAGGATCGAGACCAAGCCAAAATAAAACCATCCCTCCCTTTTCCATCAAATCCGAAGAAGAGGGAGGAGAGGAGAAAGAAAGCACAGACCAGGCAGGAGGAAGAAAACAAAAAGTTCAAGGGAAACAAGCCAGGCACAAATACAACTGATGAAAACCAGCAAGCAAGCACACACCAAGAACTAAATGAAAAGAGGATGAACCTCTTACCTTAACAATATAGCCAAAATCCTTGGCGGGTCCACAACTTGATGAAAAATGAGCGCGGGGTGACAAGTCGGGATATCACGTGCTCGATGGAAATAATGAAAAGCAGCAGGCGGGCATTGTTATATATATCAAAACTTTGTCATAAATCGCCACCCACTATTTGAAAAGCGCGAAAGCATTTATTGTGAGAGGAAAGCATCGCCCTTTGGCGCATGGGAAAAGAAGCGCAACAAATGATATGTCAACATCGGCGCATGCGCCTCGCGCCTACTAAAATAAGGCTTAACATGCTTTGGCGCACCGAAAGACGTGTTGACATGGGAAACCATGCGCAAAGGCTTTTTTTTTAAAGGCGCACCAAAATGTGGTGTTACGGTGAAAATCCATGCGCCCGGCCAAAGAAGGCTCAAAAAGACTAAGTTCAAAAGCTGAATTTCACGGGAAGGGATGTTACAATATTTGATACGCGAAGGATCCTATCGAGGATCAAGACAAAATACTTTTTTTCGGTATGGTTATCGGTGTTGAGATGGAAACACGGTAGATGAAATTATATCCCTAGGATCATGTAGCGAGGATGCATAAAAGGAATGTTCAAGGAAGACAAAGACATGAATTGAAGGTCTGAAATAAAATGTGATAATTTAATACATGCATGCCCCATAGTTATTCCACAAGTTATATTGTTCCCTACAAATAATATCTATTATGTGCTCCACTTTTTTTCTCGATCTCTCTTGCATCATGCACATGAATGCAATTCACATTTAAAGGGACCAAAATTTTAAAATGAGGAAAATCTAGTAAACGTTCATTTTCAATTTCAAGCTTGAGTACTTGTAGGGGAATAGGTGATGTCTTACTAAAAATGTGGGAATTAAATATCTACATGTCCGACACCCATTCCCAACTAATATTTTTCTTACCTAAATAATATATGATATGTGCTCCACTTTATCATCTCGATCTCGCTCATATTATTAACATGAATGCAATTTGTGTTTAAAGGGACCAAAATTTAAAAATGAGAAAAGCCCAACAAACTTCCCTTTTCATTTTCAAGCTCGAGCAAGCACATGAGAATAGTCGACACACAAAAATTCATCGATAATCAAGTCCTTCAAGCAGTTGGCCAAATGAGAGAAAGGTGGCTTTTATTTTCCATTCGAAAGAGGGATTTGAACTAATAAAACCATCAAAGTGTACCAGTGTAATGCATAGGTGGAAATAGGTTAATTGTTTTCTTAATTCAAGATTTGATATGTTTAGTCTATGTTTAAGCAGTTCATGTCTTGCAAATTATAGTCATGGAATGATTAATTACTAAAAATATGCAATTTATTAATAATATTCAAATTAAAACAGAGTTCAAACGTGTTAAAAATGTTAAAGCAGCCTCAAATTTCAATTCCAACAAATTTCAAAAATCAATTATAGGAAACAACTAAATCCACACCTAAACAACTAAATTAATTAGAAGTGGGTCTTAATGAATTTGATTTGATGAGCTTCATGTCCTATTTCTCAACAAATGTTTGCTCATTTTTTTTCATTTTTTGTTATTATTTACAATGATGGCGTGTCGATGTTTATATGGAAAGAATAGATGATTAATATTATCATTTCCCAACTTCAAAACGGAGGTGTAATCTATATCGGCAGTTCCTCCACCAACATTTAAATTCCAAGGCGTGAGAATCGAAGCAAAAAGACAGACAAAACATGCGCTCTATCATTGATGACTAGCACGTACGATCCCATGATGTCCTTTGATGAATTGATCACATACATGGCAGTCTCGGGCGGATAGAAAGAATCCCAATAAATGGCTCAGATTATTGTCAAGGTCGTTGATACGGTCTAACATATGGACAATGGTGATTATAATATGTTGTTAGAGCCCCCAAGCTTTCTACCTATAAACACGCCTTTTGACGTAAATATATAAAATAAGATATATATGTTAAGATTGAATATTTTACCACATTCATTTCATTAATCCTTATAAAAAACACATGCATTCATATAATATGGATAATTTAATGGCACATGCCCAAATAATAATATAAAAGCACTAAAATAAAACTCATTTAACATGTTATGTCCTTTTCATCTAAGTAGTTGTTATCCATTGAGAAAAATTGAAAATAAAAATACACCTCATTGAAAAATCATATACTATATGTATATATCATTTTCAATCGAGTTGTCATTTATTGGTCTATGTAGATATTTCTAAATTTATACACTTTGATGAGACTTCAAAAACTATATCATTTTCAATCTACTAGTCTACTAATTGGTCGTAATTCATGAACACGTCAAGTAACTCAAACGACTCATCCATGATCGAGACGGAGGAGACCGACATTTGCGAGGTGGTCGACACATTTCGATGTGGCAAAGAAAGATGCATCCATAGACACCTAAAATGTCTACATGACTAATTAACATTAATCATATCCCGCATTTTAGCCTCAACACCATTTATCTATTACCAATCCATTTTAATTCATTTTTCCATTTATCATTATTATTATTATTCATTATATTCTTCATCACATTACAAATCCCATTAAATCCCCTACATTATTAATAACCCCATTATTCATCTAATACCACATCATATCCTATCTAAATCCCACTTAACATTTATAGGAATTTAATATTACTATGCCCCACCTACCCTAGTCTACACCTACACCTACCACTAGCTATTCCATGTAATCAGTCTTCATTAATTATTCTAATCACATGATTTAATCTAAAGTTAATCATGTGCACATCCAAATACACCTCTAAATCTAGAGGGTTCTATTTGTTGATTTATGGGGCTAAATGGATTCACAAATAGCATGCTTTACAAACTTGCAGGTTTACACAGTAAACGGCGTCGGTTGGGTAACCGACATCGGTCACCTGGGAGCAACCAATATTGGTTGGGTAATCAGCATTGGTTACTTATGTGTTAATGTTTTTATTTTAGACACGGGATTAGATCCGACCCTTGGTTATAAAGGTGATCAGAGGGTTGTAAATGCATAGCTAAGTTTCCCTAATGTTTGTATATGCTTATAAGCTAGAAAGCTAGGGTTAGAAGGTGTGATTAGAGATTATGTAAGAAGGAATTCTTGGAGAGAGAAAAGAGAAGCTTTTGAGGAAAAAGTATTGTACATCCGGGAGAGGAGTGGAAGATTGCAAATCTTCATTGTATTTCCTTTGTAAAGAAAAGAATAATAGATTGGTTGTTTCTTAGTGGATGTAGCCCACACTGGGTGAACCACATTATATCTTGTGTATTTTTCTTCTGGTATAATTTTCATGTTTATTGCTTGTATGCTTCAATTGAATATAGATATGTACAACACTGGTGTGTGTCTAACCCCAACAACTGGTATCAAAGCTTTTTTGTTTGAGGGTTTTGTGTGTTGACATATTTACTCACAGAGGAGTTCGATTGAGTGGGAGCACAACAATGGTAGAAGATAACAAATACAAAGTGGAGAAATTTGATGGCCGTAATTATCAATTATGGAAGATGTAGGTGGAAGATTATCTATATCAGAAAGATTTATATTTACCATTGGATGTGAGTGCAAAGCCTACAAAGATGATTGATGAAGAATGGAAGATTCTTGACAGAAAGGCTTTGGGATCTATAAGATTGAGCTTGACAACATCTATAGCTTCAAATATTACTGAAGCAACAACCACGGTAGATTTGATGAAATCTTTAGCTAATTTATATGAAAAACCAAGTGCTTCAAATAAATTTTATTTGATGAAGAAATTATTTAATTCAAAAATGTAAGAAGGTGGATCTGTATCAAGCCACTGAATGATTTTTGTTCCATTGTAAATAAATTAAAATCGGTTAATATTTTGTTTGATGATGAAGTGAAAGCACTTTTATTCTTATGCTCTTTGCCAGATAGTTGGGATAACTTGGTAATGATTGTTAGTAATACAACATCTACTACTAATATTTTGAAGTTTGATGATGTGGTTAGTATAATCCTGAATGAAGAAATACTCAGGAAAAGTACAAAAGATTCATCATCTAGAAATGCTTTGAATGTAGAAAGTAGAGGAAGGCAGAAGAGGAGATCCAAGAGCAAAAATAATGGGAAATCAAAGTCTAAGAATGGCAAATTTAAATCCAAAGGTAGATGAATAACTTGCTAGAATTGTGGAAAGAAAGGACATACAAAGAAAGATTGTTGGTTCAAGGAAAACAAAGAGAATATACCAGATGAAGGTAAAGAGGCAAATGTTGCAACAAATGTAATGCAAGATGCCCTTATTCTCTCCTTGGATAATAAAATAGAATCTTGGGTTTTAGATTCAGGAGTTTCCTTCCATGCTACCCCTAATAAGGGTTATTTCATAAATTATGTCCAGGGTAATTTTGGGCATGTTTATTTAAAAGATGATGAACCATGTACTACTACTGGTAAAGGGGAAGTTCATCTAAAATTTCATAATTGAAATACATTGATATTGAAATATGTGAGGCATGTGCCAAACCCTAGGAGAAATATAATTTTTGCAGGACAACTAGGTGAAGTTGGTTGCATGGTTACATTCACAGTTGACTCTTGGAAATTTACCAAAGGAGATCTTGTTGTGGAAAGAGGCAAGAAGGTGGGAAAATTGTATTTTATAGTAGTTGTATTCGATTCCTTTTCTGTTTTATCTACTTTGATTCGGATGCAAGCATGTGGCACAATCGGCTAAGCCATATGACTAAAAAGGGAATGCATTTATTAAAGGAAAAGGGTAAGTTATCAGATTTGAAAAATGTAGATCTTGATTTCTGTGAGCATTGCATATTTGGAAAGAAAAAGAAAGTGAGATTTCTTAAAGTTGGGGCAACAAAGAAGGAGAAAAATTGGAGCTTATGCACTCAGATGTGTGGGGACCAGCCTAGGTAGCTTCTCATAGAGGATCCCACTATTATGTGACTTTCATTAATGATGCCAAAAAATAGGTATGGGTTTATTGTATAAAATGTAAATCTGATGTTTTTGAGACTTTTAAAAGATGGAAAACCCTTATGGAAAATGAATCCAATTTGAAAGTAATATTCCTTAGATCTAATAGTGGCGGTGAGTATTACAACAAGGCTTTCAATGATTACTTATTAAGTGAATGGAATACGTAGAGAAAGAACGATTCCTAGAACACCACAAGATAATGGTGTGGTGGAAGAATGAATAGAACTATCATGGAAAGTTCAATAAGCATGAGGATACATGTTGGATTACCCTTGCGAGTTTTGGGTAGAAGCGGTAGATACGATGGTATATTTAATCAACCTTGATCCTTCAAGCGCACCTTTGGATGGTAGAATACCGAAGAAAGCTTGGACTGGAAAAGAGGTAGATCTTTCTTTTCTTAGAGTATTTGGTTCAGAAACTTTTTGCATATTGATAAAGAAAATAGAATGAAGTTGGATACTAAATCTAAGAGATGCACTTTTATTGGTTATGGATCTAGTTATTTTGGATTCTTGTTTTTCGTATTTAGATGATTTTAATATTGTTAGGAGTCGTGATATTGAATGGAATGAAAAGAGAATGTACAGAGATCAAATTTTAATACCTAAGGATGAATTGGGTGAAGTGTTTGTGGAAGAAAATGCCTTCTTGGATTTAAAATAGATACCTATAGGTATCGATGTGTCGATTCTGATGGCGGTGTCGATAATCTGAACCGACCTCGGTAGATCTAGGACTCGACGCGTCGGCAAAGTAGAGGACCGGCGTCGGTTACGGAACCGATGTCGGTAGCAGTGACCGATGTTGATCACATCACGAGGTTGATACGGATGTACAAAATGTAAAAAATGAGCCTCCGACACCCCATATTTTTGTAAGAAGATCACAACGGGTAAGTAGACCTCCAGAAAGATTTACACCTTCCTTATTTTATCTATTATTGACTAATAGTGGTGAGCCCGAAAGTTTTGAAGAATCAATGCAGGATGAAACCCACAAGAAGTGGGAAGATGACATGGATGAGGAGATGGACACCTTGAAATGGAATCGGACATGGGATTTTGTTAATTTTCCAATGAGGTAAGAGAACATTGTAGAACAAATGGGTTTACTGAGGATCAATGAAGAAGAGGGTGGACAGAAAAGATACAAGGCAAGTATTGTGGTAAAAGGATATACACAAAATCAAGGTAAGAGGAGATGGACTTTTTGAAACAAAATCAGACATGGGATTTTTTTAAGTTTCTAGCAGTAAGAGAACATTGCGGAAAAAATAGGTTTACAAGATCAAGGAAGAAGAGGGTAGACATAAAAGATACAAGGCAAGGCTTATGGTAAAACTATTTACACAAAATCAAGGTAAGAGGAGATGGACTCCTTGAAACAAAATCAAACATGGGATTTTGTTAAGTTTCCAAACATGTAAGAGAATATTGCATAAAAAATGGGTTTATATGATCAAGGAAGAAGAGGGTGGACAGAAAAGATACAAGGCAAGGCTTATGGTAAAAGGATTTACACAAAAACAAGTATTGATTTTGGTGAGATTTTTTCTCCTATAGTAAAAATGACTTCCATACGTATTGTTTTGAGTTTAGTTGCAGTAGAATATTTGCACTTAGAACAACTTGATGTTAAGATGACTTTCCTTCATGGTGATTTGGAGGAAGAGATATATATGCAGCAACCGCTTGGATATGAAGTCAAGGGTAAGGAGAAACTTGTGTGCATGTTGAAAAAAAGCTTGTATGGGCTCAAGCAAGCCCCAAGGCAATGGTATATGAGGTTTGACAGTTTTATGCATGAGCATGGTTATATGAGATGTGAATCTGACCATTGTGTTTATTTCAAGAAGTTTGAAAATGGAAGCTATATTATTTTGTTATTGTATGTAGATGATATGCTTATTGCAGGATCTAGTATGCAGGACATTGTTGAGCTTAAAGAAAAGTTAGCTCATACATTTGCAATGAAGGATTTAGGAGCTGCAAAGAAAATCCTTGGCATGCAAATTCATAGAGACATGAAGAACAAGAAATTATATTTATCTCAGGAAGATTATATCAATAAGGTGTTGGAAAGGTTTAAAATGTAGAATTCAAAACACTTGTAAATACACCTATGGTTGGACACTTCAAATTAAGCAAAGATCAGTGTCCTACATCACATGAGGAGGTCAAGTACATGGAACAGTTCCATATTCTTGATAGTATGAAGCCTTATGTATGCAATGGTTTGTACTGGACCAAAAATTACAGGGGAATGGGAGTTGTGAGTAGATTTATGGCCAATCAAGTAAAGAGCATTGGAAAGTAGTCCAATGGATACTCAGATATTTGAGAGGGACATCCAACATGCATTTATGCTATGGAGGTTCAGATAATTCTTTATGTGGCTATGTTGATTCAGATATGGCTGGAGATTTGGATGGTAGGAGAAGCACCACTGGATATGTATTCACAGTAGGTGGCACGACAGTTAGTTGGATTTCAAGATTACAGAAGGTTGTGGCCTTGTCTACTACAAAGGCCAAATATGTTATAGCTACAGAGGCTAGCAAAGAGATTATATGGATGAGAAGGTTCATGGAAGAGTTGGGAAATGAGCAATAGGATTGCATATTGTACAATTATAGTCAAAGTGTGATTCATCTGGTAAAGAACTCAACATTTCATTCAAGAACTGTTAGGTTGTGGCGCCTATTTTCATGTGAGAAAGTGTTGAAGATGATACACTAAGAGTATTGTACACTTGCCACAATTGTCTCGCGGTTTGGGGCGTAGTCTCCCCAATTTTTTTGGGCCTTAAAATGTGCCCAATCAATCGGGAAACGTGCTTTTCTCATATGGGCGGGATTTTTGATCCATAGGTTTATGGGACGGTTTTGGCCCATGGTTTTAATACCCACGGTTTTGTAAAACTACTTAAGTAGTTGTCTACTTATATGGTTTTATGCATATGGTAGGTATAATGTAAACATTGCGAGATGTGGTTTGAATTCAGTGTGTTCAGTCAGAGTTTATTGAGCATAGCTCCAAATAGATCTGGGTATTGTATTGAGAGAGCGGTGGCTTGTAATAAAATCTGAGCAAGTGATTCTTGGTGGACGTAGCCCAAATTGGGTGAACCACGTTAAATATTGTCTCTTTGTGTTGTGTTATTTTATTCTACACTTTTATTTCAGATTTGTAATATTTTATGCATATTAGTTTCTATTGTTGTGATTCTGTGAGGGATTGTTCCGCATATTTTATCCCTTATTTCCTCATAAGAACGAAACACATTCAATTGAGATGTCACTTCATACTGAAGGTGTTGGAGGATGGGCAAGCTGAAATATTACAAATGAGAACCCTGCAGATATGCTAACAAAGCCATTGGCAAAGGAGAAGTTGGAGCTTCACTCCACTTCTGTTGGTCTTTGAGTTTGAGACTTGAAGAGGAAGAAACAAGCCAAGGATGGAGTTATACGGTATAGTGCAACAATTTATCTCCAAGTGGGAGATTGTTGAGTTGTGGAGCTAAATGGCTTCACAAATAACATGTTTTACAAACTTGTAGGTTTACAGAATGGCGCGTCGGTTGGGTAGCTGTCACATCGCTCCCCTAGGAGTAACATGTATCGAATTGGGTAACCGACATCGGTTACTTGTGCGTTAATGTTTTTATTTTAGATGCGGGATTATATCTGACTCTTGGTTGTAAAGGTGATCGGAGGGTTGTAAATTCATAGCTAAGCTTCCATAATGTTTACATATACTTATAAGCTAGAAAGCTAGGGTTAGAAGGTGTGATTAGAGATTATTGTAAGAAGGAATTCTTGGAGAGAGAAAAGAGAAGCTTGTGAGGAAAAAGTATTGTACATCTGGGAGAGGTGTGGAAGATTGAAAATCTTCATTATATTTCCTCTGTAAAGCAAAGAATAATAGATTTACTATTTCTTAGTGGATGTAGCCCATACTGGGTGAACCACGTTATATCTTGTGTATTTTTCTTCTGGTATAATTTCTGTGTTTATTGCTTGTATGCTTCAATTGAATATATATTTATACAACACTGGTGTGTTTCTAACCCCAACACTATTTCTAGAACCCTCTCTAATCTTCGAGTATTATTTCCCTCTCCCATTTGAATTTTTAAATCGTACTTGAATCTAGAAATCTTTGTTCTATATTTCTCTACAAATCTCTACACAAATGCAATCTTCTCATCAATTTGCAGCCCTTAGATTTAGTCAACATGGATTGATCTTCACCCTCCAATTTGCCACTCAAAAACTATATATGGCTCCATGGCTCCATGAAAGAAGAGCTTAGAATCCACGAAATCTTAAGCCATCATCTTGTTACTTCATATTTTTATCATCAATCATCCATATTTATCCTTCAAGCTTCAATCAAGCTATCAAAAACCTTCATCCAAGCATCCAAGGATCAATCATCGAAGGGGAGGTGTTATACAAGTCTTCCTACATCTAATCTGAAACAATCTTTCAATCCATAAGAAAATCCACCATCAAGGAAGGAGAATTGCATGTTAGACGGTAAGTGTAGGTATAATTATCCCTCTTTCCATCCTTGCTTGATTTGAGGTAGTGATAGAGAGTGTTAGATTAGGAATTGATCTACTTTGATTCCTAGTTTGCATTTTGCTCTAACATCTCTTTTTATCTATATTATTGTAACCTACCATGGGGCTTAACCCCCCAAATATTTTTAATTTCTTGTTTATTATTATCTAAACACCAAATGTCCAAATTTCAGAAATTTTCATTATGATTTAACCCCTTAATTTCAAATTTTTGAGTTGTTCTTCCATTTCAACAAGTACGACCCATTTCAAGCACGTTTATCCAACAACGGCACATTTGTCTATGTGCTTTATGGCTTTGTGTCCACAAGTACTGAGTTCATGTGTGTGTATAATCTTGTGGCACATATAAATTTTTAGAGTGTATACTTCCTTTTTTAGCATGTATATCCTGGATTTACGGCACGGTTTTGTCACCATTGTAGCGCATTTGGCACATTTTAGCGCATTTATCTCTTGTTTTAGCACATTTTTGAACTCTAACTACTTGTTTAGGTTCAACATAGCGTCAACACTTTTGACACATACTTTAGTGTGTTTAACCATTTTTTAGTGCTTTTGTGGTCACTAACTTTGTATGTGTAGGTTTAGCGCTTTTATTAAACTAGCATCACATTTATCTCTATTTCAAATAGCATTTTCTCAAGTGAAGACAACATGTTTGTTATCGACATTATGTCTATGCATTTCATATATTCACATGTTTTCATTCATTTCTAGTGCGTTTACCTTTTGTAATAGCGCATATGTACCCGCTAACCTTTGTTTCTGAGACAACCATGAGTTTAGCACATTTAGATTGTATTTTTATGCGTTTACCATTAGAAACAAGGCATTTGTACTACGATCCAGTCTTGCAGGATTAGCAAGTGTTTCAGTATGTTCATCATGGAATAATATATTTTCCCTATTTTAGCACATTTCGCCTACTTCATAGCGCTTTTGTGTAAGCTAACACCTATACTCACGGGTTTTGTACTTTGGCGCATTTGGTCTCTTTTTTTAGCATGTTTGGCCTCCGTAACAATGTGTTTATTCCAAATAGTGTTTTTCATCTTAATATTTAGTATCAACTTACATATTTTTTCTTTTTGCAATATTTTCTAGAATCTAACATTTTTTTGTAGGTTATGTATCTCAATCGAAGCAAAATCAATCATTTTTGGCTTACAAAATTTCTTTTTTATCCAAAACTACTAACCCCTTTTTTTTGTAGCACGCTTGTATAAGAATTGGGGTTATTTTCCAAACTACTAATCCACTTTTACAGGACCTCCTCTTGAAGACCCCTTTTGCGTTTTTTAATCATCTTTTAATCGATTAAAAATAAAATAAAAAATAAAACATCTTTATATCTTGCATCTTTCATTAATTACATGTTTACTTGTTAAACCCAAAGGTTGGATTTCGTGTATGCTCTCATCTCGCATCCTTGGATGATCTTGAGGATCAAAAGTGGTCCACCTTCTTCCCTTTTCCATTTTTAGGGGCAACGTGACGTGAATTTCATCACCGTGTACTTGTCATAGTTCTAGGGGTCTCGTGATTGTGGGCTTCATCTCCACACACATAGATCTGTGTTAAAGCGTGATCTGTATACAAATTCAAGGATACATATTTTAAAGCATGATGTGAAGTGAGGGGTTTCCATGTCCCAATACCCAGGACTTATACAACATCATTGCAACACAGATTTGGGCCTCATGTACCAAAAGGTATACAGAGGACTCCCTTAGCCGGCATTGTTTATTCTAGCATAGGTAGCCTTTGGCTGCAATCAAGCTATAGTGCAAGGGGGATGGAACAACTGAAGATTACTCGCTAGTCGATCACACATCGATGTAAATGTGGTACAGCTCGGTGGGTGCCAGCCGCATGTGGTATTGAAAGCGGGCTATAGCTTGTGTTGCACACCTATTCGACTAGCTAGGTTATGTGTTGAATGTGTGTTATTTTTACCACACGTTAATCAACCAATCAAACAATCAATCAACCCCCCGTCCAAACATAATCAAACCCAATCCATCCATCTAATTATCCTAATCTTATCCCCTTTCGTAATCCATCCCATCCACATCTAATCCCTACATCTTAATCCTATCTTACCCCCATCCTATCCATACCCAATCTTATTCCTAAATCTTATCTAAACCCCCATCCTCATCATGTCTCCCATCAAATTCAAAATTTCCTCCCATCAACCTTCACCCTCCCACTTTGATCAAAACATCCCTATTACTATCTAATCTTAAAAAAACAAATTATGACACTCAACTACTCTATCCAACAATCTCCTAACCCATCCCAAGTTGATCCCATTATCCTTGCAACCATCCAAAATTTTAACCAACAAATTCTTGACCTCCAATCACATCTTAGCCAACCATCTCCTTGACCATCCTCCCTCACATCCACTTATGATAGTGAGGACCTTATTGACACCGATCAAGATGATCCCCCATCCACACAACCAATCACACCCAATCCTAAATCCACATCATCCAACATCCCTAACCATCCTCCTTCCTCACACACAACTAATTACATCAATTTTGATCAACTCCAATCATCCCCTTCCACCAATAAAAATCTCCTTTTCGAGCTTTACCAAACTTTAACCAACTATGATTCATCCACCACATCTACTTCCAAAAAATCCAAATCAAAATCAAAATCTAAAATAAAACCAAACCTAAATATCCCAAATTACCACCACCACCTAGTGACCTTATTTTCCAATTTTCTAACCTATTATCCGATCTTAATCCTTCATCACCACTATCCCCCATCAACCAATCTAATCCCCAACTCCCTCCCATCAAAACATATCATAACGTACCTTATACATACCCATCCACATCCAATCAAGATCAAACCAAACCATAATCTTTATCCCCTACATCACACCTTAGTCCTAAATCCTCATCATCCTCATCATCCCAACCTCATCCCATGGAATTTCTCCTAGATAGTCCCAAGTCCCCTCCTTTAACATCTACTTTGGCTCCTATGCCTCCATCACTTACATCCAACCCCATCTAATCTAGTGTGACTCCTAAGTCACCCACATCCTCTTCATCCCCTAATCCTACTTCATCCAATGTGGCCCCCATGCCACCTTTATCCTCTCCATCCACATCTAATAAATCTACCAATAACCAATCCAATCCCAAACCATCCAATGTGACTCCTAAGTCACCCCATATCCTAACTCTAATCCTAATTTCCCCCATCCCCAAATCATATCACATCCAACATGATTCCTAAGTTACCTCAATCTCCCAAATCCAATGTGGTTTCCACACCACCCCCTCTACCTCAACTCAACCAACATTCAACCCATCTCCCTCATCAACATCTACTCCATCCTTTAAATCCACACAATCTAACATATCCTCTTCATCCAAATCTAACACATCCTCTTCATCCACCCTACCTTATCCACTCCATCCCAAATCAAACCATATAATCCTACACAAACCAACCCTACACCATCCACCTCTCCCAAATCAACCAAATCCAATCCCAAGCCAAAATCCACTACCAATCCAAAACCAAACCAACCTCCTAAAGCCCCCAAGGCTAATCTTCCATCCAAATCCCAACCATCTAATCCACATCTTAAACCTACATCCAAATCTAATCAATCCTCTCCTATCCTACCCACTCCTACACATATCCTACCTAACCCACCCTTATTACCCACACCATCTCTCTTACCAACCCCAATCACCTTCGCCTCCTTAGGTGAATCCTTGACTACCATCTTCCATCATCTTAAAACCTTTAACATGATCATTCACCCACCCATCAAACTTCATGATCCTAACCTTCCCAAACCATCTTGGTATAGGGACCATTATTATTGTGACTTCCACCGCACCCATGGACATTTGCTTAATCGATGTCTACAATTCCAATCTTACGTCCAAAACCTCTTTAACCAAAGAATTCTTGTCCTTGTACCTCTTTCTCCACCATCCTTTTATCCTCATCCTATACCTAACCATCCCCTATCCAAATCCCCATCCTCTCTTAAACCCCATCATCATAAACAATCCAAATCCGTTCCATCCCAACATCCTGAACCATCCACAAATCCAAAAAATCCAAAACTCCCCCACCTAAACATCTAACCAAATCCAAATCTAAGTTTGACCTCTTAGCGGATGAGAAAACAAACATCCCCCAACCTAATGGTGACAACATCACTTCATCCTCTTCCACATCCACTTCCCACCATATAGCTAAAAATATGTTTGCCAACATGAAACATCGTGAACAAGGCATCCTTACTCCCATCACTCATCCTCCTAACTCCAGACAATCAGGCTTGGGCTATAAACCTCACACTAACAATACCCAATCATTACTCGATCCTACCAATTCTCTTGATCATCCCATAAATCCATCTACCAATTCCCAATCCTCTAATTCCCCGCACATCCCAAACACCTAAAATCAAAGTGAGAATTTAGGGTTTCCTTTACACACGATGTTTTTCCCTCATCCATCCATCTCGCATTCCAATCCAATCCAATTTCACAACTACTTAATTGAATTAATCACACATGATGTAATTCATTAATACTTATTACACTTTTGTGACCTTGGTCTATCCTTACTATCAACATCTAAGAATGATCATATCTTAGAGATCCAATCACTTAATCACACATCTTAATTAACTTGTGGTGAAGACCCTTAGGTGCATCTTTTGACACTCTATCCAATGTTGTACCCATATTCATTTCCATCCCCCATCGGCCATAGGTGATTCTTAACCCCTGGAGATTTTTCAAGAGAGTGGAAGATTTTAATGCAAAAACAAAAAAACAAAAATCATCAAACATCGAAAGATAAAAAAACCATATCAAAATTCAAAATATCAAATAAACTTCACCTCAAGACTCTCTCTCTGGGTGTTTCCAAAGAACTCTACTAGGGCTATGGACACACTGGCTAGTAGTAGAGAAATGTTGTGATGAGAATCAAATGTATTTCCATCGGGCTATGGATGCCGGATGGAAACGAGCAATGCAAGGCTTAACCTTTCATTCACCTTCCATCAACCTACTTGAGTTAGTTACACCCTATACATTGGCTAGTTTTTCTTCACATACTACCCATTAAGTCTTCACTACAAGCGGTAATTAACTATCACAATCACACACACTTCATCTCAAAGAGATATCACGCTTGTATGTTGCCAAGTATGGCTTAGACCTTAGTTACACGCTTTTTTTAGTCCCACTTTTATTTTACAACATGCACTTTTAAGCTCATCTTTTGTTCATTATCCATTTCAGATCATCCATTCTTTTGCATCCATCATCCATGGGCAATCGATGATCCTATTGTTTTATCATATCCCCCTTTTGCTTCCTTTAAACCATCATCATTATGATTAGGGGCAACTTTATAATCCGCTAGGGGCACTATCCCTTACTTTTTATTCTTCCTTACACTTGGGGTGCCACAAACTAGACTATCATCCATCATCCCACCCTTTACTAGGGGGCATATCTCATCCAATCATATCCTATCCTACCTTATCTAATCGACTAAAGCATAACCTAGTCCCATATCCTACCTCATCACATCCCTCATCCTATCAAACCTCCTTTATCTTATCCAACCAATCCCTTTATCCCACATCCCTTATCCCTATCCAAAATCACATAACCCTCATCATATCCCTATCTTATCCAACCTATCCAATTTATCTCATCCTATCTATCTATCTATTATCCCACATCTAATATAATCCTATCCTATCAACCAATCCCTATCCAATATCACATAACCCTCATCCTGTCCCTATCGTATCGAACCTATCCAGTTTCTCTCAT
This sequence comes from Taxus wallichiana var. yunnanensis, assembly GCA_018340775.1. NCBI lineage: Eukaryota > Viridiplantae > Streptophyta > Pinopsida > Cupressales > Taxaceae > Taxus > Taxus wallichiana. The sequence continues at coordinate 434,703,684 of CM031244.1, read as the reverse complement.
CGTATCTATCTATCACCCGTCCCACATCCAATCTAATCCTAGCCTATCAACCAATCCCTATCCAAAATCACATAACCCTCATCCTATCCCTATCCTATCCAACCTATCCAATTTCTCTCATCCTATCTATCTATCGCTCGTCCCACATCCAATCTAATCCTAGCCTATCAACCAATCCCTATCCTACCCAACCTATCCAATTTCCCTAAATCCTTCCCTTTCATCCTATCCAAACACATTTTGGACTTATAGGATAAAGTCACATCCACCATCCCCTCCCATCCAAAATCTAAACATCCAACAATCCAAAATCTAAAAATCTAAGACTCAAAAAATCCTAAAATCCAAACATCCAAAAATATAAGACTTAAAAAATCGAAAGTCCAAACATCCAAAATCAAACATCAAAAAAAAAAACATTAAAAAAATACAAAAATGCAATGTGTGTGTGTTTGCTTATGCATCTTTGCTTGGTTGTCTACATTTACATTTTGGCTAATGATATGAGGCCTCTTTCGTTTATTTTTCTTTGCATGGTCCAATGATATGAGGACCTTCTTTTTTTCTTAATTTGTCCAATGATATGAGGACAAGGGTATCTAACAATTAAAACATCATGGTCCTTATACCATTGGTGCATCTTTCTCTATGCCACATCTTAATAAACTTGTTAATGATGATAATTATGGGCACTTTACGATAACACCACCCCTTTACATCACCACTTAGCCTAATCATCATCACCTTATCCAACTAACCTTTTCATCGATCATCTAACAATCAAATCTTATTCATCCACTCAATATATCCAACATTTTCACTCAATCCTATCAAATCCTATCATCCAAACATCTTCACACCAAACATCTAAAACCGAAATCATCAAAATCCAACATCCAACATCAACAACATCATCTTATCTCGATTCTACCCCGTGGCCAAAGATAACAAAACATCGTCAAAAGCATTTAATATCCAACAAGAATCCAAACAACTCTACCCATTCACTGGGGCATCATACATCCAAAACAACAATCCCTTGACTTGGGCATCCAAAATCCAATATCCAATATCTACTCTAATCTCCTTTAACCTTCTCCTTCTCCTCCTCCTCCCTCCTCTTCTCTAATTTTCTACTTCTTCTAATCCTCTCTCCTCTCATCTAGCATTTTAATCCTCTAAATCCTCAAACCTTCTAATTCTCTAATCCTCATCCTCTAAATCCTCAAATATTCTAAATCTCATATCCTCTCTCATCTACTAACTTGGGCCTCTCCTCTTTTCGAGCGCCAGTTCCGACTCACTCCTCTCTGCCTAACCCCTCAAGGGGGCATCATATCACCATCCACACATCTTCTCTTCTTATTCTTTGAACTATCATTACTCCACAATAACACTTCAAAGAGGGGAAAAATGTAGACACCTAAAATGTCTACATGACTAATTAACATTAATCATATCCCACATTTTAGCCTCATCACCATTTATCCGCTACCAATCCATTTTAATTCATTTATCCATTTATCATCATTATTATTATTCATTATATCCTTCACCACGTTACAAATCCCATTAAATCCCCTACATTATTAATAACCCCATTATTCATCTAATACCACATCATATCCTATCTAAATCCCACTTAACATTTATAGGAATTTAATATTCATATGCCTCACCTACCCTAGTCTACACCTACACCTACCACTAGCTATTCCATGTAATCACTCATCATTAATTATCCTAATCACATCATTTAATCTAAACTAATCATGTGCACATCCAAATACACCTCTAAATCTAGAGGGTTCTATTTCTAGAACCCTCTCTAATCTTCCAACTATTATTTCCCTCTCCCATTTGAATTTTTAAATTCTACTTGAATCTAGAAATCTCCGTTCTAGAATTCTCTACAAATCTCTACACAAATCCAATCTTCTCATCAATTTGTAGCCCTTGGATTCAGTCCAACATGGATTGATCCTCACCCTCTAATTTTCCACTCACAAAATATAAATTTGGCTCCATGAAAGGAGAGCTTAGAATCTTGAAATCTTAGGCCATCATCTTGTTACTTCATCTTTTGATCATCAATCATCCATCTTTATCCTTCAAGCTTCAATCAAGATATCAATAGCCTTCATCTAAGCATCCAAGGATCAATCATCAAAGGGGAGGTATTGTCTAAGTCTTCCCACATCCAATCTAAAACAATCTTCCAATCCATAAGCAAATCCACTATCAAGGAAGGAGAATTGCATGCTAGATCTGTAAGTGCGTTTATAATTATCCTTCTTTCCATCCTTGTTTGATCTTAGGTAGTGATAGAGATTGTTAGATTAAGAATTGATCTACTTTGATTCCTATTTTTCATTTTGCTCTAACATCTCTTTTTCATCTACAACAACAGTTCCAGTTTTATGGGAATAGAGAAAACCTATGGTCAAGATTTACGTTCGAGAGGATGTTGACACGGTTCACCAAAATCTACGATCCACACTATTGAGCGCAACTCGACACAGTCAAATCGGGAAAAATTCTCACTGTAAAAATGCCTTTTAGCATAATTATAGGGTAGTGGAAACTTTAATCTGGAAATTGTACCAATAGGGTGCAATGGATATGCCAAAGTACATTATTTTTCGAGAGAGGATAAAGTCAAGTGTATGGAAGGCATAAGTAATTGTGAACCCGGGATAAGAGGATTTTTATTTTGTATATGGTGGTGTGGGCAATAGACATGTGCAATTGGAAATTATCTAATCTTTGGCTTAGAATAATCAAGTGAAATAAATATGAATGAGGTTGATTTTAGTAGAGATCTTTGATTTTGTGTAGAGGTTCCCTTGAAACACAAGTGTTGCATCAACAACATTCTTGGTAAAAAGGAAAAAAAAGTATTTTCCAACATCAATGATGAAGTGATACATTATGAAGGACATAATTCCATAATATAGATACAATTGAGTTTTTGTCCAATTGTAAAGGAGAAGTCCATATTATTGGTACATAATGTAAATTTTGAAACAAATTTCCAAGGAATAATTTAATAGTTGATTTTGTTTCTAATAAAAATATTGGTTTTTTTGACTTATATTAAATTCCATTTAAAACTACGATTTTATTACTTGCTCATAATCAACACATAAATGTAATTGTTGCAATAATTGTCATTGATGTCAAAGGATTTATCCGATGAGTAGAGTGTTGAAAGAGTGTTGTGTGTTACTTGATTCTCATACATTTGCTTGATTCTGATCAGATCACTTCATAGTTTGTACAAATCTTGTTCTTTCTTGAGTTTGAACAAAATGTTTCGGAGTTTGTTTGAAGTCTATGGTTATTCTTGATCCTGGGACCAGCGGTTTAGCCCACCATTGTAATGCATTTTTAAGTTTTTGGATCAATTATTATGATCATGTTTGGCCAACCTTCCAAGGATTTAGAAACAAATGTGTGATCTTTTTGTTGTTGGCCAATTATCTCTATTTTTGGCACTAAAATGTTCCACATGTTCAATTTTCTGACTGACCCAAATTTATTGGTTTACTCTTGTATCTTGGCCTTGGTCTTCTTTATGTAACTATAGTTAACCTTCATCTTGTTTGCATGCTAATGATAAGAACGTACACAAGTATAAAAGGAAATATAGACTCGTCATTCGTAAAGGTTTGTGTGTGTGAGTGTGAAAAGAAGAAAGAGTGAACTGCTGAAATAAGAAGAGAGGAGAAGAGTGGAGCAACAAATGAAGACATCTTTCTAAGCCCCAAGAAGAATTCTTAGTATGGAATAATAATGAATCACAAAAGAAGGAAGAGTGTCATCAAGTATGAAGTAATGATGACATGTTGAAGAAGAGTAAGAATAAACTCAAGCATATTTGAAGATGACATATTGTTGAAGGAAGAGAAAAGTAGAGGATGAATATTTGAGAAGAGGTGAAGTTGCATTCTGAGAGGGAGAACAAGTTCAAAAAGAGTAAGCTAGATAAAAATATGAAGAGAGTGATTAAAGAATTGATTTCATTAATTGGACCAACGTCCATGTTGGAAGAAGGATCTAATATGTGTGTATGAAGAGGGTGATCAAGAGCATAAAGCGACCCAATTTCATTAATTGGACCAGTTTCCATATCGGAAGAAGGATTTGATCGTGTGTATGATGAGAGTGGTTGAATTTCCATCATTAGGTTGAGGAAGAAACAATGAAGGTGGATATGTGTATTTTTGGGGTTCAGTACCTATATGCCTAAAAAACAACACATGATTGAGACGCACTCGACCTCTTGAGGTAATGCCTGGGAAAATCGGGATACATAGGATTGAGGGGATGTTGATGGAAAACTAAAGAATAATCAGGGACCAAGGACGGGTAGTGTGAATTCGTAATAATGAGTTAGCTACAGGGGAATTAGAGGCTATGTACGGGTAGCGTAATTTCCCTATTGTTTGATTGTTTTTTTTTATTTGAATGCTAAACTATGTTGAAATTTTGTTTTAAATGAATAAGGAAAGTAAATCTAACTTAAATAAAAGACAAGTGTAATGCCCACATTATTTATGCACAAAACCTAAGGCAAACCTTAATAATTAATTAGGAGAATTACAAAATATATATTTTTCTTTTAAAAAGGGTTGCAACAAGATAACCATCAACTAGGTTTAAATATTTCTCGATTAATAAATTCCACCTATCTGTAAAGTTGTCGAAAATAGATATTTTTAATTTATGCCAAGTTCATTCCGGATTTAAATCCTCTTCTAGGGTACCCATTAATTCTCATTTACAAATGTTGACTAGCTTAATCTCGTTAATTTACCTCATTTAAAATTTCACTTAAGTTCATTAGGGACTAATATATTTCCTAAATTGGTTAAACCTAATATCCAATTCCACCATATAGTTTTCTAACCATACATTTATATTCCCATTAATTTAACCCTTATAAATCATTATCTAAGTTACCCCTTTCACAATATTATTTAAGTTATCCTTAATAGACCAATGTCATTTATTTACTTAATAATCTAAGGCTAAAGTCTCAACTTACCCTAACCATTAAGTGGCCCCATTCATTAGATACCCATACTTTAATTAAATTTACTCAATCCCATAAAATGCCACAACTTGAAATGTGTAGGGTTAATCCTCAACCCTTAGATTAAATGGATATGAACCCTTAGATTTAGGTATTTTCAAAGAACCCTAAATATCCTTATGAGGTCTTCTTATTCTTTCTTTTACCCTAAACTCATTCATTTGTTCCATTTTGATTTGCAGGTTGGAGGAGTGGAAGCCATGGAAGCAAGAAGTGAAACCATGGAGAAATTTCTTTGGATCTAGTTTTGCAAGTGGGAAACTTCCTCCATTCTTCTCTTCATTTAGTTTGGTTTATTCACATATTTGATATTGCAAAGTTATACATTTACTTTGTTGTAGAGATTCCACCATGAATCTAGTTTTGCTATTAAGTTATTCACATTTCTTGAGTTCATTATTTGGGGAAAACCCCATTTTGTTTGATCTAGGAGTATAAACACTTATATACATATATACATGCATGTATATATGTATATACATGTTTATATATCCATTGTATGAATGAAAAATAGTCATTAAAGTCTCTAGTTTGATCTAAAAACACGTTTTAGAAAAGAAGTTTTACGCACACACGAGACGATCTTGGTCACTTAACCGATCGCGGTTCCCCTTTGTGCTTATCAATGCCAATAAATTTGTCGTCGGTGCATTACATCAAATCGACTCATTTTGTCAAATCACACACAAATCTATATATTCTTCAATATATACACCGGCATGTGCTTTTACAGATCTCCGAGAAATAAAAGACTTTGTTTTATTATTTTCCAAGCAATAAAAAACATGCAACTTTAGGAGATTTAATTTTTTATTTATTTGTTTACAATTTTTGCAGAGACCGATGTCATTTTTTGTTCTATCGCGCGGTTGGTTTGACCGACATCGATCCTCACTATGCAAAAATAGTTTGTTAAAAAGAGACATATATAAACATATATATATTGAGTGATATATATATATATATATATATATATATATATATATTATATATATATATTTATTTATATATATATGCCCAATCCGAGTTCCAAACTATTGTTATATTATAAGAAAAACCATAAGTGCAAAAGTTTACTTTCTTTTTAATAAATGCACCAAATGAGTAGCTTTTCCATTATAACAAGGTATGAAATTTGAATACAAGATTTTCTTTTTCAACTACAATGCATTTAATTATAAAAGAGAGAAATGATCTTAACCATTTACTAAATGCAAGTTTCTTTTCCTTTCACAACAAGAATGATAACCATTTCAACAAGAAAGAACAAGTATAACTTCCATACATATTTTCCAATACAAACACAACTATTTTACAAAATGGAAGCACAAACAACTTTTGATTTCATTTCCATATTTGAAGGAAATACATATTCAATAAATACAACTTTCAAGAGTCCTTTCTTCAATCACTTCCAATACATAAATTGATAATAAAATTTACAAGAAACTCCTTTTAAAATACAAGGTATACAAGCCTTCCACTTAAGTGAAAACAACATGGCCAAATTTTACAAGAATAACTATCTCTTTCCTTGATCTTCTTCAATACAACACTTTCTAAGGTGACAACTTGAGTTCCTTCATTTCTTCAATAGTCAAACACAACAACAAGAAAAGGGGAGTAGGCAACACTCTCCACCCAACCTATAATCCAATGAGAAGGAGAAGCCATCCTCCTCATTGGCCCCCGAGCCCCAACAATGAAGCAATAAGAGGTATAAAACAACCATGAAAACTTTTACAAGGCTTCAACAACAACCATTCACACAAACTTTCAACACAACAAGCACAATACAATAATGGCAACAAACATACAATTTTCCCAAGCACAAAGGCTTACAATCCAAGCCAAGAGAGAGAAGAAATATGGGGAATCACTTATGCCTCCCAATGGGTTAAGTTCCCACCTTAAAAGCCTCCAAAACTTCATTCACACAACCAAAACAAAACTCTTATCCCTCCCTCAATTTCTCTTATGTCTCCCTCAAAATCTTATCCCTCCCTCAATAAACATATCAAGATAAATAAACTAATTTTATTATTATCACAAGGTGGGACACCCAACCAAAACTCCCTCAAAATAATAACATAAACTCTTATCCCTCCCTCAATATATCCCCATTTTCTTTCTCCTACACAACCTTAAGGCCATTCTATCCCCAAAACCAAAACACACAACATTCATTCATTTACAACCATTTGCACAACAAATAAAAATAAAAATGCATGGGTGAAGTCCCTACCTTGCCATTGCAAGAAATATCCAATCCACAAGCACAAGCTCTAAGCTTTTCCAAGTCCAATACAAGCACAAAAAAATCTCCCAAGCTCCCAACAAGAACTCCAAAACAAGCTCCTCCAAAAATGCAAGAGTGAAAATAAAACATCTAACCCCAAAACTTCAAAACAACATACATAAATAGAAAGAGAGGAGAGAGTGGTGATGTGGCTCCATGTAGGATGCCACATCACTTCTCCTCCACTCCACTTCACATGGTCAAACACCAAGCCCAAAGCTCATAAATTGGTGGGTGAGAATATGACAAGTTCTCCTTCCACACACAAACCATTAACCATACTCCAAAGGACAAAATTAAAAGCTCATGTAAGAAGGTGTAATAATTTCACCTTTTTACCTTCCAAATCACATAATGGGGCCTAATTTTTACCCCTTACCCCATAGGTATAGTTGGTAGGTGAATTTAAGAGTGGGACAAACTTAACTTGTCCCACAAGCCTCCAAAAATGGCCTTAAAGCCAAAATTCGAGTTTGACATGTAAGGTTGAGTACACAACACCAAAACCAATAAAATCCCTTCCAAATCCATAATACAATCAAGGAAAATCTACCAAAATTAAATACCCCTTGGTCACATCCCAAATTACTTTAATTAACAAGATTAATCAACTTAAATAAGAGCACATTAACTAACAATAATAAAGTAGAACACATTACAATAATAAATCACATACTCACAAAATAATTAAAATAAAAGGGGAAACAACACATTTACCCATGGTCACATTTGAGGCCACCCCCAATGGGGACCTCCTAACAAATTCATCAATAACATAACAACATACAAAAACCCAAGTTGCCAATGCCCAATATTCTTTCATTATTGGTCTCATATCCCCTTTTGTATGTTGTGATATAATTTCCTACAAAAATCAAAGCAATACCTCCTCGGCCTCGTGGCCATATCAATGACATCAAAACAATAAAATGAACATATACATATCAATTCACATCATCAATTAACACAACTAAATCATCACTAAAATCAAGTAATTTCACCAATTGTTTACAATTTCAAGATATTTCAATTCTTTCATTTCATCAACAACAATGAGATCACAAGACTAGCTAGATCGATCTAACAAAATCTATGTATCAAAATCCAATGTGTCAAGTATATATATATATATATATATATATATATATATATATATATATATATATATATAAAGTAGTAACTTTAGATCATCATCAATATTGAAATATCAATCCATGCATATAATTCACACTATGAGTCACCACATATCGTAATCAAAATATCTATAATGTCTATCAAAATACTAATCAAATATAATAATGCCCATTTATCAATGTCTAATGATCAAATATGATAACAAAGTCCATGTCTCCAATCCAAAGTAAGCAAAAATCATAGTAAGATTAATTTTTAAGAGAAGTGGGCTCTACAACAAGAGTGTTTAATCTTTTAATTAACCAAATTCATTCTTGATTATTTTAAATAAAACAAAACGAGATATCTACTCTATTTATCTCGAGAAAGAAATGAATTGAAATGAGGTAACTAAACAAAACTAACATCTACCTTTTCTAAATTAACTAAAATAAAATAAATCTACTTATACTTCTAAGGAAAAAAATTAAATAGGGAATAGCCAAATGTAGTTATTCAATTGTTGTAGGATTGTGTAATTAAATCTAATCTAAAAGAAAGATGTATTCTAATTTATAATTGTGGAATTTATTTTCCTCTAATTGCTTCGCCTCAGATTTGCGGGAAGAATGAAATCTTCTTAGAAGCAATTTCTTCTTTCCCTTGAAACTTCCCTGGTAAAATAAATAAGTTTTAAAGGTAAACTAATAATGAAGAAACAAAATGAAAAACATAGACACAAAATATTTCTCAAGCTTATTTCCCTTACAGATCCACAGGGATAAACATGGAATAAGATATCAACGGAAGTTTGTTTGTACGCATACAAATCTCATAATGAATAAATTATGAATTCTAGCTCTTAAAAAATGTGTTGCTTCTTCTAATTTAAATGACACTATTCAAAATGAAAGCTTCAAAAATGAAATACATCCCGCCCGGTTATGTTGTAGTACCATGAAAGCTTCGTAAATGTGGCGATAATTCTATTGTCTCCTTAGATTCCTTTCCAGAGATGAAAATCCAAATGATCCAAGGTGCAATGTTGGCTGGTTGTAAGAATAATTACGAAGATGTTTGAGTAGACTAAGTCTAGGAAAATTGATCACAAGTGCAAGTGGGAAGAAACATACCAATGTATTGTGTTGTCTGTGTACTTCTCAACATGATTTTGATAGAGTAACAATGCAATTCAAATAAAAAATCTCCAACCCATGATACGGGTAAAATCTTGGCTTTTATAGAAATATAGAAGCGAAGAAGTATAATAGATACAACAATCAAGAAGTGTCAAATCATCCAAGAAATGGGGATTCAAACCTCTAATAATAATAAATTGAGAAGAGAATTTTAATATGTATCCAACAAACCCAGAAATCGGTGAAATAGTCAAGAAATGGGTGAGAAAAGCACTCACAAACTTGAGACACGAGTTCAGAACACGAAGTCTAAATTCTCAGTTAAATGTGCATAGAATCGCGGCCTACGTCTACGTAGATCGTGATAGTTACATAACCTTCGGTTTAGGTAACTGGTGGTTACGTAACCGCCGTAACATTCCATGACTTAAGGCAAAAATCATGCAGAAAAGGGGTGAAAAGTAATATGCAAAGACACAAAAAGCTAAAATACTTAGAAGCAAACATAAACAAGTTAGATAAACATGTCGAAGGAAAGGGGAAAGGATTTAGATCTCATCATTGTTTCGAAATGAAATATTTCATCATTGGATACTTTACCATATCATTGATGTAGCACCTATGCAATTTTGGGTGCATACAATGCCTCATAATTTGGGGATTGGTGTCTCCAGAAGATGGTGCCTACGAATTATCCGAGTTGGTGTTTGACATTGGTGATTGGTGTTTCTAATGAGTCGGTGCTCATAAATCAACCGATTTGGTGTTCAACGTTGGGGATTGGTGTTTCCGGTAGGTTGGTGCTTACAAATATGTATTGAGATGTTTTGGGTTGGATTTTTGACAGAGATCCAAGCAGTATTTTCTCGTGGTTAAATTCTCCGAAAGGGTTTCCACATATATCTTGTGTTCTATGGTTATGCAATTGTTATATCTTATGTGATTGTTGTTGTTATGGATGATAATGTTTAAATAAGTAAAAGCTAGTATAATATTGATTCACCCCCAATATTAGTGTGTGTTCAAAAATTGGTATTAGAGTTGGTTCCTTAAAAAAATTGACTACTAGAAGGTAGATCTTCATAACACACATGGCATGATGATAAGGATTCGATTAACTAAAATTAACTAAAATGGGGGAAATGTAATAATAGTTAATCTAATCTAGGAGGACATAAATGTTGTAAATAAATGCACTAAAGTAATATGAAGTGATTAAAATGATTGAACTAGTAGAAATAAAACCCTAATATGCAAGAGGAAGGTAAGGAATGAACTCAACTGATTATGGATGACTATCACAGGGTGTCGCAGGTCTGACAGAAAATACAGAAGTTGGAACGACTGCACAGAGGTCCCGAAAAGAGTGGATCTGGAAGATCTAAGAAGATTGGAGTGCTTAGGAGGGTATTGGGGCACCCTGGTATGGCAGAATAGGCGCCCTGGTCTCTGAAAAATCTCAAAACCTAGTTCTTTCTGGGTCGGAAGATGCTCTGTAACCTTCGCTGCATGTCACACTAGATTCGTTGAAGTGCATTGAATGTACCAAATATAACAAGATGAAGTTAAAGACCTGCAAGAGATAAGAGAAGTATCAAAAAACCTAAAAATAAAAGATGTAAATGAATGGGTCAGACTGACCTTAGCTATCACAACAGTGGGCTTACTAAACCGAGTGTGTGTGTATGCATGTCATGCCCTAGGTGCTCTTGTGTCGGCATGATTTGTGAAGTAGGGAGTAATAAATAAATGTAGAAAATGTAATAGTATGTGTAGACATCTATAATTTAGCTCGAGTAATTTAAATACTTAAATTGCATTAATTTTACCCTTTCTCACAAATTGATGACATATCGTCAATATCACTTTTTTTTCTCTTATCACCGTTAATTAGTTACATTACACAAATTAATTAATTCTTCTATCCAACAAAAACACCAATTAACAACCTTTTGTAATCAACTCCTCTTTCTATCTAGATTAATTAATGAAGCTCCCCTTTCTATCTAGATTAATTAATTATTTCTAATTAATTGAATTACCCTTTCTATCTACATTAATTAATTATTTCTAATTAATTAAGCTCCCTTTCTATTTAGATTAATTAATCATTTCTAATTAATTAAGCTTCCCTTCTACTAAATCAATAAATTATCATTTATTTTATTAAATTCCTCCCATAGTCTAAATCATGTCAGTTATTCCTCTAAAAGCTTTTATAAGCTTACACATCTATTAATTAATCTCTTTGATTAATCAATAAACCCTCTCAACTCCCATGAGTCACTAGATGACAAACTAAACTCTCGTAAAGTAAACTCAACCACTTTTAAACCATCATTATCCAAAACTAACTCAACCTTGTTATTATCCCACATGTAAAGGGATGCAAAGCTTCTTTTATCCATTGGGCTATATAAGAAGCCCTCCTCTTACCATTCTACTTACACCTAAATGAGCATAAAGCCTAAGCTATAGCCATTTTATCATCTTAGAGAATTATTCATTGGAGGAGCTAGTTATTTTCATTTCTTGCATTCATTCTTCCAAGTTTGAAGTCATATGGAGATATGTCAAATGGTCTTGTAGTCATGGATTGACAAGACTTCATTCTTGAAAACTTTGGCATTAGAAGCCCTCCTCTTACCATTCTACTTACACCAAATGAGCATAAAACCTAAATTATAGCCATTTTATCATCTTAGAGAATTATTAATTGGAGGAGCTAGTTATTTTCATTTCTTGCATTCATTCTTCCAAGTTTGAAGTCATATGGAGATATGTCAAATGGTCTTGTAGTCATGGATTGACAAGACTTCATTCTTGAAAACCTTGGGATTCAAGCATACAATCAACCCTTTTGATTGCTAAGGATCTAAATAGGTTCATTTCATTAGCATTCAATTAGAGATAGAGGTTAATTTGTTTAGCATGTTAGTTTGAATCTTCATTTCATGTTCTAATGCAAATATGTTAATAGATTAGTTTTGCTTAAGCTCTAAGCATGATGGTATATTGATCTAGTTAGCATTGTATTAAAGATATTAGGTGTTAGCTTTGATTTCCTTTTTATTGTTAACTAATTCATATACACATTTGGCATGCCCGGTGGGACTTACTCCATTGTCTTTTGCACTTAATTTCAAGTTTTTGTAGTTATGTTTCAATTTTGGTTACTAACCCTCTTTTGCACATGTTGATCTAACTTGTTTTTCTTAACTTGTTTTGTTGAGTTTGCATGTGTTGAGTCTTCCTTGTAGGTATAAAGGAGGCGAAGTGCTGTCAAAATTGGATCTTGATGGGAAAATTTTAATATTTCTCCATGTTTTCATGTTTAGAGCTTCATTTTTCAACATTCTACATGCTAGTTTTGTCAATTTCTTGAAAATCTTAAATTCTTGAGCATGTAGGTTAATGTTTGATAGTGATGAGTCTTATATTTACATATTAATGTGGTGGGTTGCTGTTAAAATTGAATCTTGGTGAGAAAATTTCAAGATTTCTCCATGTTTTTATTTTTAGAACTTACTTTTTCATCATTCTACATGCTAGTTTTGTCAATTTCTTGAAAATGTTAAACTTTTTATCATGAATGTTAATGTTTGATAGCTTTGAGTATTCTACTCATATATATTGATTTCAAAATTGAATCTTGGTTGGAAGAATTTGACCTTTTTGCAGATTAAAGGACATTTTTTTTTTCACATTTTTTGAGTACATGTTAAGTGCATGCCCATGAGCATAAAAACATATGTGTAACCCATCTTCCAAAGGACATAACTTTTACTCCCGAACTCGAAATGACTCCATTTTTTTGCGTTTGAAAGGTATTGAAGTGAAATAAGTAATGAAGACATAAATTTAGGATTTATACTAACAAAATTATAGGTTTTACCTTTATTTTAAAACTGGTCATTTTTAACATGTCTAAAGTTTTGATGAATGTTGTATTTTCATATTTTACTTGATTTAGACCAAAGCTTGTGTATGCTCTTCTCTTGTACCTTTTGGTGATCTTGAGAATCAAAAACAAATTTTATCTCTATCTTTTTAACATTTGGATTAACTTGGGAATTTGATTATTCATTTTGCTTAAGGGAATGAACCTTTTTCAAAACATTTTTTGATGGTCCTTTGATTTTAATTTTTTCATTTCTATCTATTTGGGCTAACGTTTGTATATGATCTTCTCTTGCACCTTAGGGTGATCTTGAGAATCAAAAGTAATTGTAGTCTTCATTTTCTAACATTTTGTTAATCGAAACTTCATCTTTCATTTTTGGTTTAAGGGAATGAACATTTATCAAGCTTTTTGTATGGTTCATTAATTGCAAAGTTTTCCTTTACTTTTTAGTTGGATTATTTTTTGTGTATGCTCTTCTCTTGCATCCTTGGATGATCTTGAGAATCAAAATCAACACTTAATCCTCTTTTAAATAGTGTGATTTGCTCTTAAAACTACTAATGCTTGAGTGCAGAACATAAAAATGCTTGTCAAAGAAAGGAGTTCGAAACAAACTTTTCTAACTACACGTGTATTGCAAGTTGCCAAATGGCAAACAACTAAACCAAATTAAGTATAAAAGATTAAAAAAACACACTACATTCAAATCACTTGATTTGCAGGTTCGAATAAGAGTACACTTTGTTTGCGTAAAACTAGGACATAACCCCTTTGGCATAAGCCTTAAGCTACAAAAATGGGGGTGGTCCTAGGAACCCCAAATCAGTCAATGTAAGAGGGAACCTTGTGGACAAAATAGGAAGTGCTCCACACACCTACTTGAATAGTATACACATGAGATTTAGCATCAAAGTTATCCATATCACGACCCCAGTGAGAGTACATGATGGACGCATTTATTGTCCACTATGCTTGAAGGGGGTAAAGTAAAGCCGGGATAATTCTTGGGAAACCTTGGCAAACCGAGTTCGCTCTTAGATAACTTTTGAAACCTAGTTGAGTGAACCACCTAGGAAGTTATCTTTGACCAGAAGCCAACTTTGACCATTTCAAAACCAATTTGAGTTGAGAGTCGTATTCATCACAAAACGTGTGAAGCATTACTTTTGCTTAGTTTTTCACTCGCCTAAGGCGAGGCAAAACTCTGTTGAAGTGAGGCCAACATTTTTCACCCCCAATTGATCTACTTCCTTCACTTTATTGTGACATGTTGTTGATTAGAAGAAGAGTGATTACCCTTGTGTTGCTAATTGATTGTATTTGCCACTTTTGTGTCCGTTTACGCTCATCCATGTTTACGGCTGAGTTGTTAAATGTCTAAAGTGTGTGGAGACGTTTTCATATCATTGGTAGCCTTTTTGATCTTGATACCCAAGTCAAGATTGTCATTGTAGTTAGGATTGATTCATCACCTTGATTCTCCTTTGAAATGTTATTTTGTTTATATCGTGTCACTACAATTTCAGTATTTACGTCTTGTTTCTCATAAACTTGGCCTAAATATCTATATTGTGACGTTACGCTATACACACTCTAACAAATTCCTTGGTATACTCTAGCCCTAGTTTGATTTCAATTACTACCTCAATTTTGAAAAGTGTTGAGTGTTACCATTTTTGCATGTTATATCAATATCATCTTGATATTAATACCTTACTTTTTCGCAAAGTTTGGTTAACATATCTTGGCGGTATTGTTGTGTCGTTCACAATCGTAACTACCACTTTTTGGGATATAGGTCTTGATTGGATTCAAGCTCGATTTTAGTATAATTTGTTTGGGGATCACATTAACTTCTTGTTATTACTTACACCTTGTTCATTTCTTTGAACTTGACATAAGTGGTGACATTTTTTAATCATCTTGAAACACCAACTACCATTTGGAAACAGACTTAGGAAGTACATCATTTGATTGATTGGTCTAGAACTAAACATTGTGTGATTGTATCTTATTTGTCATATTAACTTATCCCTTTAGGACAATCCTTTTGATCCTTTTTTATCCTTTACACTCGCAACTTGTCATCCAAACCTTGTTGGATTGTCGAAATTGTGTTATCACGATGTATGTTTTTCTTAGATCCCTTTTAGAAAATCACACAAGTATCCCCATCTTTACGAAATTTCTAGTTGGTTGTCGTTATGCTGCCCAAATCGACATGAAACCTTCTTCAATTTTGAAGAAGTTTGATCATACAATCTAGGTCTGTGAATTTAAACCCAAGACAAGCCAACAATGACTAATTATTGCAAGGTCCCTTATACATACAACAATAAGGAATCAAAGTTTCAGCGTTCACATCAAAAGATACCCATCATGACTAAACCTTGTTTGGTTCTTCGCTATTAGAGAGACCATCAGGGTAACCGTTCCCCACCTTCATCTCATATTCGATGGTATGGTTTGAACACTTTTGATCCAAATTATTATTCAAGTTCCCCCACTCTTCTTTTGATTCTAATCCAAAAATTTCCTCTTCTTTTGAGGATTCTAATCCAAATATTTCCTCTGATTCTTCTGATGATTCAGATCCAAACTACTATTCAGATTCATCTAATTCGACTCCTAAGTCGCAGTCCTCCCCTTCTTCACAAGACCTCTATTATCAGTCACCTAAATGATGCTCTCCTCCTCTAAATATTTGTGTCACCGCAAATTCTCTTCATCATTCATCTAATGTGACTCCTACATCACGGTCCTCCCTATCTTTGTAGGACCCTCTTCATCATCCATTTAATATGACTCCTACATCGCGGTCCTCCCTTTCTTTACAGGACCCCTTTTATCAATCGCTTAATGATGTCTTCTTCCTTTGAAGATACACACGACTCCAAATCCCTCCAATCAAATATCTAATATAATTCTTGAATCGCAGTCCTCTCTTTCTTCGCAGGACCCCTTTTATTATTCATCCAATGCAATTCTTGAATTGTGGTCCTCCCCTTCTTTTTACAGGACCTTATTCATCAATCACCCCCATGAATTCTTCCTTCTTTGAATATTCGTGCGACTCAAATTCCTTCTAGTCAAACATCTGAATTGACTCCTACGTCACAATATGCAGACTTTGGACTTAATCCTACTAGTTTACAAATGATATATCATCGTATAGGTAGGTCCACACCACCTTCTTCTACTCTTGATACATCTAGCTCCACGTCTACTTTGTCCCCCATGTCACCTTCTTCTATCAATCATCATCAAACATATTCTCAATATTTCACACCATTTGGCCCTTTTCTTCCAATCAAACCCCTATGGTTAATCAACAACCCATACCAATTGATTTCTTTTAGAATGAAGGAGTGATCATGGCATTTATAAGGGCACACAAAGATATCCCTCTAACAAATTACGAGCAAGGATTCTCTTTAGACCTCGATGCATTCATGTATTATGGGGAAAAGGTTGATTCCTTTTATTAAGAAACAAAGGAAGAGCCTAATAGCATGCAACTTGATCATCCTCTTATTCTTCCATCTTCACATTATTCATTTTGTTATGAACTACCTGGGTCTAGTATTGAGCCATGGCCCATCTTCTCATCACCTAATTCTTCTTTACATATAACAATTCCTCAATCATAATCGCACTTTGGGTCATCACCAAGTAGCCCATCACCTTCTTTTATATATGAGCCACCTCCAAGTATCCCGTCATCATCTACTTATGGGTCTCCTGGGTAGCCCATTACCTTCTATTTTGTGGCCATGTCTAACAAGCCCCTTGTCTTCTATATATGGGACACCTCCGGGTAGCCCCTCATCTTCTATTCTTGGTCCGCCTCCTAGTAGCCCTTCTTCCTCTATACTGGGGCCACATCCAAGTAGTCTTCCATCTTTGTCTGTGGCTCACCTCCTGGTAGCCCATCTTCTTCAATTCTTGGACCGTATCCTTTTCATCCGTCACATTTTCCCTTTATCAATGATTGTGGCAAGTCCGCCGCCATTTCTCCCATCAATTCTAAACGTCCACATTCTTCTCCCACTTCTCAAGATCATACAAGTCAAGAATTAGCTTATAAGAAACCTAGACAATTTCTTTATCAAGCTAAGATAAAAAATCCGAAGAGCTCCAAAGCTCCCAACAACTCAAGCGATTATAAAATTCAGAATCAAACATGATTCTAGAATGCACACCAATGTACCCATCAAGTATGGTGTAAAGTGCAAAAACCTATGGATAGGAAACTCAAGCTGCTACATACGAAACCCATATTTCAAAACAAATCACAGTCATTTGTTGAGTGTGAACTCACCATGATCATCGAGATCGGGGATAATATCACTCTTGATAAACAAACACACTTAGTCTCCCTTATCAAGGAAATCATGAACATCATTGTTGGATCCTATCATGTAGAGTGACATGGTTGGTCCCAATCTCCCAAAACACTGAAAAATTCCAAAAAAATAAAAATACAAAAAAAGAGAAAAACATTAAAAATCAATGGTACAAAGATCAAACATTGCAATTAGGTATTACATACGCATGGATGTTCTTTCTTCCCTTTCTTTCATATTCCTCTATAAGTCATCCACCATTTTCATCCCTTCGATGATATTTTGGTTAGCTTATTTCGTACACATTTTATGACATTTATCTCTATGGTATCCGTTTGACCTTGGTCTTTCATCACCTTGGTAAATTAAAGAATACTGACCTCTTAGAGATCCTATCACTATCTACATATAATAAACTTGTTGGGAAGAATTTTTGGGTGTATTTGTTGACACTAGCCAATTTCTTCATCACAATCACTTCCACATCCTTCCATCAAGCCATCAATGGTTCTTAACCCCTTGTCAAACAAGAGAGCTGAAATAAGTTTTCAAAAAGCAAAAGAATCAAAATCAAAAAGCAAAAGCTAAAAACAAAAGTAAATTGATATATAACTCTCTCTTGGGGTATTTCTAATAATCTCTACTGGGGCTATGGATGTTTGGTGACAGTAGAGAAATGTTGTTATTATAATCAAATGCATCTCCGTCGGGGCTATGGACGCCTAGTTGGCAGCTGGAGCAATGTATGACTCTCCTTCCACAATCCATTCACAAATCACCTTTCAAACTAAATCATTCCTACACATTGGCTAGTGTCTTCACTTATTGTCTATCAACTCTTTCCTTCAAGAGGTAATTCATTTCCATGTGCACACATGGGATCTTGATGAGTAAACAAGATTAGTATGTTACCAAGTTTTGCTTTTTGGACCTTGTTCAAACTCTTGCTTTAGTGCATGTCTTGTCTCATGATTTATGCCTTGGGCTAATCACTTTTCATAAACCACCTTCTAAATATTTTCATAACATCCTTTGTTCTTCGGAATCATTTAGAACATCCATGTGTATAAGATGTCCTCTTTTCCATGTTTTGGACACTTTTGTCCCCTTTTAATAAGACAATTTTCTACTTCCTTTCTCTGATGTGTTTCTTGGCCAACTTACGTTGGGGCATCCTTGCTCCCTCATGATTGAACCTATTTTATATTGGCCTTGATCCCCCTTCTACGTGTGAAGAGTTTTTCTTTGAATACTCCCACCTAATCACAGGGCATGTTGCATCTTCACTTTCTCGTACGTGTGGCATTATGCCCTTGTACATCCCATCTATCATTGGGGGAATCCATGCTTCTTTGTCTTCCTGTACATAGTTTCAGAAAACTTTCAAAATAAAAAACATTCAAATATGTTTCTAAAAAAATTAAAAACAATAAAAATAATCCTACAAAACATCGCTCTATGGTTGTTGTATTTTGTATCTTTGCATGGTGATGACACCCTAAAATTTACAAAGCAAATTGCATGACTAAACTAGGAAAGCTAACACCATTGCCATCTATCTAGCCAATGTCTAAGTATAGGAATGTAACATTAAGATATAAGCTTAAAAGAATGCTTAACTAGTATGAAAATAATACAAAATCTAATTAAACATGCCTACTAATATGCTTGAATTACCTAACATGGACCTAAATAGACCTAAGAGGGAAATCAAATGGTTATGAGTGCTACTCCAAACAAGGTGAAATGGCTTCTCTCAATGAATACTTGGTCATTTTGGATATACATCTACTAACCCCATTGAAGGCTTTAAGCAAGGATTGAACTTGGCCATACATCATATTTATTATAAAGGAATGAGGTGCACCTTTTTATAGTTTTCCTTTTGGGAGAAACTTGTATTTTGGTGCATGTGGGACTAAAATCCCCAAGTTAGATTAGAATTTTTAATCATGATTAGGCCTTGTTAATCAAAATTAGTGAATTACGAAGTGATTAGGAGATGCAAATCAAAGCATGGTGTAAAGTATAAAGGAATGAGGTGCACCCTTTTTTATAGTTTTCCTTTTGGGAGAAACTTGTATTTTGGTGCATGTGGGACTAAAATTCCCAAGTTAGATTAGAATTGTTAATCATAATTAGGCCTTGCTAATCACAATTAGTGAATTATGAAGTGATTAAGAGGTGTGAAGCCCTAATCAACCGCTTAGGGTCAACTAGGAGGCTAGGATAAGCTTTTGAAGCTTGCTGAGATGTTGTAGAGGTGAATGGGGTGATTTTGAGTGGTTGGAAGAGGGGTTTGAGCCAATATTAGGGTATATTGATCAAATCAAGGGCAAAATAGGCTTAATTAGCTAATAAACGCTAATTGTTTGTTTTGAAGAGGATTTTGACTTATGATTCACCGTAAAGTGGCATCCTGAATGCGAAAGGGGTTACACAATCAACAAAGTGTTGTTAATTGGCTAAAGTGGTAAGAAACGTTAGTTAATTAGCAAAGATCACTAATTATAACATAATTGGCAAGAATAAGAGTGATTTGTGTGCATTTTGGCAATAAGATTGCAAAAGCGAGAATTTAGGTGTCTACATTTGCCCTTGTTTGAGGTGAAGTTAGTGACTTCACTTCAAACATAGTAGATGACCGTAAAACAGGTAAATATTTGAAGAAAAATTAGTAGGATGAAGGATGCCCCCTTGAGTGTCAATTGGGTGATTAAAGAAGTCAATCGACAATTGAAAATATGATCGAAATGGATATAAGAAAATAGGTCGAGAATGAGCATGAAACCCTTGGGTATTGAGAATGAATAAGGATAGGGATAAACATGGTTGTTTATTTCCCTGGGTGATTTTTTTTAGGATAAAAATTAGTAATGGTAATAAATAATAATGGAGAAGAAATGATTAATGGAATAATATAGGACAAGTCCAATCTTTGCATCCAGTGTTTCCATAAGCAACCGGTTTCTATCATTTTGCTCCTAGGTCTACATCATCATCCTTTATTGAAAATAAACAAAAGTTTAAGATAACATGAAAAGCTAAATTAATAATAAATTATTTTACTGCTATAAATACGTAGCTCCATGCAACATACATAATGTAATGCAATACGAGAAAGTAAAATGATATTTAGCTCCATGCAACATACAAAATGCAATGTAATACGAGAAATTAAACCAGCTAACCTAACAGAGAAACTAGTACAATCACACATACTCAAACAAACAATGTTTAAGACAGTTGCACCAATGTTTTTGTTATCAAGCTACAATTCTTGAATGTTCGTGTTGTAACGAAAAGGGTTAAAAATGATGCCCCAAGCAATAACACATGCAAGGAAAAACAAAGGACACAAGTAGTCCCATGGAAAATCTTTCGTGCACTATGACACAGTCCCTAACAACTCACTGTTGCATGGGAGGACCAACATAACATGCAACCTAGCTTTTGTTAATGGAGGTAGATCACGATGATCTGCAAGTCGTTTGAGACTAGAACAAACAAGAACCTTAGAAAGATTCTTTTTAGGACAAATTTCAATGTTCGAGGATAATGCAAGTGATACAGGCTTTCAATTGTATGCACGTTGTTTACCATTTTTGTAGAATTTTGATTTTTGCAATTTTTGGATTTTTAATAATTTTACCATCATTTTTTAATTTTTGAAACATATTTGAATGTTTTTTATTTTCTAGAAGTTTTCTGAAGCTATGTATAGGAAACGAAGAAACGTGGATGCCCCCAATGACATATGGGATGTACAAGGGCAGAATGTCATGTGCATGCGCAAGAAAGTGAAGATGTGAAAATGCCCCCAGCATTAGCTGGGAATATACAAAGGCAAACTCTTCACGCGTAAAAGATGGATCAAGGCCAATATGGATAGGTTCAACACGATGATGAACATAACCCAATAATGTGCTAAGAAGGAGTAGGGATGCCCCTAGCGTAAGCTGGCCAAGAAGCATGTGATAGAAAGAAGTGGAAGTTTACTTTGAAAAGGGGTACAAAGGTGCCCGCAAACAAGGCAAAAAGGCAATCTTATACACATGGATGTTCTGAACGAAGTATAATAACAACGTGAATGTAACTTAGAAGCCTCATGATGAAGAAGCTAAAAGGAGCGATAAGAAGATTGTTCCAAATCATGCGATCTCGGATGATAATAACACACCCCATTAACTTTGCAAAACATAAGAGCTAAAATACCATATATGGAAATCCATCATAGTCCATAATGCTCAATACATTACAATAAAATGACTTGAATTAATCAATAAGAAAGATGTGTATATAGGAGGAGGAAAGTGAAATTACTACATAAATCAATGGTGAAGAACTCCTACCAATTGATACCGGTAGTTAAGTTAACTCCAAAAGACTAGTAAGCTAACTCCACACAACTAGTACACATAAGAAAGTTAACCCAACAAGTGTAGGGCTAACACACGTGTAAGAATTATCCTAATAAATAAATAAAAGGATAAATAATAACCTACACTAATAGAAGCGGTTGTAGCCAATGGCACGGATCATGAAACAAGATATGTACTAGAGTAAGAGTCTCAACAAGGTAAAAAAGGCACTTGGTAACATACTAATCTTGTTTTCTCGAGAGATCCAGTGTGTGCATGTAAAATTTTATTACCTCTTGGAGGGAAGATTTGATAGACAAGTGAAGACACCCTAGCCGATGTGTAGGAATGATTTATTTTTCAAAATTAATTTTTTTGTGTGAATAGATTGTGGAAGGTGAGCCATGCATTGCTCATTTACCACCAAGCGTCCATAGCCTCGATGGAAATGCATTTGATTCTAATCACAATATTTTTTCTCCATCATCAAAGCGCCCATTCCTCGGTAGAGATTATTGGAAATACCCCAAGAGAGAGTTATATATCAATTTGTTTTTGCTTTTGCTTTTAATGTTTGCTTTCAACTTTGTGATTTTTGATTTGATTGATTTTTTTTCTTTCTAAAAACTTATTTCAGCTCTCTTGTTAGACAAGGGTTAAGAGCCATTGATGTCTTGATGGAAGGAGGTAGAAGTGATTGCGATGACGATATTGGCTAGTATCAACAAATATGTCCAAAATTTCTTTGCAACAAGTTTTTAGATGTTGATTGTGATAGGATCTCTATAAGGTCAGTCGTTCTTTAATTTACTAAGGTGATAAAAGACCAAGTCCAACATATACCATAGAGATAAATATCACAAAATGTGTGCGAATAGGCTAACCGAAATATCACCGAAGGGATGAAAATGGTAGGAAGACTTGCGAGAAGATAACAAGGAAGGGAAGAAAGAACATCCATGTATATGTGATACCTTATTGTAATGTGTGTTTGTTTACCTTTGATTTTTTGAAACATTTTCTCTTTTTTTGTAATTTTTGAAAGGTGGGACCGACAAGGTCACTTGGCGTAATAAGATTCAACAATAATGTTAGTAATTTCCTTGATAAAGAAGACTAGGCGTGTTTGCTTATTAAGAGTCGTATTATCCCTGATCTCAATGATCGTGGTGAGCTCATACTCAATAGAGGACTGCGTTTTATCATGAAACATGGATTTTGTATGCTAGATATTGAGGTCTGCGTATCCAGAGGGTTTTTACTTTACCCCATACTTGATGGGTGCGTTGATGTGCATTTGATTCTGAACTTTAATATTTCTTAAATTATTGTGAGCTTTGGGGCTCTTGGAATTTTTGATCTGAGCCTGATGAAGGAACTGTTTTGGTTTCCTATGAGCTACTACGTGACTTTTCTGATCCTTAGAAGTGGGAGAAGAAAGTGGATGAATAAAATTGGTAGGAGAAATGACAGTGGGTTTGCCACAATCATTGATAGAAGAACAATATGATGGACGTGAAGGGTATGGTCCAAGAATTGAAGAGGATGGGCTCTTTGGGAGGTGTCCAATAGACTGAAGATAAAGGACTACAAGGATATGTCCCTAAGATTGAAGATGAAGGACTTCCTGGTGGCATCCCATAGATAGAATATGATGGGATACTAGGAAGTGGCCCAAGAATCGAAGATGAGGGAATTATAAGATGTGCCCCAATATATACAAAGATGGGATTCCAAGAGGTGAGCCGCATATAGAGGATGTGGGGCTACTTGGAGGTGGTCCACATATAGAAGAAGACAATGGGCTACCAGTGGTGACCCAAGGTAAGATTGTGATGGAGGAATCCTGATAGATAAAGAATGATGTGAAGAAAAGATAGGATCTTCCTCAATGGTCTTAGGATCTTCCTTAGTATTATGATAAAATGAATCAATTTCTTCTTCCCAATACGCAAGCGTATTGAAGTCCAAAGAGGTTTCTTGCTCGCAAACTTCAGAGGAATGTCTTCATGTACCCTCATAAATTCTCTAATTGCTTCTTCATTCTGAAATGAATCAATCGGTGTGGGTAGTTGTTATACCACAAGAGGTTGATTGGATGAATGTGACATGGGAGTCGACTTGGATGATTGATTAGAAGGAATTTGAATTAGAGAGCTCTTCGACAAAAGAAGGGGTTGTTGAGGTGGTGAATAAGGGAGGTCCTACAAAGCAAGGGAGGACTATGGCTCAAGAACTAAATTAAAATTTTCAAAAGATCTGGATGAATTTGAAGAGTCTGAATAATAGCTTGGATTGAATTCAGAAGAAGAGTGGAAGGAACCCAAATAATGGTTTGGATCAGAAGTATCCAAACCATTCCACCGACTATGATATTAAGGTGGGGAATAGGGTACCTAAATGGGCTCTCTAGCACAAAGAATCAAACGACGTCTAGTTGTGATAGGCATCCTTTGATGGGAATGTTGAAACCTAGGTTCCTTAGTTTCATAAGTATACAAAACTACGTGATAATCAGTCATTTTGGCAGATGCCTAGACATAGATAGTTCAGGGGATATCACAGAGGTTATTTTGTTGACATGTTCATGTGTGTAACCACACAACCAATGAGAGAATCAAAATGATTATCCTCATTAGACACATAATTAGCATTCTTGTCCCGATTATGTTTAGGAAGATTCTTCATATTGGGGATTTGTTAGAGTGGATGAATCCATCTCCACATGGGCACTTTCGATTAAGTCCTGGATGTAGTTCTACAAATTCAAACACTTATTTGTTTTATGACCTTTAACAGCGTTGGAATTGGCAATATTCATTATCTCTAAACAATGATGGCTTAGGTGTGTCATCCTCATAAGGCGTGGTTTCATGATATCTAACCATATTAACCGCCTCTAGCTCTTTTAGTATTGATGACATTGATTTAGATAGAGGAGTAAAAGTGCAACATTTATACTCGGTAGGTGGATTACCATTTGTAAAATTCAAAGGTGTATGGTTCCGTATGACTTACACCCATTTAGAGTCTACTATCCCATCACTAATGACATTTTTTTTTATTAGGAACAAACTTTGTTTTATCATTAGATTTAGAATCGTTGTGTTCATGGGGAAAGGTTTTAGAGTCCCCCTAGCTAACAATGCCTTTTCAATTTGACTCCATTTTTCTATTACCTCTTCGAATGTGTTACCATAATGCATTTGCAAGTGGAATGTAATGTTTGGATGGAGGTTGGGAACAAATATGCCTATCAACTACTTTTTGAGTAGGGAGCAAGGAAAGCAACTAGCTAACCCTCTCGTATTTGTAAAAACACAACGAAGTTTTCATTGTTTCGTTCTTGGCATTGCAGAGATCTAACATGGTAATGTCATTTTATATATTGAAAGAGAAGTGTCGTATGAAACTCTCTTCTAGTTCTAGCCATGTTGATATGGATCCTTTAGGGATATGCACAAACCAATCTAGCACCGTTGCCCCTAAACTTTGTGGAAACAAGCGCATAAGATAATTGTCATTGAATGCCACCTCTTGACATGCCATATAAAATTCCTTTATATGATCACGAGGGTCACCTTTTCCCTTATATTTATCAAATTTTGGAAAATCAAAATGTCTTGGGAAAGGTACTGTAACATGGCTTTGTCAAATGGGTAAGGACATAACTCATCGAACCGATACTTCTTGTTATTGCTACGGTTTGGCCCTCTTGTAATGCTTGAAGAGTGTTCTTCATTGTTTACCACTCTTGATTAAAAAGTGGATCTTGCGTGGGTAGCGGTGATGTAGGTCTATACAAAGGGTTAAGCCTAGGTGTATGCCCACCCCAATTTGTTGCGAGAATCTCTTCATAAGGATCTCTTTGTGCCTCCCAGTTAAGGAGTGTTTATTGGGAACTCGTAAAACGAAGCTTTAGGTTTTGCCTTTGGTATAGTTTGTTTCACAACTTTTGGTTGTTCTTTTGTATATGCGAAGCCAAACTTTCCAATTGATGAGTGAGGGCTTTGACTGTTGTTCTAATGTAACCTCTTTAATAGGTATTTCATGATGATATTCGTTAGGAGGAGGTTGTGCATGATGAAAATGTTCTTCATGATCTTCGCAATGAATTTTAATAGGAGGAAAATGATAGTCTCCATTATTTTCAAATGGTATCTCCTCATTAACTGTTGTGCAGAAGTAAAGGCATGACCTGGATTTAAAATTTTGTTAAGAGTGTGACAAGGGAGGTCTAAATCTTCTTCTACCCGAACCATGTTGGTGATAAGAGAAGGGTCTAATGTGGAAGGTAATTTGGATCCTAGTTCCACAACCCGCATAATAAATTCATGTTTATTATGAAAAATGTAGTCGTCAAAATGGGCGAATGAAGCTCTACATCTGCATGAGGAGACTCTTCCTCTCCACCACTATGGTCAACCATGAGATTATCCTCCAAAAGAGGGTTTTCACCTCCAAATATATTGGCTGCCAACTTTCGTGACCCCATTCTCGTAGTAGGCATTACTTAGAATAGAAGGTACAACACGAAATATTTCCACTAAGGTTTATTAACAAGGGACCCTAGTCAAATTTGTGCAACGTAACGACCCTAAGTTGTTTAAAACAAGGTGACTATAGAATAACCACAAAAGTGATAGGTCAAAGCAGAATGTACGAACTAAAGAATAATGAACAAGCTACCCTAACAAGGTAATATATGACACAAGTTTTCCTTAGAATAATACAATGACGTACAATGCTCAAAATTTGGTTTACACTAAATAGTTTATTCTCTAAGATTCCATTCTAGATAGGTTTGCAACCAAATAGTGACAACACAACATCACCAGTTAGGTCAAGTTTGCAACAAATAAGGCCTAAATGATAAGAGAATGTTGACGCGATCTTCTAACAAGATATACTAAAAATTAGTTTCTAAACACTAACAAATTCCAAGTCTCGTAAAATGGATTTAACAATGTGAGCAGCATAACGACACTAGTTGGACATGTGAACCAAGCGTTCGGGAAAGCAAGATTTCTAGTGTCAAAATGATGTTATCATGATGCTAACAATGTATCCTCAACACTCACAAAACCCAAGACAAAGTTAGGATGTAAAAACTACATCTAAGTATAACAATAAATTGCTATGCGTGCAAACAACGTAACTCTACAATATAGAGATTTAGGCCTAATTTCACAATGGAAACAAGACGTAAATATCTCAATTATATGGCTACAATGTGGGCAGTGTAACAACTCAAAAGAAGACAAGGATGAAATCAACTAACTACGATGATAATAAGTCTCAAATGTGGGTTTTGAGACAAGGGGGCCTACTCAATTGTGAGTACACACCATGCACACTTTCAACACTTGTGCTCGGCATTGTAACCTAGTCACACAAGTAGAATACAAAAGTGGTGGACACGCGATATCTAGCGGTATCCGTATATGTTGTTTCCTTTTGTCTAAAAATGGGCAATAATAAAACAAGGGTGTAGACCAAGTGGTGTCGAAATAAACTTGGTGTTATTTTGGTAGAGTTTTGCCTTGTCTTAAGACAAGTGAAAAACTAGGACAAAATGACACTAAGTAGATTTCGTGATGAAATGTCACGCGGTTTCAATTTTAAGAGATTTTTTCCCTTGTTCGAAAAACAAGATTTTGAATCTAAATTTTTTTTCGCTTTGTGAGAGCCCTCAAGTATATTATCTAAGATAAAAACAATGGCTCTAGGCCGATGATCCTCCTAGGTGGTTCTCGCTCGAGGTGTCACAAGATATCTATGAGCGAGCTCAATTTACCCAAAAAGTCACACTGACTAATTTGGGAGTATCTCAGCTTTACTTTACCCCCTTTAATATGATGAGCACCGAGGTGTGTTCAGTTATACTTTCACTGGGGTCACTATACATATATCTTTGACGCTAATCTCACCAAGGTGTACTAAACAAGTCAGTAATGTGGAGCACTTTCCTAGTTCATTGACAAGGTTCCCTCTTGTGTGAACTACTTTAGGGTTCCTAGGAACACCCATATTGTTGTAGCTTAAGGCTTATACCAAAGGGGTTATGTCCTAGTTAAGCGGATGAGTTATAACTCTTAACCGAAACCTGCAAGTACAATGTGATGATTGTGGTTTATTTTTTATCTTTTAGACTTAATGTGGTTTTTTTTTGTTCTTCATTTGGCAACCTACAATCACACGTGTAGTTATAAAAATTGTTTAGGTCCTCCTTTCTTTGACTAACGTTAGGTCCTTCACAAAATGATTAGTAGTTTTAAAATAGATTCACAATATCATAAGAAAATAACCATAAAAATGCTTGTAAATCAACTAACTACTATCAAATTTTGTAAAAAAGGTTTATTCACAATTCATTCAAGTGCTTTTTAATGAAAAGACTAAAATTACTTTTGATTCCCAAGATCACACTAGGTGCAAGGGAAGAGCATACACAAATTCTAGCCTTGGTTATTTAGCAAGTGAAAAACATTTAAACTAAAAGATTATTAACAAAGTTTCCTACTTACTTTAATAGTAGCAAAAAGAAGGTTTAAGAGTGCTTTTGATTCTCTAGATCACATGAAGTAAAAGAGAAGAGCATACACACCTTAACCCAAACTCATACAAAGCACATAAATAAGATTATTTTTTCAAACCCTAAGTGATTTTATGAGAAAACTTACTCTAAATCTATGAAATTGACAAAAATGGCATCTAAAAACCTCTGAAAAGTAACAAAAATCCTAAAAACCAAAAATGGAAACTTTGAGTTTGCAGAAAAAATTATACAGACACACTTGCATGCCCCTGTCGACGTGTGCGCGCTTCTTTCAACGCTACACACCTTTGTCTACGCTGCACTCCTTGTTGTAAAAATGACTAACAGTTGAAAAAAAATGAGCTAACATGTGCACTTCTGAGAAGCAGTGCAAGCTGTTTTGAAGCCTGTGCTCTCCCGTCGACATGTGCACCCCCTTATAAAAAAAATAAATAACAGTTGAAAAAATATGCCGACGTGTGTGCTTCCAGAGAAGCGGGTGTGCGCATGTTTCAACACTTGCGTTCCCCTACTGGACATGTGCTCTCCCCTTTGTAAAAAATGACTGACAATTGAAAAAGATAAGCTGTTTTTGTGTGCTTCCAGAGAAGCGGGTGCATGCATGTTTCAACACCTGTGATCCCATACCGAGCATGTGTGCTCCCCTTTCAACGCCCTGCGCTCCCGATTAAGTGCCAGGCGCCTTCACTATAAGTGACCAAAATTCGAGTTTTGACAAGAATTTCTTCAAAAAGGTCAAATATTTGGTATTTTTGGCAATTTTGATAGGGCTTCACCTCCTTGAATCTGTAAAAGCAAGAAAACACAAATTCTACCACTAATCTAGTTGAAACAACTTTCAAAAATGGAAATTAATGTAAGAATCTTGAGAAACTAATCTAAAAAGCTTGAAAATGCTCTAGAAAGCTTGAAATTTAAACTAGAAAACTTGAAATTAATCTAGAAAACTTGAAACTAATCTATAAACTTGAAATGAAAAACTTTTAAAATTACTCTAAAACTTTGAAATTAATCTAAAAATATTGAGAAACTAATCTAAAAATCTTGGAAGTACTCAAGAAAACTTGAAATTAATCTAGGAACTTAAAACTAATCTATAAACTTGAAATGAAAAACTTTGAAACTATGTTAAAAAGCTTTAAAAATTGAATGCAATGGGGTATGGTCCCACCAAGCGTGCCAAATGATGACACCCTAAACTTTACAAAGCAAATTGCATGACTAAACAAGGAAAGCTAACACCATTGCCATCCATCTAGCCAAGGTTCTAAGTCTAGGAATGTAACATTAAGATAGAAGCTTAAAATAATGCTTAACTAGTATGAAAACAATACAAAATTTAATTAAACATGCCTACTAATATGCTTGAATTACCTAACAAGGCCCTAAATAGACTTAAGAGGGCAATCAAATGGTTATGGTTCTTTACTCCAAACAAGGTGAAATGGCCTCTCCCAATTACTACTTGGTCATTTTAGATATCCATCTACTAACCCCATTGAAGGATTTAAGCAAGGATTGAACTTGGCTATATATCATATTTATTATATGAGATGCAAATCAAAGCATGGTGTAAAGTATAAAGGAACGAGGTGCACCCTTTTTATAGTTTTCCTTTTGGGAAAAAGTTGTATTTTGGTGCATGTGGGACTAAAAGCCTCAAATTAGATTAGAATTATTACTCGTGATTAGGCCTTTCTAATCACAATTAGTGAATTACCAAGTGATTAAGAGGTGTGAAGCCCTAATCAACCGCTTAGGGTCAACTAGAGGCTAGGATAAGCTTTTGAAGCTTCACGAGACGTGTAGAGAGGTGAATGGGGTGATTTTGAGTGGTTGGAAGAGGGGTTTGAGCCAATACTAGCGTATATTGATAAAATCAAGGGCAAAATAGGCTTAATTAGCTAATAAATGCTAATTATTTGTTTTGAAGAGTATTTTGAATTACGATTCGCCATAAAGTGGCATCCTGAATGTGAAAGGGGTTACGCAATCAACAAAGCGTTGTTAATTGGCTAAAGCGGTAAGAAACTTTAGTTAATTAGCAAAGATCACTAATTATAACAGAATTAGCAAAAATAAGAGTGATTTGTGTGCATTTTGGCAATAAGATTGCAAAAGCGGAATTAAGGTGTCTACACATGGAGTTGGTATTTTCAACAAAGGACAATTATTCGTATTATGGCTTTTCATGTCGTTTCTACACTTTTGTCATATGCGTATATTTTTAATAAGGACCGATGATGTAGATCCTTG
The DNA here is from genome assembly GCA_018340775.1 of Taxus wallichiana var. yunnanensis. NCBI lineage: Eukaryota > Viridiplantae > Streptophyta > Pinopsida > Cupressales > Taxaceae > Taxus > Taxus wallichiana. The sequence goes on along the minus strand of CM031244.1, from coordinate 434,672,609 downwards.
GCAATATGATGACACAGAAGTTATTTTTAATACAATGGATGAAAGATCATTCCTTTCTCGCCATCTTCATTTTTCCTCTATATCATTCTCCTGTCAACTTTATTCTTCTAATTCACTTGGGGCAACATTGCCCCTACCCATTCTTCTATCCATTTCTCTCACCTTTTTCGATCGTCGATCGCCTTCTTTCATCACCCCATTGACACTCAAGGGGGCATCTCTCACTTCTACTAATTTTTCTTCTACCCCTTCAAAATTTTACCTATCTACTATCTTTGAAGTGACATCACTTACGCCACCCCAAAGAGGGGCAAATGTAGACACCTATAATTTAGCTCGAGTAATTTAAATACTTAAATTGCGCTAATTATACCCTTTCTCGTAAATTGACGACATATCGTCAATATCACTCTTTTTCTCTTCTATCACTGTTAATTAGTTACATTACGCTAATTAATTAATTCTTCTATCCAACAACGATGCCAATTAATGACCTTGTTAATTAGCTCCCCTTTCTATCTAGATTAATTAATTATTTCTAATTAATTAAGCTCCCCTTTCTATCTAGATTAATTAATTATTTCTAATTAATTAAGCTCCCTTTCTATTTAGATTAATTAATTATTTCTAATTAATTAAGCTTCCCCTTCTACTAGATCAATAAATCGTCATTTATTTGATTAAATTCCTCCCATAGTCTAAATCATGCTAATTATTCCTCTAAAAATATTTTATAAGCTTGCACATCTATTAATTAATCTCTTTGATTAATCAATAAACCCTCTCAACTCCCATGAGTCACTAGAGGACAAATTAAACTCTCCTAAAGTAAACTCAACCACTTCTAAACCATCCTTATCCACAACTAACTCAACCTTGCTATTATCCCACATGTAAAGGGATGCAAAGCTTATTTTATCCATTGGGCTATATAAGAAGCCCTCCTCTTACCATTCTACTTACACCTAAATGAGCATAGAGCCTAAGCTATAGCCATTTTATCATCTTAGAGCATTCTTCATTGGAGGAGCTAGCTATTTTCATTTCTTGCATTCATTCTTCCAAGTTTGAAGTCATATGGAGATATGTCAAATGGTCTTGTAGCCATGGATTGACAAGACTCCATTCTTAAAAACCTTGGGATTCAAGCATACAATCAACCCTTTTGATTGCTAAGGATCTAAATAGGTTCATTTCATTAGCATTCAATTAGAGATAGAGGTTAATTTGTTTAGCATGTTAGTTTGAATCTTCATTTCATGTTCTAATGCAAATATGTTAATAGATTAGCTTTGCTTAAGCTCTAAGCATGATCATATATTGATCTAGTTAGCATTATATTAAAGTTATTATGTGTTAGCTTTGATTTCCTTTACATTGTTAACTTAATTCATATACACTGTATGTGTGCATGGAATAGAATAGAATCTCTCCCCCTATGTAGTGTGTGTTGATGCATATCTCTTAGCCTTGATGCAATGGATGTAACTCTAGATGGAGTGATAGTAGTAAATGACGCTAGGGCCCTCATTATGGTCTCATAAATTTATATTTATAGGGTTCTCTTGCTCTAATTTCATAATTAATCTCAACATGGCCGACTAGGAAAAAGATAAGGATGAAAAACGGCTAGAAAGAGCCCAAAAAGAGGTGGGAAAGTAAAACAAGGATTGGGGTGCCCAAAGACATGCATGTGTGCCCCAATTTAGGCTAAAATGACGAGAAAGTGACGAAATAACTTGAGCATGTATGTAAAAATGTGTGGGAATGACGAAATAAAAAGTAAAAAAAGATGGCCAAAATGTGGGATTAATTAATACTTTCTTCACTTAAGAACCTTTTAAATAGTAGTATGAGACCAGGATAAATAATGCCTAAAGTGCATGATTTTGTGACTACAAATTCTCTTCAAACATAGCTCCATTATTTGATGCATCGATTATGATTTTTGGAGTATTAGAATGTGCACCTATTTATTGTATTTTGGTTTTGACATTTAGCAATCAATAATGAGTGGTTATGTTGTTCCAACAACTCCTCCAATGATCAAGTTGGTAAGAAGGCTAGTGAAAGCAATGCAAAGGCTATGAATGTAATTTTGGGTGGTTTGTCTGAATCAATTTTTTTAAAGTGATGCATTGTGTATCTATCAATGAAATCTAGGATAAACTCATATATATGAAGGAGATGATAAAGTAAAAAGCAAAGCTCCAAACACACAGAAGTCAGTTTGAGGGTTTGAAGATGAAGGATGATGAAAACATTACAACTTATCTTCTTCACGTAGATGAAATTTTCAACACTATTAGAGGTCTTGGAGAAGAAATTAAATATGAGGTTATTGTGTAAAAAGTGCTAAGATATCTTCCTTTGAGGTTTGATGCCAAAGTATCAACAGTTGAAGAAATGAAGGATCTAAGCACCCTAACAATGGATGAACTTCATGGGATTCTTACAAATGAGATGAGGACTAAAAAATAAATCAACTAAGCAAGAGGCAACTTTTAAAGCATCAAATAAGGTGAAAAGCAGAAATCCCAAGTCGCATGAATGCTCTAGTGTTGAATCAAATCAGGAAGAAGCTAATTTTATTATAAAGCTAAAAAGAGGAACTAGAAAATACAAAGGTATGTTACCCTCAAATGTTTTAATTGTGGTAAAGTAGGAAATTTTTCTTCTAGATGTCCACATGCAAAAATGAAAATAGTGATAGTGAAGAAGATCACAACATGAAGGAAAGTAACAAGTACTATCAGTCTAAAAATAACTTCAAGAGAAGAAAATCGAGAACTTTCCACAAGCACAAGAAAATATCTATATCAAGAAGGAAAATAGTTTCTCATCTTAAGAAAGTGATGAAAGTGATCTGTGATAGTGAAAAGGAAGAACCATTGTTCATGGCAATAGAGACAAGAAAAAGCAAAGAGGAGTTAGTTTTAGAATATGAAGAAGATGTTGAAGTTGATCTTGAATAAGAGCTTATATGTGCCCTATATGAGATCAAGATACTAAAGAAGAAGAATAAGAAACTTGAAGAAGAATAATGTGCCTTACAGACAAAGCAGTCACAAGATCTTGAAGAATACAATAAGATCATCATTGGCCTAAAGAATCAACTTGAAGAGATGAATAAGATGGATAAGGTTGTGAAGACCCAGTTGAAACAAAAGGAAAAAAAATGTGAGAAGTTTGAATCTGAAATAGTTTCTTTGAGAAATGAACTTGAGAAGACTAATGCTAAATTAAACAATTGCCTCAAACTTGAAAAAAGTACTAAAATATTGGATGACATACTCAACAATCAAAGATCACCTTTTGTCAAATTTTGTCTTGGATACAAAGAAGATCAGGGGACTACCAAAGAAGATCCCAACATGTTTCCAAATAAGGAAAAAAACAAAAAATCAAAGACATATGAATATGTTTTTAAAGGTTCTATAAAAAATGAAAGCAACAAAGTGAATGAGACTCATGTTCCTCAAAGTACAAGCAATCTAGAAGAAAGAAACAAGAAGAAGGAGATTCATGTTCTTGAGAATATGAGCATTCCTCATAAAGACAACTTAGACAAACACAAAATATCCTTCCCCCAAAGCAACATCATATAACTAGGTTTCAGAATTCTTTTTATGGTTATTGTTTTTCATGCAATCAATTTGGGCATAGAGTAGTAGATTGTAGATCTCATGCAAGAATTTTTGATAAGAATATGAATGCAAATACAAGTTCTTTTGGAGTTCAAATAGAAACTACAATTCATTTTCAGAACACAAAGAGAATGGCATTGTATGTTATAAATTCCACAACTATGGGCATATAACACGTTTTTATAGAAGTGTGGAAAATCTCAGACATAATAAGAATGAGGATGGATGGAATAGAAATAGAGTTGCGAGATAGTTTCTCAAGTAGAAGGTTTAATTCTTTTGCTCCTTTATCAGATGATATTGTTTGTTATAATTGTGACAAGTATGGACATAAGGCTAGACAATGTAGAAGAATTTATGAAGCAAAACAAGAAAGTGGATGAATGTGCTAAACTCAAAGGTGAATGCATAAAATTTTGGAAGCAAAAAAAAAGTGGTATAGTTCCAATAAGGAAAGAAAAGGTGAAGAGTGGATTAGCCAAGGGATGGTAGAAGTTGTTAATGATATTAAGGCAAAACAAAATGAAATGTAAATAGAGGAGTCTCTACGGGTTTACAAATGGATGTTACCCATGAGAATGTAGAAGAGAAATTTGAGCTAGTTGATGGCTATCAGGATGAGGATATCTATGAATTTGAAGAGGACTCAACATATAGTGATGAAGGTGAGATACTTTTCTATAAATAATTAGCTATGCTTGCACAAGAGGCGTGTGATGTATTGGAATGTAGTTCCAAGGATGAAAAGGAAAAATAATGAAAAAGATTGAGTTGTTTAGTCAAGATAGGTATGTGAAATAGTTTGCATAATTTTGTAGAAGAAAGTAAGTGACCTCGGTAGAAGAAATAAAATCACAAATGTAGAAGAATGAAAAGTATTCATTGTAAAGGTTGGGAATATGTCAAAAATTGGTTTGAGAACTTATGAAGAGACCAGTATTGAATGAGAAGAATAAGTGTTTGCAACAACATATATATGATATATTATTTGTGCCATTAGATATTTTTATGAGGATTTAATGAAAGTAATGTACAAGGGTGTAAAAGAAGCTATGAGAAAGAATCAAGTATCTTTAGACAAGATTCAAGAAGGTATGTGGATAATTATAAGTAGTTAATGAGCTATTTTGTGTTTACAATTACTAACGAAGAGGCACATGAAAATATGTTTGATTGTGTTGAAAGATGTTTCTTGGAGAAATCATAGAGATGAGTCGAGTTGAAGTCATATAAGCAGTAGATTGAGCTATCAAGTGTTAATGAGAAAAAGAGTTCTTTTTGGAAATAGTTTGGTATCTTGGATAAGTAAAATGCAAGTATTCTATAGCAGAATCAAATCACATTACAATAGTATCATGATGCATAGAGGAAGCATGAAATCAAGGGGAGCAATGTTTTTTTATCAACATATACATACTCAAATGGGAGAGTTAGAGCAAGTGGGGAGAAGTATCTATTATTCAAAGCAAGAAGAAAAGTTAAAGTAAGAAGAAGCAAAGTACACTAAGACATTACGTAAAAGGAGAGTTTAGTAGAAAGGGGAGAAATATTTATTATTCAAGTAAAGTTAAAGTAAGAGGAATCAATACGATAAGACATTATAGAAAAGGAGAGTTTCGTAGAAAGGGAGAATTTTGAGAATTTTACTCCTTTGCCATTGATGTCAAAGGGGGAGATAAATCAAGGGGAAGAATTCAACAAATGTGGTTTTATAGAAAGGGGGAGCAAACTACATGCAAGAAGATAAGGTGGTTGTTTATATAAGATGGTATGTTGCCATCAATGACAAAGGGGAGATTATTAGAATAATTGTCATTGGTGTCAAAGAAAGATGAAGGACATAATAGATTGATTAGAGTCATTGATGTCAAAGGATTTATCTAACAAAGTAGAGTGTTGAAAGAGTTTTGTGTGTTTTGAAGTATTTTGAGTCTCATACACTCGCTTCGAAGTATTCTTGGATTACTTGAGAGTTTGTTCGAAATTTATTCTATTTTCTTCTGAGTCTCGAACACAATACTTAGAGTTTGTTCAAAGTTTATGGTTATTCTTGATCCGGGACCACTAGTTTGGGCTGACCATTACAATGCATTTTTGAGTTTTTGGATCAGTTTTTATGATCATGTTTGTCTGACCTTCCAAGGATTTAGAAACATATGTGTGATCTTTTTGGTGTTGTCCAACTATCTTTGTTTTTGGCACTAACATGTTTCATATGTTCAATTGTCAGGTCTGGATGACCGAATTTATTGGTTTACTCTTATATCTTGGCATTGATCTTCTTTGTGTAACTATGGTCTACCTTCATCTTATTTAGATTTTAATGATAAGAATGTGCACATGTATAAAAGGAAATGTAGACTCATCATTTGAAAAGGGTAGTGTGCGAGTGTGAGAGAAGAAGAAAGAGCGAAGCTGAAAGAAGAGGAAAGGAGAAGATTGGACTAACAAATGAAGACATCTTTTCGAGCTCCAAGTAGACTTCTCAATATTAAATGAAGAATAATGAATCACAAAAGAAGGAAGAGTGCCATCAAACATGAAGTAATGATGACATGTTGAAGAAGAGGAAGAGTAAACTCAAGTAGATTCAATTTTGACATCTTGTTGAAGGAAGAGAAAAGCAAAGCATGAAGATTTGAGAAGAGGTGAAGATGCATTATAAGAGGGAGAACAAGTTCAAGAAGATCAAGTAGGTGAAAATACGAAGATCTAATGATTCAAGATCTGATTTCATTAATTAGACCAAAGTGTTTATGTTGGAAGAATGATCTCGATTTGTGTGTATGACAAGGGTGATGAAGAGTATAAAGTGACCTGATTTCATTAATTGGACCAACATCCATGTTGGAAGAAGGATTTGATCTATGTGTATGAAGATAGTGATTGAATTTCCATCATCAAGTTGAGGAAGAAACTACAGAAGGTGGATTGTGTATTGTTGGGGTTAGTGCCTCACAATTTGGGGATTGGTGTCTCCCAGTAAGTTGGTGCTTGACATTTGGGATTGGTGTCTCCATTGAGTTGGTGCTCACGAATCAGTTGCATTGGTGCTCATGATTTGGGATTGGTGTCTCCAATAGGTTGGTGCCTACAAATATGTATTGAGATGTTTTGGGTTGGATTTGGATAGTAGATCCAAGCAATATTTTCTTTGTGGTTTTCTCCCAAAAGGGTTTCCACATATATCTTGTGTTCTATGGTTGTGCAATTTTTATATCTTATGTGATTGTTGTTGTTATGGATGATAATGTTTAAATAAGAATTTTTTTGTATAATATTGATTCACCCCCTCAGTATTAGTGTGTGTTCAACAATAATCACAATGAGAACTCAAAATAAGGAAAAAAGAAATCTTGTGTGACCAAATTTGCACTTACCTTTGCAATGTTGGCATCTCTATAAGTAAATAAAGACAAAATATGTCTCACAAAATCATTTAGCTATGATGACCTTGGGAAGATCTCATGATAATTGTGCAAGACAAAAATGTTGTCCCAATCCTAACAAGTGATGTAAAAACACATAACATACATTTTATCGACATAGTAGTCATATGTTGTATTATGGACGAATGCTAAAAATAACCCTCTAGTTAATGTCATAATCATCTTGAGTACCTTAAAAATGTGCAATTCATAATCATTCAAATATTTGAAGTGCATTGTAAACCTCAACTTGCAATGGAGATTTTGAAAATTTATATTGATAACACTATACAATATCATTACCAATCGTAATTAGTAAGGTTAAAAATCTACTCAATTTGAAAAAGTTCTAGAGGGAAAGAATTTAAAAAATAACTAGAAAACAACTAAATTACATTGTAATGCACAAGGTTTGAGTTTGAGTCATTGTTCTACAAGGATAAAGTTTGGTTCAAGAATGGACATTGTTCCGAAAAAAAAGGTCACTAAGTTTAAAAATGGAACTTTACATATATTATTAAATCTAAATGAAATGATTTTGAGAGGAGGATTGTTCACCCTATATTAGAAAACATACACCTTACGATCTAAAATAATTCCTTGATCGTATATTTCTATAGCAAAAATACCACGAGAAAAAGTATCGTGATCGAAATGTAAAACATAATAGCCACTTTTAAGTCAAAACACACACCAAACATTCAATTTTGATTTGTAAAGGAAATAAAAAAATTCCTTAGAATTCCTATCTCAAATTCCTAGCTACACATGGTGATGAAGGAAATGCATAATAAATCTCTTCATTTCAAGGGGATAGTAATAAAAGATGACACATAACAAAACTATCAATAATAAAAAATTCTTACATGCCCGATGTCAATTCAAAATTATGACAAAAAATTGTTATTTTGGAGACAAATCCTCACGTAAAGTAATGAAGATACATGAAAACAAGACTGACATGACTGGTTATAAAAAATCTCAAATATTTATATTGATAACAAGTGTCTTCACTAACACATGTGATGTATAACTAAACAATGAACAATTGGAGCAGTTTGGAATATACCTTAACAAGATGTAAAATGGAAAATTCGCATATATTTATACATCATAATATACATGTTTGTAAAATGTGAAATATTATGACACCATAAGGGGAAATGATGAAATTTGAAGAGCATTATTTCAATGTATGTCATAAGTAGTGACAGATGCCTAGGATCGTGTAAGGAAATCCATCAGAAATCATACTGGTTCTTTTCTTTGATTGTAGTTTGAAATATCTACAAAGACATGAACACACCAAAAAAAAAAAAGAATAAGGCAAAAGGATTGCCATTTACGTAAGTAAATGGTGAGGTATGTCAAATACATGTGCCTTGTTTGTAAGGGGAAGACTCTTTCACACTTTTTTGCAGGGGCTTGGAATCACTTGTTTTGGAATATAGCATATATGTTTGTCCGTGATGGGCTTGCTCACTAACATGGAATCAAAGGAAAAGAATGAACTAGTCATAATTTGACTTTTGACAAAGATAAATTTCTAACGGTGTGTTGAAAGCTATAGGTCATGCCCTCTACTTTCACCCCCACCACCATCTCTAAAAATATTTAGTTCACCGCATTCTAGGGTAAAGGTAGTTATTTTTTGATATTACAGTCTTTTATCTTCATCTTGGTTTGTTTACATACGAGTTGTTAACTTTGAATAAATTTTGTGAGAGATTTTTAATCAAAATGAATGGGAAACAAAAACTTCATTCGATTCTTCAATCCAAGAATTTTTAATTTTTAGTTTATTTCACCACATTTTTAAAAAAGTAGACTCAAACAGAGCATTAAAAATATCCAAAACATGTAATCACAAATCTATTGATACTTGCATGACAACTTTTTGTTTCTAGAAGTAATAAAAAGACCTTCCATTTTCTTTTATTCGATTGACAATTCCATCAAGTAAAAATAACAAATTTTGGAGAATTTGATAGTGGAAAGATAATGTGGATTTCCTAAAACTCTAAAGTTAATGGAAAAATAGTGCACCAGTCGAAGACTCAAGTAGAAACAACCAAACAAATAAATTATGTTAATGTCCACAAATAGACCAAATAGTAGATTGGGACTTGCACGACTAAAGAAAGTAACTCTTAAAGAAATGAGCAAAGCCACTTAAAATATGCAGAAACAAAAAGAGATTCCTTAAAAGTGTAGAGCCTAAAACAAGACAAAGCTCTATGAAGAGAATACACCAATGGAATTCATGCAGAGCTAACCCACACAAAGTATGACATGCTACAACAAGTGATTTCCGGGTAAGAGGAAAAGTGAATGTAACTCCTAATACTTGCCCATAAGCAAAACAAAAATCACCCACCATGTTTTGTCAAATGGGCAACAATTTCATGAAATTATTGTCCTCAAAAGCTCCTATCTATATTGCATTCCAAAAAAATTGTGAATGTGGTTTGATGCACAACAATGATTGCAGGATTTATAGAAGACAATTTTTTCATGAAGGTCTTGCAAAATTTCATGAAAATGCAGGTGGCAGTGTAAACCAATACTCTTGAAGCGAATAAAAACTAGCAATCGCATGTGTACAATGCAATGTGAACGCTGAACGGTATATGTTATTTGATTTAAAGGGCTAGTTATTACTTTTGTAGGTGATGTTGATAAGGGGTGTGATTGATTTTGTAAGGGTAGGAATATAGATGGAATATTACATTTAAAGGTTCATACATACATATTTGCAAATCTTATTTCATGTAAAGGTCGAACCAGAAAAAGTAGCGTCCAAAATAGAAAAAGATAAGTAAAAAATATTTGGCCCTCCTTGTTCAGGAAATGATTTTAACAGCCCATTGGCCCCAAAGGAGCGACACTTGCATGGCAAGTTCAATCCCACATGATTTGAATCAACCGGGAAGTTGAAGAGATGGATCAGATGATGAGTTAAGGCGCTAGGCTAAGAAATGTTATAAGGTAGAAACCAATCCCTTGAAATTAGTTTTTGGATGCCTTTGCAGGGGGAGCTTGAGAGACTCAACTGGGAGGAAGAACAAGAGAGACACGCTTCGTAGGGAAGACAATTAATTTCAGTGGAGTTCAAAGAGAGATTTTAAGTTCGTTGCAGCTCAAGAATGGGCTCAACAAGCAGAAAATTTAAAGATAAGACCTGTGGAGCATCATTGAGGTAGCCTAGGTTCTTTATGTTGTTCATAAGCTAAGAATGAAATAAACAAACTTGGGACTCTGCAACTTTTCGGTATCTCAAAAAATTGAGTCAGGCTCAGTACTTAAAAATATATAAATTCATAAAATAAGCTTAAATAACATATAAAGCACTCTTAAATAATATGATAAATGAATGTAAAGAACACATTTGACCTCACAACAACTGTGAAACACACAAAATCACTTGGCAGAGAAGGAAGAGAAAAACAACCGAGTTTTTGAATTATAAAATGACTCCTTTTTTTGTGTGGGATAGTCTTATGCAGGATAGCTGACTTTTGGCGAGTTTTTGAGGGTCATTTTCCGGGGCAAGCGAGTACTCACCACTTGTTGGATCTATACTTTTAAGTTTTCATATTGTCTACTATCTAAATATTGTCTCACAAACAAATGTCCATGAGAAGTGCTGCTTGTGCTCCCTGTAACATCTCTGTGCTTACCATCTGCATATTCATCCAAATACCTTACAACTGTATTGTTGTCTGCTCTTGATAGAATTTGTGTTCACATGCCAATGTCAAAGACAACTCCATCCACATTTGATTGCTCCATGCTCCAGACAACAAACCTTAAAAATACTTAAACAATGTACTGTGTAAGCTCCAAAAGGAAATTAACAAACAAAAATCTTACCAACTGAAGCAAATTTGAGTTATTGTATACATCATATTTCTCATTAAGCCTTGATGTTCTTGCATATTCAGGGTCAATGTAACCAATGGTAGTGTGAATATATTCTTGGGTGCAACAAGCAATGAAAATATTGAATGTCAAGACTCGTGGGCATGCACAAATTGTGACTTTTCTTGGTGTGCTGTGTGTGGGGATGGCTTTGAATCCCTTCCGAGATGTAAAGATATTCACATATGCAGAGAAGCAACAAATTACAGAATTAATGAATCGGGGACAGATATGAAGTCAATTTTTAAAGAGTATACAAGAGAAGACATTGAATATGGTCCCATACTTGATAAAAAAACCTTCTAATATGTATACACACAAACCTGGTACAAAACCCTCTAAAAATTATACTGCATGAATCACTAAATCTAAATACCTACCTGCTACAAGTTTTGTAGAGAATGGTGCTACAAGTACCACGCCCTACCTGCCTGCTACAAGTTTTACAGAAAATGGTAATACAAGTATTTTCCCTGTTTAGTTGAGGGATCTAATTCTTCAAGATTCCCTGTTTTAAACACCCCTGATACACGTCTCGGGTCCTCAATAATGAAATGTCTCTTATTCTTATCAGGCTGCTTAAAACCCTGTCTTGGGGTTTCATTGCAAAAATCTTCATATCTCCGTTATTTGATTACCTCCAAAGCCCAAATATGGAAGAAATCACCTACATAAGGAGTTAAAAATAGAGAAAAAGCCTGTATAACAAAGCCTGAGACCATTCGGACTCAACCACCAGTCTCAGATCTTATAGATTTGCCTATGCTCCTATGACACAAAAAGGGGATTACAATTTTTGTACTATTCTAGAGAATTTTTACTAATTTCCCTGGAACATGGGACGTAATAGAGGATCAAGGCAAGAGCACCCGTTTACATAAATCAGTTGAAGAGCCGGCATAGCTAATGAGGGATGTAGAAGAAGTTTTGTTTACTATTTGCTAACGAGGGATGTAAAAGAAATTTTAAAGATCTGCCAATAAAGGCTGCAGCAGAAGCCAAAGTAATGCTATACCTGAGAGAATGCTAGGCCTGTGTTGGGATCCTTATGCCAGAAAAATTTACCTTCCTGAATATTCAGACTCATAGCTAATGATATGTACATGTAGAGAGAAGGTCTCCATACTGTTGGGCACTTAAAAGCTTTCCACATGGTTTTGATCGCCTTTGTCAAGTTATTAAAAACCAGGTGGAGATCTGAAGTTATGCTCAATGCTAAAAGAAAACAAGTTGCAGCCTTAAGTTAATAAAGGAAATTCAATGACTTGTTTGCTTTTGTGAATAGTTTGTAAGACGGGGTTCATATAAAATAAATCCAAGGAGAAAGAGCAATATAATCAAACTCTAAAACTGGTGTTGTGGGATGTCTTGACATTCCTGCACCGTGCTATGTAATTCTTAAACAAAAACAATCATAGCTTGCAGTTAATTTCTAGAATAATGCAAAAATCTGTTAGTTAGGCTGGGGTAGGGGAAGAAGTGTACAGTATGCTGAATCTCGTCTGCTGGTGACTCTCCTTCAATCAAAGAATGATGCAAGGGATTGCTGAATCTCATATATTCAATGATATATGGAAAGCATGGTTAGTATTTAGAAATACAGTCTATCGGCCGGTCTTTTCACAAATGGGGAAGAAAACACAAGCATTCAGATCCATCTGGTGGAATTTGACGCATAAGAACAATCTGCTGGTGTGTCTGAGAAGTTGGTCTGCCCTCAAATGGGCTTAACAAGGTATCATCTCAAATTAAAATACAAGTTTTAAGATAATGAATGAAATAACCTTCTTTTATATCCAAAAAGCTACAGGGTGAGCCAGTGGTGCAATGTGACTCCGTTTCTTGAAATTGACACAAAGGGCCTCTACAGCTTGCAAGATTAAATTTAACAAATTTTGGAATGTATCTAATACCCCTTGAAATTGTAGATGGAGATTCAATTTGATCTGGGCCTCTAAGTTAGAACATACCTTGGCTGATAATGTGGAAAGTTTGATGTAGCAAAGAACTTGATAATTCTGGATTGCGTGTGTCAAACTATGAAACATGTCTTCTTTGCTTGCCACTACGGTAGACTTGCATGGAAATCTGTGCTTCAAGTATTCAAGAATGGGAAGTGTTAGTTAAAAGGAAAATCACATGGATCGATACTTGGACTGGCTCCCTTATTGGTGTTAAATAGCTAAAAAAATTATAATTGATTAGTTGTCTCTGGAAATGTTCCCCACTTTTTATCAAGCAAAAGGATTATGCATCAGTTTCAAAACAAGGGCAGGGACCCTACTGACTCCAGAAGTGAAGTCATTCTCTGTCTGTTTTGCAAGTGGCTATGGAGTTTGATATGCAGAGGCAGGATTTGAGGGAGTTTCTCAGAACAGGACACCTACCGAACAAGGGAAAATATAAGAAATTGTATGCTAGGATACCAAGAGTTCCACCACCACCCAATGTGATAGAGGATAGTGGTAATATTCAGGGCAAATTGACTTCTACAGAAGATAAAGAGGCATTGAATGCATTGGTGCGGGAAGAGGAGGAACATCAGGTACAAAAAGGTGGTGATAATATAGTTGAGAACATGCAGAGGAACAGTGGCCTTGTTAACACTGTTAGCTCGCCTGAATCCTCAGATAGACCCGATCACATGCCACATGCTAGGGGCAAATAGGTTGATTACTTGATTAAAAGGGAATATTGTTTCTATAGGAGCACTTGAAAGAGTGTTGGCCCATTGGGTAAAATAAGGAGAATTCACCCCTAATGTGACATTTGACCCTTGGGATTACCGGGCACTATTACCATTCGACCTTCTAATAAGATGCAAGAAGAATCAGGCATGGCCTCTTGTCAACAGCTAATGAAGAATCATAAAGAAGGATCGGGGATTTCTCCATAAAAGAAAGATGACAATGATACACTGGCAGAAAACTGTTCTTAATCCTAATTAATAACTTGGCTACATTTCCAAGCACAATAATAAATCTTGAAATATAAATGAATATTATTACGTCCAATAGGATTTGAACCTATACCTAAGGTTTAGAAGACCTCTGTCCTAACCCTATATTTTTCGTTATTCCTTGAAATGCTTTATTGTTAACAAAACCAAATCTGACTTTTTTTCCCATCCATGATGATGCTGGGGAAATAAAGAGAAAGAATAGATATGTCACATGGAGATCTCAAGTGTTCGGATGGTTTTAAAGTGTGCACAGGGGAGTGCCACTAAGAAGTGGCCATACAAGATTAAAAATGTCGATCTTTCTGTTTCACCTTATACAAATTCATCACTGTGTGGGTCACATGGAAACATAACACTCTATCTTTTTATGGGAATAGAGTTCCAGTAAATGTGCAAAATACTCTGAATACCAGAGAGATTCCCCAGAAGAATATCCCGATTTCTGAAGGTAAAAATTAGTCAATGAGGAGATATTCAGAGGAGTTAACGATAAATTTCAAGAAGGTAAAATGCATGTGATTTCAGAACCGAGGATGGAAGAAATCGTGATTCATGCTGAAGAACCACTATTGGTACCACCAACCGAGAAGACTGGCATGGGGAAACTGATCTGCCTAACTTAGAAACTATCATAGAATTTGAAGATAATAATGATACTGTTGTTGGTGCTGATCCTCCAGCTGAACACGGCCTCCAAATCAAGTCTAAGAAGCCTTATCAATGCAAAAGAATTGAAGAATTTTACACAAGCTGTGTCTAGACCAATGCCTTTCTACTAGTTTTTTTTGCTTCTAAGAAGGTTTTTACGACCCAATTTTTTTGCCCTTGCTATTTATGCTTATTCTGTATCATTTTGAGATGGGTACCTCCAGCATGTTATCTATTTCTGGTATAGACTGGTCAGTTAAAAATGTGATAGCCTAATCCATTGGGCATCCAAACTCTGTAAACCTTCACTCCAATATAAAAATAAATATATTCCCGAAGCTTGGCTTGATTGTGTTGATTTAAAATGCAATTGCAATCTGCATAATTGGGCAGGTTAAAAGAAAATGTGTATCAAATTTCAATTTCTACTCGATATAGATTAAACAACTTGCAGATTCCTTGTTCCAAAAATGACCCATGTGTAAGATCCAAAAAGTAAATGGGTAGCAAAATAAATAAATAAACCTGTATTTGCTACAGTAGGCGATGCACAAAACCCAAAAAGTATCACCACTTTCCAAATCTGGTCTGTAAACAGATATACCCACTACATAAATCCATACAAATTTTTATTCATTCGATTTCATCTGAGTAATGTGATTGCAAGTACTCATTTTTTTAGGACTAATCAAAACTTGGGTTTTTTTTTCGTCACAAGCTATTCTCCCAATCACTACTCTCGTAGAAGAAGAAACCTTTACAAAAGTATATAAAACCCAAAAATCAAATACGATATGGGTATTGAAAACTCACTGATTTTTGTGCTTGCCCGAAGAATTGGACTTGTGGGTGTCCCTTCGGTGCAGTGTTGGTATGCTGTATATATGCCCAACAGAATATGAATATATACGCAAAGTGGATATGAGGCTCTAAAGGACCTCAGGCTTCAGGATTGGGATTGCCAAGAGAGGAATTTGAGGATGGTGCTCAGCCAAACTGCTCGGTTCGCTCCAGATCATCCTCCCAAATCCTTCACCACGAATTCCTGTCAGCTGTACCTGTTGGGCTGTGCTATTCTCCTGGCTGTCTGACAAAATGGCACCCTGCCGCTGATGTGACATGTGTATCGGGAGGCTGCACCATGGTGGGGAATTCAGTGGTATTAGGGTTCTGAAGAAGCAGCGACAGACGGAAGGTAAGCCCAGGGGTGAAGTAGGGAGAGGACCCTATAACCGTGCACCTAACTTTAGGGGCACGCAAATATATGTAGGTATGTCGGTAGCGTAAAAAAATTATATCATCGTGTAGCGTATGATCGTGCCATATTGACATTTTCGTTTCGCGTGTTAATTTGGAGGGAAAAGTAGTTTTTGAATTGATTTAATATGAAGAAAATCAATATAAAGCATTTGAAAGAGGGACCAATGACCGAGCGCCCTATGTGTCACATTCTCATTAACTCTTAAAAAGTGTAATTAACCAAAAAGTGAACAACTATTGGTGCTTTTGTCAACAACCTATGGTGAAAAGAGATGTACATGTTTTGGTACCCGCTCGGTTATAGGGTCCTCTCCCCTAGCATACGAATCTTTCCTCAAACCTGGCAAATGCAGTGATGGAAGGTTATCCATATTCTATATCATCCACAAATTCCCTCTTATTCTTTATACAATTTGAAGCATATGTTTGTTAATGGTTTTCCAGGATAAATGTAACCTGTAATGTATTATGTGATCACGTTCAGACGTGGAGTCTACAACACCCACACAAGAAATGTATTTGGCTTGTAGTAAAAATATTGATTAGTGACAATTTGGAAGGTATGTTGGTCTTCAATTTGCTTCCCATAACTCTACCACTCATGATATAAGATTTGCAAATGTATATATACGACTTTATAACAAGTTTAAAATGTAGAGATGGAACCTTTAAATGAAGTGATATCTACACTTACAAAATCAATCGAGCCCCTTATCAACACCAACTACAAAAGTAATAACTATCTCTCTAAAACAAATAACATATATTGTTCGGCGTTCACATTGCATTGTAAACATAGGCATAATTCAACATAGGTTTGGCATAGGAATAGTTGACAAGAACAAGGTAAAGAAAATGTGAATTAGAATGGAGCATACAAACACGCGGGCTTGCCTTCTTCTCTCTCAATGATCCGTATCACGAAATACGAGAGATGGGTAATCCACGTAATGTGAGGGGAGAGGGAAAACAATAAACAAAACCGATGATTTTACTGCTAACTAAAGTGGGTTAGCTTCTATTCTCACAAACATTATTACTCAATGTGGTTTTATTATTACCATCCTTGTAATTTTCCACAGTTAGCCTAAATTTTCTCCTCTTCTTCCATACGATTTAATCAAAACACTTCATAGTATTCTAAAAACTCTCTTTTTTATAGAAATTATACTTTAAAACATTAAAAAAAATCCGTAAAACGAGGAAGGCAACAATTTTTTGGTTTGTTTATCATTTATTAAGCTGCTCACCAAATAGACCCCATATTTAATGGATGATTCAAAAAATAAATCTTTTTCATGTATACGTAAGTAGCAATCACACACGAAAGCAGTGTGATGTGTATCTTAGAAAGGCAAAATGTTGAAGAGAGATGAGAAAGAGAGAGAAATACATATCCATTACAAGAAGGTGTATGAGTAATATTAAAGAAAGGAGGATGAGTACAAATAAAAATGGGAAATTGGAAATGTCTTTTGGAAAGATGCGAGACGAAGATCGGGATTATGAGTATGAGGTAAAAGAGAATGTGGATTGGCGGAAAAGGGCAATTAGTACCTACTCAGGCGGTCGGGAGTAGGCTAAGGGAATGCAATCTAGACTATTCATTTAAGGGGCTTTGAAGGAGAGGGGTCTCGGACATCTTAACATAGCGTTCAAAGGAAAAGGGTGGGGAAATATGAAGATTGGGCAAGGAAGCTACTCTAGAGATTGCAGTGAAGGTAAGGCCTTGCCTTTCGGTGGTGCCAATATCAATAGTAGCTTTATGTAAAGTAAGTCCTTGAGATTTGTGGATAGTTAGCGCCCAAGCCATTTTGAGTGGCAATTGTCGTGATTGCCTTTGGAAAAAGGGGGATAGGAATATGGGAAGAGTTCATTGGATCCCACACAGACAATATAGGGATCAAAATCGATGACAACAAATAGAGGAAGGTTAGGCGAAGCAAAGAAATTGTCATAAAGAATGTCGATAATAGAGCATGTTGAACCATTGACAAGACCTGTGGCAAACCATAAATTAGTTGTGAGCATGAATTTTTGGTTCCTGCAAAGGAGGACTTTGTGTTGTAGTTGATCATCATCTGGATCACCCAATTCATTATGCCCGGTGATTTGAGCAGAGGAAATGACGAGAGGAGAATTTAGACTTTTTAACATAATGAGGTTATGTTGATCGATTTTGTCATTACTAGAAAACAAAGGGCAACATCTTTGAAGGAAAGGATGTCATGGTGAGAAAGTGCGGAGTCAACGTGTGACATGATAAGTTCCCAATCCGTGAATAGTGGAATAGCATTACAAATGTTGAGCAACGAGATGTTGAAAGGAAACTGTGCAAGAGATGTACCTTCTTTGGCGGAAGACAAAATTCAAGGGGATGGGAGTACGAAATGATCACCAAAGGTGCCACCATATAAATTGCTAAAGACAAAGGGGAATGTCCATGACGGTGGGACTTTTCTTGAATTATTTTCAGATTGCATTTCAGGAGCCAGTACACCCATTTTTTTAAATTTTGGGGAGATTCATATTTGATTGCGTTCTCATTGGAATCGTAAGCCAAGCCAAATCCTCATGAATGGGGACCGATTGTATGGAACTTAGAAATATGCAAAGGTGCATACAACATCAAGTTTAAACGCTCTCTAACCATTGGTGTTATCATTGGTTTTGGTGGTTTTGGTTGTTTTCGCAATGCAAAGCGTTAAAAAACAAATTAAGTCATTTTAAACTTTCTTCCCTTTTTGCTAGTGGGGTGTAGTTAGAGTCACACAAATTGGAGGGGGAAATTGTGTTTTCTAGTGTTCGCAAGTTCGAGCTAAAAATGAAAAAGCAGACAAGAACTTTGTCAGACATAAAGCTCGGAGCAAAACCCAAAAGTAAACAACACTTTAGCTTCTATTTCTAGAAAGGAGAGAGGGGAGAAGGCATAACTTAATATCCATACGACATATGCAAAAATGAGAACAAATTTTGTCGCCATATTCAACATGCAACTTAAAAATCTTGTCGATGACCTATCGACACCCAACTTTGGGCATTTGTAGTGGCCTCATAGGCAAAAACCCCTCGGTACACAACAAATCTTGTCCTCAACGAAGGCACATGCCCATACACACCGAAGAGAACAATAAATTTCACACATTACTATGTTTTTCATAACAACAAATTCAAGTACGGAAAAGTAAAAATACATAATAACTTTAAATTAATTTGCAGTTTAATTTTGCTAACAAAATCCAACACAAAAATGAAAATGGTGCACTATTGCATCAACATCCAAAGGTCACTTAAAAAACAAACATCGACCATCTCCAATACAATAAAATTCAAAAACAATATCCACTGATGCTTATTAATATTATCAAATTTCTGGCCAAAAATGAGTTAATTACCAAAAAAATCAACAAAACTCAACATAATTATTCAAGTGTTCCGAATATATATATATATATATATATATTCTCAAATAAAAGTCTAAAACTACATATTTAAACTGACAAGCTACCCACAAAAATCCACAAGTCAAGTAGGAGGCAAAGGAGTACAAGTTTCAACCGATAAATAAAACAATGAATAACCTAAGATGTGAGTATCATTTTCGTTTTTCTTCCTGTTCAGAGGTTGCCCGAGATGGTTCCCTAAGCATCACGTCAGGAAGAAATCCTTGCTCCTCCTTTACCCCCTTTCCTCTCTCCCCTTGGTTCGATCTGTCTCATGTTTAGGCATGGGTTTCTACCTGTTCCTAGCGTTGTGGTTTAGATGCTTTGTGGATTATAGTGTTTTGGGCCCCTATGCTTCCGGTGGTTGGGTTGTGTTGGGGACAGAGGTTGCTGGTTTTTCCTGGGTCGTTCTTTATTGCTGCAGTGACTCCTCGCCTTCTTCGTTCGTGTGGTGGGGTTCGCCTAGGGCTGTTTTGGGCCTGCGCATGGTGTGGTTGGTCGTTGCTGCTTAAGATTATGATTTTTCCCGGTTTGTTGCAATCGTTGGCTTTGTGCGTGAGGTTTCACTCGGCTTTGTGGTGCCTTCTTTCCCGGTTTGGTCTCCTGGTGACTCACTGGCTTCTATCTGCTTCCTTTTTCTCTCACGCTTGTCTCTCGTTCGGCGTGGTGTTCTTTTTTGTGGGTTTTTTACGTTTGGTGCCACCTGTCTAGTTGGGTGTCTCGGCTTCGATATTGTAGTGTTGCTGGTCATTTTCGAGCCTCTATCGCGGTTTTTCCCTTTTGTCTTCTTGGGTTGTTGTTTTGGCCCTTTCGGTGTTTGATCTTGTTTTTGTTCGTTCTCTTCTTTTGTATTGGTGGGGTCCTAACCCTCCGGTTCATAGCTCCGGTCAAAAGCATTTATCAATTAAAAAAAAACTAAGTTAGGTGAATAGCGAGAAGAGAGATTACTACTTAACAGAGCAGAGACAAAATATACAAAAGGCAACAATATATATATATATATATATATATATATATATATATATATATATATATATGTTATCGATTACATGTTTGAACCCATAAGCCGTAAGTTGCTCCAAAATAAAGCGAGAGGTTAGAGCAACAAAGACCCCTAAGATTTAGAGTTTTCTCTCGAACAACAACACCCTACAAGCAACCAAGGAGCACAAACTGTTGTTTTCTTAGAATATCCATCGAGATCTATAACTAAATACAATAAAAACTATCCCTTCCCTCAAATTTCTTTACAAACCATATAGTTTTCCAAAACCCTATGGAATTCTTGGTTTCAACATCATTTCGTTGTCAAAATTAGGAAACCATACTCGGTTGTCCCAAATATCCACGCTAGCACGCAAGGGGGATTAAGCCCTAAGCAGACTAGGCAATCGCGTAGGGCGCCAACACTAAGGGGTCCCAAAAATTTAAAAAAATTATTTTTGTTTATTATTATAACATGATATTAATATTCTTATACCTAAAGTCAATATTAATTGACCCTTTTATTGATATTATTATAAAGTAATATAAATTTAATGCATAAACATAAAAATCTACTATAATATTTTTACAAGTAAAATAAATATACATATTTTTAAGCTCATCCAATTTTCTTGGTATTATTACCCTTTCTTTAATGTAGCTCTAAATAATTCAAGTGTGTAATTTTTTCTCAAGAAATGTCTCGTGTATATTTTATAATGTCACTTTATTGAAGCTAATAGAGACAAGTACAATTGAAGGAAAGAATTATTTAATTCTCTATTCCTAATGTTTTAGGAGAAATGTCTCTTTTTTATGGAGGAATTAGTAGGCTTGGTCCATATACCACTATGCATAAAATGATGGGAGCCACCTAAGAATTTTTTTCTTTCAAAAAAGCGGTGCTTTTTTAGCTTTAAGTCTCATCACCTACTTGATATTGGTAAACAAGACAAGTAACCAAGCTTGTATACAAAATTGTATTTGTCGTATTCTAAGCACATCCTATGATTAATTTTCTCCATCCATGGATTATCACTTGTCCTTATTTGATAATTTTATAGGATATTTTTAATCCTTTTGTATACCAATTTCTCTAAATTAATGATGTATTATGATCCTTATGTAAATTCTAAAAAATGATAATGTACGTGGCTTTTATTTAGTTATTTTATGGGAATAAATTATTAACTAAAATTTTAAGAAGGGCATCCACTTTAATTATCGCCAGGCGCTCTAACCTTTAATTCAGCCTCTTAGCACGTAATCTTGTTGGGTACCCTGTAAGTTTCCCAGTCCAGATCCATACACCTTGTCCCACATGATGACAACTCCATCGGTCTTTTTGTAAAAAAATGCTTAAAACAATGTCTCCATTTCTACACGGCTTGTCTCAAAACACAACAAGTTTGTACATGTTTCCGTCTCTGCAAGGCTCGCCTCAAATTGCAACACCTTTGTACATATTTCCCTTCACCGCTACGTTTCCTTCTACAAAGACAACACCTACAACAAGTACACAAAATTATTTCAATAAACCTGGGGGAAAAAAGGCATATTTCGCCTATTTCACGATTGTAAGCATTTTTCAATAAACCCACAAAGAAAACAAGAACCACACTCTATTGACATTTTCTAACAAACCCACTAAACGCAGGGAATAAAAAAAGGTCAGGTTTATCCATATTTCTAAAAACCCAATAATGCAATCTCAATCTTCTGCATCATAATGCAAACACATATATCTCACGCAAACCTTGGATTCTCATTTCCTACAAACAAAAACTCAAACCCATAATCTGAATCTTATCTTATGCTTAAAAATGCACAAACCTCATACTACAAATCTGCAAATGTTTAAAAAACTCTTATTTGACCTTTCCTTCTTCAACAATCCCGCCTCTGTCTAGTTTTATTTTCGTTTCAAGCTCCTTTGTCCCTCATCTTTGTACTGTTGCACACATTGCTCACTCCATAACCCATCGCACCTCTATACTCTTTGCTTCATGTTTTGGTTTGTGAGTTGTGTACAACATGATTATAGCATGCATGCACAATATTTATTAAACCAAATGAATTGCATCGATGGTCCGATGTTGTGTCGTGGAGGACGTTGATGTACATTAACATGTGGACTGTCGATCAACTGTAACTCTCATAGCCCCCCTAGCCTTTCCCATTGTAATAATTTCCTTTCCACGTAAATATTTATGTTAGATCCCAAAGCCAAACTCAAAATTGTGCAATATATATAAAATAATGTGGCCATTACAAAAATCACACATTTTATTTGAAATCCTTACTTTGATTACGTAATTTGATCTCTCTCTTTGAGTTGTGCCTTTTTGGCGTAAGAGGGTGTGAACCAAATAACATATATGTGCTTCAATATCTTGTGAAACATGGTCGTTGCACATTTACAAAGCATTGAACACACTAATTGCGATTACGCCCTATGGAAGCTACAAACCCTCCGGAAACACAATTCCTCATGGTAGTAGAGACAATAATATGCTCTACTACCGCATCAACACCCACAAAATCCTTAGCACTAGAATTTTTGTAAGCAAGAACAACCATAACATTATTGAAATCATTCATGTGGGGCATTTCCCCTTATCTCCACTTGTCTTACATCTCCTACCTTATCTGCTCTTTCACCTTGATTTTCCTCTAAAGGCTCTCGAACTACTTGTCTTTTTCACATGAGTAATGTTATGGATGCCAACAAATTTGTTGCCCTATTTCCTCTTTTTCCAACACCCCATGGGAAATTTACTCCTCCTAATCCTCCAAATCCCAACACTCCAGATCAATTTCATCATTGTTCCAACATGGAAATGTAATCACAACCATCAATCCAACAAAGAGACAACTCAAAAGATTAGGTGAGGATGTAAATTGTGCCTATCACCATCAACAACCCTAAACACTCTAATTGTTATTCTATGTGCTTGATCCGAAATCGTGAGTGTCATTTTTCCATTGTGATGTGGGTAAAAGTAATAATAGTGATCAATTTAATGTCATTCGTCTCAAGATAGTTACGCATGCGGGACTACCGCAAAATTTTATTAACTCTAACTTTGTTTTCCCTATAAATGTCACTAACTAATAGTAAAAATGCACTGATTAACAATAACATGATGAGTTGAGAGGTTACGATTAGTTCGATAGTCACCCCCTATACAACACACCTACTCATCGTTGATCGACTTCTCTAGGTGACCTTGCCCCGCTAAATAACACATATGAGCATAACTAGCAATTACACATGAGTTGTAAGATGGGATGCAAATAGAATGATCCCATTTAGCAAGTCTGGCTTAATGTTAGTGTGTTTTTATATCATTGTCAATTTTCCCAACAATGAACGTCGAAAATTCACAAAAAATGACATAACAAAACCATAAAGGAGTAAAGTTTTTGTGCCTTGTCTATGATCCCACATTTTACATACATATTAACCAAAGTGTTTCCAATCGTAACATCTCAAAGATCCCTTTTCAATTATTCTTTAATGGGTGTCAACACCCATTTTGAATCTCCCATCCTTTTTAACAACCCAATTTTGTGAGTATGTTGGCAAAGGTTTATTGGTCAAGTTGAACATTTATTAAAAAGATTCCAAGGTTGTTTTGCGACATTTTACGTACATATCAAACATGACACGCGTAACTATAACATTTGACAAAGGACACTTCCTAATATGTATCAATAAATGTCTATACCCCATCAGTAAATATATTTTTTCCCATGGGTTGCAAGGATGTTGGGAAAATGTGGGCTGATTGGGTTGAATATATGTTCATTGCATTTGATGAAACAAATTCAATGGCTCCTGCTAGGCACTTATGCAAACAATTTGCATGACCACAATAGGCCCACCCATGACCTCCAACAGTGGTGGCTTGTCTTGGAGGTAGGGAGGATGGTTGTCAAAGGTTATGGACTTTGGATTTACACCTACCAATTGCATTCGCTTGAAAGTTTCTAAGGCCTTTTTAACAAACCCATTTTTATCGAAATAATTTTGTGATTTCATTCAAATGTCAAAAAAACAAATGAAATAAATTCATTCCATGAGACCACATCTCCTTGAGTTATTTAGTAAAAGGGTTCATGTGATTTGTGTATGCTTCCATAGGTTGTATAAATGTCTACAAGAGCATTAAAAACTACAACATTCCACATAAATATACTTTCCATTATGCCTTGATGGATGTCCACACCATGTTCTATGCTTCTCAGTTAGTTGGAACTACATTTAACAAAAATAACTTTCCATTGTACTTTGATTGATGTGCATGCCCTATTATAAAGCTCCCACTTTGACACATGTTGGGAGGATGTATAATTCCTCTTTTTCATACATGTCTACCAATACACCTACAATTACATCTAACATTCCATTGTGCTTTGATGGATGTCCATGAACTATTGTAAAGATCACATTTTGAAAAAATGTGGGAGGATGATGGAAAAACATACCAAATGCATTTTGCTAGAAATCTTCCAAGACATTTTCAAAAAAATCATTTTGTGCATATCCTATAATCATTGTAGTCTATAAGACTAAACTTGTTCTAGGAATTTTTTCAAACAATTCACATGCCTTCGTACACTTCCACATTTTACATACATTCATCATAGTGCACCAACAACTACAACATCGATGCTAGCAAAGGTGAACCCATTAGGTTGGACACATGTTGGTTGCATTCACCAAAATAGTGTCAATGCTTTTTGAGGATGCCAATGTCCTCTATCATTTTTGTATGCCATGTTATCAAAGATCCTATTTTAACTCATCTACAAAGGCACTTTGCAACTACATCTAACAAAAAACAAATTTTCATTATGCTTTGATGGATGTCCTGTTCTTATTTTGAAGCCGCCATTTTGACATAGAATGGAAGGATGTTAGCAAACCTGCGTTCATTGCATTTTTCAGAAGTTTTAAGGCCTTTCCAAAAAACCCATTTTTTGTGCAAATCCTATAATCACTCCAAAGAAAACCTATCATTAGGAGAAAGACTGACATGGAAAAATTTAAATTATAGAGACCAATGAAGTTATCTCTCAAATGCCCCGCTTGTATTCCATCAAACAATTCACATTGATTGTGTATGCTTCCACATCTTGCATACGTATATACAACACTTGTAATAATATCGACAAAAATCCCTCAATTAAATGTGATGAATTTTAGCAAAAAAACCTAGTTGTGGCCAATTGCTCCAGAGAAAACCTTTAATTAAGAGAAAAATTGGCATCGATAACTACAAATCATAGAGATGAACAAATGAGTCCATGAATTGACTTGTTATAACATCCATATAACTATAGACTTTGCTCCTAAATATGTTAATTAATGCATGGGGATGTTCTAAATAGTTGTATCTAAAGTAAAAGTGATGCATTTCTCCTTATTTTGTCTCATGTGAACTAATGATCGATGAAAATTCCACTAACTACCTTTTTGAGTGATTTGATGACATGTGCAAGTTGATAAGGCACATTTTCTACCACTTTTGACTAATTGTAGCCAAGGAGACCGAGTCCTTTGCCACTATGCCATTTTGGAGGATTTACTCATAACAATCTACAAACGAGGACCCCTATTTTTAGCAGAATTATCGGGTGTCATGGAACCTTTATGAGGTTGTTATTAGTTAAATATATTGCCTACATTCGTGGCATTTGTTGTAATCAATTGTGTCTATAAGACACCTCCTTGAACTATTACTTAGCTAGATTTTTGATACATTGTTATATCAGTTAATAGTTATTTTCAGTTTCTAGAGTATGTGATGAACTTATTTGGATCAATATAATTTATGTTATTTTGAGTATCTATTCATGTTAAGAGCCTCAATCCCAAAGTAGAGCAAGGGCCCACTTGGTTGAGGAGATTGGAGGATTGGTATTTCATACATGATCTTTCTATTTGTTAAGTTTTAATTTCAATGATCTTGAATTCAATCTTGTATTTCCTTGTTTTAGCAGATTTCCTTATTGTTATTTCCTTTGAGCAAGTATTTCAATTGATCAAGCATTTCCTTTTGAAAGCATTTCATTCCAGCAATGTTGTTTCCATAGATTAGACGCACTTTCTATATTATGTTTTCCATTTCAGTAGCTTAGAATTGTATTTACTTTCCATAGTTGAGTAGTGTAGAACAAGAAAACAATACTAAACAACCCCACCCCCAAAAAAAAAAAAAAAAAGAGAACCACCATAGTACTGAGTTGCATATCACTTCTCTGCATACAACCTTGAACACAACCCTGGTTTATAATGACATCAATGTTTGAACAAGTTGATTAAATGATTAGAAGTTACAATGACCCATCATTTTTGGCACCATTTCTGGGGACACCATAAGAAAAACACGCCATTTTATTCACATTCCATGTTATGGGTGTTAGTGAAGTTGAGTTATGCAACCAAAGAGAGATCCTAAGCCTTGCCTTCATAATAAATATTGATGCACAGGCCATAAGATGCTCAAGGGAGATTTATACCTCGCAACATTCAAAGAATATCCCCAATAGGAGAATGAGTAGTAAACACTGATAACACTACTCTTGTAAGTGACATTGAATCTAATACCATGCCTGAGAGTGATATTGAACAAGTATGCATCATCTTATTTAGAACTTGAACAACTTTCAAAAATGGGAGACAATGGAAACGATGATGATGAGAGACCCTTAGGCAGAACCTTTACCTACCCCATTTTCTTAAATGAGGATGAGGAAGCACCTATGAAAAACATTTCCCCATCCATTCTTCCTATCTTTTGAGGAATGTCCATGAATATCTAGACCAATTCTTGTTTGAATTCAAAGTCCTCTGCCAAACATATGACTACAAAACAGATAACCAGAAACTCAAGCTCTTTCCTTCCACCCTCAAAGACTCTACCATGAGGTGGTTTATGGGATTTCCCTCTAACTCCATTCATTCATGGGAACAAATGGAGACTTAATTTTTGGAAAAATACCAAGACTATTGCATAGGAAGAGATAGGAGGGAAGAGTTCTTTCAGATGAAAATCTAGAAGATTTTTTTTTGTTCATAGGAGAAGTGGTTATGAGTTGAATGTAGAAATAACCAAGATAGTATTTCTTAAAGGACTTGATGATGAAACTAAAGAATCCCTCCATCTCATGGGAGGAGTTGATGTACACAAACTCTCCATGACATAGATTATTGAGTTATGTAGGAGCTACTCTAGAACAAGGGGAAGCCTTAGAAGAAAGGAAAATAAAAACATGCCTTCGATATCTCATAACTTCTAGAAGAGATGGCCAATATGAAAAAAACATCTTGACACAATTAACTTCAACCATGGATGACCTTAAAGCTAAGAACAATGTTGTAAAAGAGCCTTTAGGCATATATCATCCCAAATGCAGGAAACGACATCCTTTGAAAGAATGTCCTTTAGATATCACAAAAATGTGTCTAATCTGTGATGTCCCTGACCATGACACCAACCATTGTACTTTCCTACCTCATTTGAAAGTGAGATTGAATGCCATGTCTCAAATAACTGGAGGATTAAACTTCATTTAAAGATCAAATAATCAGTCTACTTATGCCCCTAGACACTTTAGAATCCCCATATGATATCATGGCCCAATCAAAGGCTCCTCCACCAACTTAGGGACAACCTGATTGGACACCACCAAACTGGATAGCCTACCCAAATCCATATAATCCATACAAAGGATAGACACCACCAACCAATGCACATCCATGGCCAAACCAACAATGGTCACCCCAACAAAACTATAATCAGCCAAGGAGGTTTACATAATAACAAGCTTTAATGCCTCCACCACAACAAAATTACCAGCAAGGGCAAATGACACAAACTCAAATTCTAGCCCAACCTGTCTCAAACCCCAAAAATCAACAAACAACTTCAATTAATGAAGTAGGATAGGGTGAGACAATGCAAGTTAATGCCATTAATAACTTACAACTGAGATATGGAAAACAATGAATAATCCTCCAATAGTTATCACTGAAATACCTAAGGAAAGTGAGAGAACTAAACATGTTCCACAAACACAAGACACTAGGGATGACCAAGAGAAAGACAAGAATGTGCATGCAACTCCTTTCCTATAGAGATTAAAAGAAATACAGAATGGGGAAGAAACAACACTATTTCGGAGTTGAAAAAGATGAATATTGAGGTCCCACTTTTGAGAGAAATAAGGGACATCCCCAAATTAAACTAGACCATTAGAAATCATTGCATAAAGACACCAAGAAGGAAGAATAAATACCCAAAAATAGTCAAAGTAGAAGGAAATATAGCTGACCTTATAGCTGGAAAACTTCTTTCACCAAAATATGGGGACCCTGGGAGTCTAGTCATCACTATTTTGTAAATGGTCAGTCAATATCTAACGTTTTGGTGGATCTTGGTGCTGCCATCAATGTCATAATAACATATACATTTAATTTATTGTCCTTGACATGATTACAACCAACCAATATTGTCCTCCAGTTAGCATATCAATCTATTGTTGTACCAGATGGAGTAATTGAGGATGTTATGGTTACGATTGAATCCTAGGAGTATCCGATAGATTTTATGGTCTTACAGCCTAAAGCTCGAAAGTTGGGATACCCAGTTATCTTAGGAAGACCCTGGTTAGCTACTGTTGTTGCATACATTGACTGTAGGTCAGGGAAAATGACTATTTCAAATGGGCAAAAAGTAAAGAATATTTCTCTTTATCCTCTTGCCCAGCCATATGTGGATGTTTGTGAACATGTGGGTAGATTTTTGGATACTAACAACATGGGTTCTTTTATCGTCCACCATTGCAGTGAAAAACATATGGAAGAAATTGTTTAGACATAACCAATGTTTGATGAAGATGACATTGTGGCTACAGAAACCAAAACTGTGGTTACGGAAGCCCAAACTATGGCTACAGAAATGACTGTTTTGAACTCATAAGAAAATATCACCTTGGTAAGTGATATTTCTATAGAAGGTTGTGAAGAGACCTATGATTACCATGAAGGCCACACATCCACTGATTTTCATTTTCCTTTAGCCAATATTGTATCCCTTGAGAATATGACTATTTTTCACATGTTATAGCCTCATGCTTGTCCCTTAAAATCTTTGATTGTTGAGACAAAACTTTCTATTTTGAAAGACACTAAAAAAGTAACTGTTGAAGTAGGAAATAACCGACCATTGGTAATAACTTAGGAGACAAATAAGAGACTAGGGTCATAGATATATTGAGGGATCATTCAAAAGCTTTTACTTGGGACTATATTGACATGAAAGGGATTCATCCAAACATTTGCACTCATCATATTTACACTGAGGATGTCAAACTAGTCAGACAACCATAAACAAAGGATTAATCTAGCACTGAGAGACATTGTCAAAAATGAAATAGAGAAACTGTTGAGGGTAGGATTCATCTATCCAATATCTGATAGTCAGTGGGTATCACCGCTTGTTATAGTTCCTAAGAAAAATGGTAAATGGAGAATCTATATAGATTATAGGGAGCTTAATAAAGCCACCAAGAAATATTACTTTCCCCTTGCCCTTTATCAACCAAGTTTTCAACAATTTGGTAGGTAAGAAATATTTCTCCTTCTTGGATGGGTTTAATGGATATAACAAAATTAGTATAGTAAATGTTGATCAAGATAAGACCACCTTCACTGTCCCTCGAGGTACATTTGCATACAGAGTTCTACCATTTGGACTTTGTAATGCACCTACCACCTTTTAGAGAGTAGTTTTAGCTATTTTTATAGACCTCACCAATGACTGTGTTGAAGTTTATATGGATGATTTTATTGTCCATGGGTCTACCTTTGAAGAATCTTGAAAAAGTGTTAACTAGATGTGAGCAACACCAACTCTCCTTAAGTCATGAAAAATGTTTGATAATGGTTGATTAGGGAGTTGTCTTGGGTCATCATATCTCTACTAAAGGTATCCAAGTTGATCCTAAAAAGATAGAATTCATTACTAAATTTCCCACACCAACAAACTAAACATATATCAAAAGTTTCCTTGGACATGTAAGACATTGAGATGGTTTATAAAAGCTTTTAGTAAGATTGTGGCACTAATGTTATCTTTGTTAACAAAAGACTGTGTTTTTTAATGGACTCCTCAATGTCAATGAGATTTCAAAGTTATAAAGGAGAAATTGACCATTGTTTTAGTCTTGAGAGGACCCAATTGGGTTAGCCTTTTCATATTCACATTGATGCTTCCAAAATAACAATGGGAGTTGTTCTTGGACAGAAAGATGAGGAAGACCAAATGTATTCCATTTATTTTATCAAAAAAACTTAACCCCCATAGAGAGAAACTACACCACTATAGAAAAGGAATTTCTAGTTGTTGTTTACTCTCTGAACAAATTTAGACACTACATTACTGGATATAAAATATTTGTGTATACAAGACCATTCAGCCATAAGATATTTAATGAACAAACCAATAGTAGGGGCATAATTATTAGGTGGTTACTTCTTTTGCAAGAGTTTAACTTGACCATTATTGATAATCCTGGAAAGGCTAATGTTGTTGTTGACTTCCTTTCGAGATTGAATGTTTCAGGAGAAGAGGAGGCAGTTCAAGATCACTTCCCGGATGAGCACTTATTTGCAATATCAGCACACCCTCCATGGTTTGTTGATCTTTCCAATTATCTAACTACAAGGAAGTTTCCACTTACTTTACTAGTAAAGAATGTAAAAGATTAGTTAGAAACAATGTTACATACAAATGGTGCAATGGAATTTTATTTAAATGGTAAATGAATTTTGTTTAAATGTTTTCCTGACATGATTCTTCGCAGGTGTGTTTGAGAAGATGAAGTGTATGACATACTGAGAGCATGCCATGATGAACCTGGAGGAGGGCACTACTCAGTAAAGAGGACAATTCATAAGGTCCTTGGAGTTGGGTACTACTAGCCCTCTCTCCACAAAGTTGTCAAGAAATATGTATGGCAATGTGATGCATGTCAATGAATGGGGAAGCCTACTTTGTCTTCTGAAATGCCCCTCAATCCTCAACTGGTCTTAGGACCATTTGAGAAATGGGGGATTGATTTTGTTGGACCTATAGACCCCCATCTTATGGAAAAGAGTACTGCTTAGTGTGCACCGACTATGTTACAAAATGGGCTGAGGTTCAAGCACTGACATCTGCCAATGAGGATGTTATAGTTGAATTTTTGTACAACAAGATCATGCTAAGGTTTAGAGATCCCAGAGCCATTGTATCTAATCAAGGACCTCAGTTCGTGTCAAACATGATTAAAGCCTTCCTGAATATTTACCAAATCAAGCATAGGAAACCATCATCATACCACCCCAATCCAATGGGCGGGTGGAAGTCACAAACAGAGAGCTGGAGAACATCTTGACTAAAGTTGTCAATGCAGATAGGAAGAATTAGGTGCCAAGACTACCTGAAGTAGTCTGGGCATACAATACAACCTGGAAAACCACCACTGGTTTCTCCCCATATGAACTAGTATATGGGAAGAAGCCATTTCTCCCAAGTATAATTTGAATTACAAACCTAGAGGACAACACTAAAGATAGGAATTGAGTTGATGAAGCTCAACATGAAAGAGTGATGCAGTTGAATGAACTTGATGAGATGCGGATGGAGGCACAACAACAAACTGAAATCCTTCAACAACAAAGGAAATTTGGCATGATGCTCATATTAAGACTAGAAGATTCAACGAAGGGTCTTACTGTTTGACTCAAAATACCAGAAATTCAAAGGGAAATTGAGAACAAGATGGTTGGGACCCTATCAAATTGAAAAGATATATGATAATGGATTTGTGAGACTATTGCCAATTGATGGTGATAGAAGAACTTTGTTAGTGAATGGCCATAGACTGAGGCTATATCAACATCCCTAAGATAAGGAAACTTTCACTAAGGACATGTTGTTGTGTGAAGAATTTGATTTAGTGGAAGACTGCAACTCTTCCCGCCATGAGTAGTTTGTTAGGAAAATTCAAATAAAGGAAGAAGATCATAGTTTTGATCCTCTTCCCCCATATCTAAAAATACAAAAATATGTTTTCTTTTTGCATGCAAATAAAGGTTGGAGATGTCAATTATCGAAATGTGCATTGATCACGGTTACTTTTCAAATATAGAAGGTGGAGCGATAATGGTCAGAAGAATTTTGAGTTGGTAAGATGACATGTAGTCACTTTTTGTTACAAATATTAACTACTTTTTAGGACTTCCCAATGCATTTATCAAAAACGTAAAATCAAATCTCATGGAGTAAGTGGAGGGATAAGGAGTAATAATGGATGAGTAAAGGCATGTGTCACCTTTCTTGAGGAATGAAAAATGGCACGAGTAGTCACAATAACAATATGGGAACCGTGCGAAGAAATTGAAATCTTGCCACCCCAATTACTACCATCAGTCTTTTCCATCGCCGATTTTGTGTCGACTTAATGCCATTATAAACTCAAGTGCATTTCAAATTTTCGCTATTAACATTACATTCAACTACTTTGTCTCTTTGACACAATCATCGCCATTTTTTATGTAACTCCACCCAAACCAGTTTGTGCTATGGGGCAAAAGAAAAAGTCAAAACCGAATCTGTGGAGCCGCTACTGTGGAATGTCGTCATCTCCCAAGTCTTCCATGATGCAGTTGGTTGGATTTTATTCACAAATTCAAGAGGTTTGATGAGGATTTTGTTGGAGAATTTCTATTGAATTTTGAGGCAACTTGCTCTCGAATAGGAGGGAAAAGAATTGAAATAAACAACCACATTGTTGCCACAATCTCTGGCCTCCCGATTTTGGGCTTAAGGTTGTAACTAACTCCCCACTTAAGGATTTGATATCTCTATTTCATGAGGAAGGGGAAGCTCTTCCCGAGATAATCATTAATCCCCATGGAATTCAAAAGGGAATTAAGAGGGAGAGTTTTTCGAGACATTAGAAGGAAATTGCTACTTGGGTGAATAGGTATTTTATTTGTGATGGGAAACCGTCGGTATTAGGAGGTGAAACATTGAAGATTCTAACTCATTTGAAGAAGAGTCGACCAATCCTAAGCTTAAGGTGAATCTTCCCGAGTACCTTGTAAATTTTGTCATCAAGGTAGGCCAAAAATACAAAAGTGGAGGTGGTAATGTTGCCATAAAGCACCCAGAGCTTATCCAGCTAATTTATGCACATCAAGCTTTTAGTAGACCAAGAGAAAGGTAGAGAAGATAATTGTACGAGAGAGTTCTAAGCAGAAGAAAATCAAAAGGGCTCCTACACCAATTTCTACATAACCGCCTCCCAGTTCTTAGCCTAAGCTTCAATCGACTCCTCAACCTTCTAATGTGGTTATAGAAGAATAAACATATGAGGATGAGCAACCCTTTGTGCCTCGAGCTTCTAAAGAAAATATTACCCTATCAACCCCTGCTACTAGTTCATTGAGAATAAGAAGGTCTGGTCCCTCAAGAAAAATGAAGTTTCTCAACCTACATTGTCTAATGAAGGTTCAACCCCAATTTTGGAATAGTTTTCCAAAACTGGTACTTCTTCTGCCCTTGGAGAGAAATTGAAAGATTATGAGTTCACATCAACCATTTCTAAAGAGAAAATCCATGCTACTGAGGTGTTGGAGGTTCCCGTGGAATCTCAGGAAAATGTGCATTCAGCTCTAAAAATATAGATGGAAGCTACTGAAACCGTTACACAAGAAGTTGGATGCATAAACTCACAAAGAGATGAGGTCCTGAGGCAATACCAAAATGAAATTGACACTTTGTGGGAGAAATTGAAAGGTATGGAAGAAACCCATATGTCCTTTGCAAAATGAATTTGTACAAAAGAATGTGGAGAAAGTTAAAGAAATAATTGCTTTAAGAGTAGAAGTTGATAGTTTAAAGAGGCAAAAGAATATTGGTTTGCAAGCATGGAATGATTTGTCCTCTCATTGTGCCCAACTATCTCTTAGAAATAAAGAGTTGGTCAAAGAAAATAGGAAACTTAAAGAAGAGGTTGAGTCAAGTTCTAATGCCAAGAAGAAATTGGAAACAATTGTTGAATCTATTTGTCCTTTGGCTTGAAAACTTTAGCCTGCAGAAAACCATCTCCTTCCTATCATTTATTTCTTCAAGAACAATTTTATTCCTAGTAGTTACTGAGAGAATGTGTGTGGGTAACCTCATGAGGCTCCATATGGGAAAACATTTTTGGAGATTTATCAAAGTTGTACTCGAATGTTGGGGTTAGCACATCGGTTGTACAAATATATTTATCAGATCCAAGCATAAAAGCAATCAATACGGAAATAAATAAGAAGAAACAATACACAATATTTAACATAGTTCACCCAGTGTGGGCTACGTCCACCAAGAAACAATCAATTTATTATCACAGAGGAAATACAATGAAGATTTGTAATCTTCCACACCTTCTTGGATGTCCTGTACTTTCTTCTCTACAAATTTATCTTTTCTCTCAAATGGATCTCTCTATTCTAATTTGAATTTTGCCTTCTAAACCCTAGGTTTATGCTTATATATGCATCTACAATCTTAGGTCACTTTAGCTATGTAATTACAACCATTAGATTCAATTTACAACTAAAGATAGATCTAATTCCCGTAAATTTTATTATAGTAGTTACACACATGCAACCAATGTCGGTTAGCCTTAACCGATGTTAGTTTCTCCTTACATGACCGATATTGGTCCATGGGTGACCGACGACGTTTCGTCAACCGATGTCGGTTACTTTGTATTCTAGCAAGTCCGTAAAAGTGTGCTAGTAAAGAGATTAAGCTCCACAAATCAACAATCTCCTACTTGGAGATAAATTACTGCATTGTACGTGCATAACTCCATCCTCTAATCCTTTCCTTTTGGCTTGTTTCTCCCTCTTCAAGTCTCAAACTCGGAGACCAATGACATGGAGTGTAGCTCCAACTTCTCCTTTGTTAATGGCTTCGTTAGTATATCCGCATGATTTTCATTTATATGATTTTACTCCACCTTCAGTTGCCCATCCTCCAATACCTATTGTATGAAGTGATATCTCAACTGAATGTGTTTCGTTCTAAAATGAAATGTTGAGTTATTTTTCGATGAATTACACTTTGACTAAGTAAATCGTATTGACTTTGCTAAGGGTTAAAAATGTAAAAAAATGAGGCGGAAAAAATCGCCCCGGAATTCCTTGGGACAGGTCGCAGAACGGGCATTTTTTTCAAACTACTTGGATAGTAACGACCTTCTCTACCAACCCGGTTTGAATGGATCACCCGTCGGCTCGGTGAGACGTGCTCTCTCTAACCCGCTGAGTTCGGGCCCCGCATTGGGCTCTTCATCGCAGTTTCCAAGTTCATGTTTAGGAAATGCTCATTCTTCTAATGCCTCGAGAGATAGCGGATTCGCGCATGTCTCTCGGGAATGCTTGGTCAACCTCGATTCCCAACTGTTTCTTCTTGGTCACGGTCTATTATCGCAAAGTTTGTGGGTCGACGGCTTTTGGTGATGGTATCGAGCTGGTGTGACACCCAATGGGGGAGTGGTCTTCACGTTAGATTCTTGGACAAAGGATTTTTCCTAGTCATTTTTCGTAGCCAAGCTCAAAGGGATGATTCCCTTGAAAGGAAAGAGTACTTGTTTCTTGACTCAGGACTACATCTTCGGAAGTGGTCGGCTCATTTCGATCCTGACCAAGCCATCATGGAAGGTTTTTAGGTCTGGGTTTGACTTTCTTCTCTCCCCAGTGAGTTTTGGTCTCCTTCTTCTCTTTCACAAATTTGTTCTGGTCTGGGGAGAGTCATCCGTATCGACCCCGATACCCTCGAAGGCACCCTTTCTTCCTTTGCGAGGGTTTGTATTTCTATAGATTTATCTAAAAACTACGAGATAGAATTGTGATTCTCTCCCCCAACGGTAAATGGGTTCGAGAGGGTGGACTATGAGACCATTTCGAACTGCTGCTTCCGTTGTAAACTTCCGGTCACTTCTAGAATGCCTGTAAAGAGCCTCCCTCTTCGAGGTAGGCCGTTTGGAAGAAGAAGCCCTCCCCTACTTGAGCTTCTGCAGCGGCGAACCCTCCTCCTTCTGAGCCTCTTTGTCCCCCTCCTCTTATCGAGGAAAAGTCTCTTTCCTTGGAACCTTTAAATTTAGATCCCAGCACCATCTCTCTCGTAAAAGAAATGGCTTCGGTGGTTCAAGACTCAACGCGTATCCTTTCTTTATTCCAAGAAGGTATTGCTTTAGGCCTTGGCTCGATGTCACCTCTCTTGAAAATTGGGTGGGGATAAAGAAGATTTTCTCAATGCCCTTCGAAGTAGCTGAGGAAGAACATGTTCCTTCGGAAGAAGAAGGTGAGATTTTGAATTCAAGCCATGGTATTCTTCCTACTCCGCCAATCCGCAACCTAAATCTCGGTCTGAAAGCTCTTGTTGGGCAGCCCTCCAAATCGTGGTCTTCTTTAAAAGAGGTGGCTTCTGGTAATCAATCTCAACTAGGATCTTTTTTCTCTATTTCAAGTAAGAGAGGCGAGTCCTCTCTAAACAAAAGATGAACATCCTTTCATGGAATGTTAGGGGCCTTAACGCCCCTAACAAGTAGCGTCTGCTTAGGTGCTATGTCACCGATATGAACATTTCCATTTGTTTGTTGCAAGAGACCAAGATGTCTAGTTCGGCGTGTTTAGAAGGGTGGTTTGAAGTTGGCGTGGTTGGGAAGGCCTTTTTGTTAACTCGGAAGGTGCCTCTAGAGGGTTGGGGCTTCTATGGAAGTCCTCGTTTGCAAAGTGGCTTCCCTTTCTTCGCATGCCAATTTTCAATGGTGCCAGGTAAGCCTAAAACATTTCGAGGAGTCTTTTTTCCTTTGTAATGTTTATGGCCCGAATAATCCTATTCAAAAGAGGGAAACATGGCTTAAAATTCAGGATTCCTTGAGCTCCCTCCCGGATCTTAAATCAATAGTGGCTGGGGATTTTAATGCTACAATTTTTGATCGGGATAAACGTGGTGGAATCAGTTGGCAACCTCGTTCCCAATTTGATTTCATTTCCTTTGTTCATTCCTCCAAGTTGGTGGATTTGGAACCTCACTCTGGGTGGTTCACTTGGAACAATCGACGAGCAGGCTTTGGGAACTTGGCGGTAAGATTGGATAGATTTTTGATCTCGGAATCTTGGCTTCATCAGAATTTCCTCCTCCAAAGTTGTGTCTCCCCTCTATCTGGTTCAAATCATTTTCCTATTTCTTTGACTATTAATTTTGATCTTCCCCTCGGCGCTCACCTTTCAAGTTTGAAAGCATGTGGATGCAGGATCCCACTCTTAAACCACGATCAAATCCTGGTGGGATTCCTTCTCAGTGCCTGGCACCAAAATGTTCATTCTATCTAAAAAGCTTTCCTTGCTCAAAGATAAACTTTTAGCTTGGAATTCTTCTTCCTTTAAAAACATCTTTCAAGAAAAGATAAGAGTGGAGAAAGCTCTCCGTATTCTAAATGAAAGGGTTCTAAGGTTTGGTATGCAGATTGATGATTTTCATCTCGAAAAGTCCCTTCTCAGCGAGCTGGGTGATCTTCTTTTGAAGGAAGAATCTTTTTGGCATCAAAAATCTAGGGAAATTTGGTTAAAAGATGGGGATAAGAATACCAAATTTTTCACACTTCGGTTAAAGCTAGGAGAAACACAAATTACATCTCTACTATCAAGCTTCCCGATGATACGTGGTTATCCACTCAACCTGCAATCAAAGAGGAGGTAGTTTCCTTTTTCCAAAAGCTTTTAACCGAAGAAACACATTCTTCTTTGGCCTCTCAATCCCTCTACTCGATCAAATTCCCAAAATGGTTAATGAGGCTGATAATGAAAGTATATCTTCTCCTTTCACTTTGGAGGAGATCCGTAAAATTGTTTTCTCTATGGCCCGTGACAAAGCCCCTGGTCCGGATGGTTTCCCGACTGCATTTTACCAAGATTTCGGGAAGTGATTGGTTTTTCTGTTTGGCAAGCTATTGAAGAATCCCGATCTTTGGGCAAAGTCCTCGGTTCTCTCAATCACACTTTCATTTGTATGTTCCCCAAAAAATCTCCCGCTGATAAGTTTGATGACTTTGTCCAATTTCCCTTTGCAATACCTCGTATAAGATTATATCTAAAGCTATTGCTTCCCGTATTCGCCCCTTCCTCATTCTATTGTTTCACAAGAGAAAAGTGGATTCCTTTCGGGCAGATCTATCTCTGAAGGAGTGATCATCTCTCATGAACTTATTCACACCTTATAACACTCTTCACGCCCAGGGATGATGATCAAGTTGGATTATAGCAAAGCCTATGACCGGATTAATTGGAGGTTCCTTCTTAAATCTTTGCAGGCTTTGGGCTTCAGCAATCTCTTGTGTGAGTGGATTTTTAATTGCATTTCTACTCCAAGCTTCTCGGTTCTGGTGAACGGATCTGCTGAAGGTTTCTTTCGGAGCAGCAGGGGCCTTAGGCAGGGAGATCCCCTTTCTTCCTTCCTTTTTATTTTGGTGGCTAAAGCTTTAGGTCGTAGCATTAAGTCTGCAGTAGCCTCTGGCTCACTTCGGGCCTATCGTCTTCCTCCAGCCTTACCTCCTCTCACTCACCAACAATTTGCAGATGATACATTCCTTTTGGAGTGGCCATTGTCCCCAAAGCAAGAGCATCAAATATTCTCAATTACTACACTTATGTTGTGGGCAAGTAATTAATTTCCATAAGTCTATCATTTTCTTCTTTAATGTTCCTCCTCGGCTCCAGAGAAGGATTCTAGCGATCCTTGGTTTCGTTTCTGGCTCACTCCCCATAAATATTTGGGTATTCCTTTATTCTCTGGAGCTGGAAAAGCTAGTTTATGGAATGACCTTCTGCAGTCCATGTTGGCTAGGCTACAATCCTTGGAAAGGGAAATGGATCTCTTTAGCGGGTCGCTTGCTTCTGATTAAGTCAGTTCTTTGCGCTCTTCCAGTTTATATGTTATTTGTTCTGGCTCTTCCTAATTCGGTGCTATTGAAATTTGAAAATATTATCAGAACCTTCCTTTGGCATGGGGAATAGTGAAGACCACAAATTCCATTTGGTCAAATGGGATGTAGTTAAATCTCCCATCTCTTTATGGCGGTCTAGGGATTATGTGGATTTAGCTTTGCATAATATTGCCCTGGGCGCCAAACTTGTTTGGAACTTTATCTCTTCCCCGCAAAAGTTGGCTCATCAGGTTCTTTCCCACAAATATCTGGCGGCTGGTAGGCCAGAGCTTCTTCTTTCTAGCGAAGAGCTCCCCAAAGGTTCCCATATATGGAATTTCATGCGCAAATGCAGATCTCTAATTGTTGATTTGGTCTCTTGGTTTGTTAACAATGGTACTCGGGTCAATTTTTGGGAGGATAGTTGGAACGGGTGCTCTCCTCTTAACCTGGTTCCCTCTCTCAACAATGTAATGAATAAAACCAGCGTGTCATGGGGTTCTCACGTAGCTAATTATGGCTTCCGTCATCCTGACGGGTCTCCTACGTATTTGATGGAAAGATCCCTCTCTCCTGGAATGTCCCGGCTTCGGAGTGCTCTATTATGTTGGAGGAGATTATCTCGAGAAGAGTGGCTTATAAGGAATACGAGGATCATTTACTCCGCAGCTTGGCTCTCATCTCTCGGCACTTACTCAGTCAAAGATGGCTATCGCTTGCTTCTCTCTCAATCTAGATTTTATCGATCTCCCTAAGCTTGGTTGTTGGCACCCCTCTCTTCTCCCTAAAGTGGCGATCTTTGGTGGCTCATTCTTAAAAACAAAGTCCTTACCCAGTTACGAAGAAGATCCTGGGGTTATGTCGGCCCCTCCAAATGCATTCGGTGTGCATACCTGGCGGAAGAAGATCTCGATCATCTCTTTCTCCATTTCCCTTTCACGGGCCAAGGTTGGCAATGGCTATTGGGTAAACTAAACCTCTCTTGGGTGCATTGTAACAACATCAGAGACTCCCTCCTGTCCTGGCCATCTATGGGACACAATAGTTCTTTGAGTTCCATTTGGCAGGTGGCCCCTTTTTTTCTTTTGTGGCATATCTGGTGGGAGAGAAACTTGTGTCTTTTCGTAATCAACTAAGCTCTCTCCCTGCCTTTCTGAGCAAATTGGAAGTTGTTATTTCTGAAATTGTCTCTAAGAATAATATGAACAATCCTTCGTTTCTCCTCGGTGGATGCACGCATCTCCAAGGTCTGGCCTCTAATCAAAATTCCAAAACCCGGCTCCATTGTCAAACGAGGCCTTTCCCAAGTTGAGAAGCTCATCCGCAGGAAACAGGCTTTGTGGAGACCTCCCCCAAAGGCTCATGGAAACTAAATTTTGACGGAGCCTCCAGAGGAAATCCGGGTTTATCGAGGGCCGGTTATATTCTCCTCGTGACGTGGTGGCTCCCTCATTACGGCGGGTTCTTTCTTGAGCAATTGTTCTTATAATCGGCGGAAGTACAAGCCCTCTTGGAAGGAGTCAAACTTGCCATCAATATGGGTGGGGATTCTTTGCATATCGAAGGAGACTCCCAAATAATTACTTTTTCCGTCTCCAAGGGTTCTGCCTCTTCCTGGTGTATTAATCCTTTTATTCAGTCTATCTTATTCTGGCTCGGTAAACTCAAATTTTGGAGCATCAGTCACATTTACCGAGAATCCAATTCGGCGGCAGATCTTTTAGCTAATTTCACGATCAACTTCTCACACGCAGCAATTGTCTCCAGTGACGCTACGGCCTGGGAAGGACTCACGTCAATCCTTTCCACTGAGAGATAGTTCTGAGTGTTCCACGTTATGGCTCCCTTAAGTATTACCCGGTGATTCTTTCTTTTAGCTTGCTTTCGACATGTTGGTTGCTCTGGTTACACTGCTTCCAGTTCCCATGGCCTTTGTCAGTTTCCCATTCATTGCTCTCCATGGTTAGTTCAAGGAACTGGCTGATTCTTCTACCATTGATCACCATCATCTCTCTATCGTTTTCAAGTACTCTTTACCCGAGGAAGTTGAAGCTATCGAATCCATTCTAGGTGACTCTTATCGTTTCCATTCCCAACGTCCCAGGACGGACTTGGAAATCATGTTGGCCTTTATTTATTTTTGCCTACTCCTTCATCCTAATCCTGTTGTGGTTGAATTCGTCACGGAGGATGAAATCTACCCTGTCCATAGGGTGGGTTTGCATGAACAGCTGGCTGATTTTTCCCTTCCAGATCCTTTGTTGTGGGTGGAGGAGGTCAATGAACTTGCTTTGGGTTTAGGCCACAACATCCGGTGGCTCACGAGGCGATCTCGTGACACTGGTCACCTTGCGCATGAAATTTTCATCCCTCGTTGGACCAATGTTTACTTCCCTGTAGTCGACATCGACACTGCATTATTTCCTATGCATTCGGTGATCGACCACCTTAATGAG
Organism: Taxus wallichiana var. yunnanensis; assembly: GCA_018340775.1. Classification (NCBI taxonomy): domain Eukaryota; kingdom Viridiplantae; phylum Streptophyta; class Pinopsida; order Cupressales; family Taxaceae; genus Taxus; species Taxus wallichiana. Next base: position 434,630,822 of record CM031244.1, on the reverse strand, counting down.
TTAAAAGATCATGGAGATGCTTTCAATCTACTTCTAGGGGTGGCTAACGTGCATGCTAGAAATGTCACACGGTTAATATTTTCACCCATGCAGTGCTTCTCAGCGTTCCTCTGACGTTGTCTTAGTTTTCGTCTTCCGGTTCTTTTCACGAGCTTTTACTCTCCGTCTTCATTCTTCCCTCCCCTGCTCGCATGCCTTTCTCGCTACTTTCCTCTTCCTTCATCTTCTTCTTCTTTGTTATTGGGTAGGGGCCTTTACCCCTCCGGTTCATAGCTCCGGTTAAAAGCGTTTATCAATAAAAAAATTACACTTTGACTATCATTGTATAATATGAAATCCTCTTACTCTTTTCCCAACTCTTCCATGAACGTGCTCATCCATATTATCTCTTTGCTAACTTCGTAGTGAACAAACATACTCAAAGCATCTATGGTAGGCGGGGCCAACAACCTTCTGCAATCTAGAAATCCAATTAAGCGCCGTGCCACCTACTATGAAAACATATCCGGTGGTGCTCCTCCTGTCATCCAAATCATCAGCCATGTTTGAATCCACATAGCCATGTAAAGAAGTATTTGACCCTCCATAGCATAACTACATGTCAGATGTCCCTCTCAAATACCTGAGAATCCATTAGACTAATTTCCAATGCTCTTTACCTGGATTATCCATAAATCTGCTCACAACTCCCATTACATGTGCAATGTCTGGTCTAGTACAAACCATAACATACATCAAGCTCCTAATTTTGAAGCATACGGAAACTCATGCCATGTACTCAACCTCCTCGTGTGATGTAGGACACTGATATTTTCTCAATTTGAAGTGTCCAGCCATAGGTGTACTTACAGTTTTGAATTTTGTAAATTAAACCTTTCCAACACCTTATTGATATAATTCTCTTGAGACAAATACAACTTCCTATTTTCTTTGATCGTGAATTTGCATGTTAAGGATTCTCTTTGCAGCTCCCAAATCCTTCATTACAATTTGTGTGAGCTAGCTTGTCTTTAAGCTCATTAATGTCCTGCATACTAGATCCTGCGATAAGCATATCATCCACATACGATACAAAAATAATATAGCTCCCATTTCCAAGCATCTTGAAATAAACACAATGGTCAAATTCACATCTCAAATAATCATGCTCATGCATAAAACTATCAAACCTCATATACCATTACCTTGGAGCTTGTTTGAGCCCATATAGGCTCTTTTTCAATCTGCACACAAGTTTCTCCTTACCCTTGACTTCATACCCAAGTGGTTGATTCATATAAATCTCTTCCTCTAAATCACCATGAAGAAATGTCATCTTGACATCAAGTTGCTCTAAATATAAATCCTCTACTGCAACTAAACTCAATACAATATGAATAAAAGTCATCTTAACAATACGAGGACAAAAGATTTCACCAAAGTAAATACCTTTTTTGTGTAAATCCCTTTACTACAAGCCTTGTCTTGTATCTCTTCTGTCCACCCTCTTCTTCCTTGATCCTGTAAACCCACTTTTTCTACAATGCTCTTTTACCTGCTGGAAACTTAACCAAATTCCATGTCTGGTTTTGCTCTAAGGAGTCCATCTCCTCATTCATGTCATGTTCCCATTGTTTGTGGGCTTTATCCTGCATTGCTTCTTCAAAGCTTTCTGGTTCACCACTATCATTCAATAATAAATAAGACAAGGAAGGTGAAAAATCTTTTACGGAGGTCTACTTACCCCTCGTGACTTTCTCACCGAGATTTGGGGTGTTGGAGGCTCAATTCGCTCATCCCGTAAATTTGTATCTACATTCGACGGCGCTGACCGACGCGTCGGTCACTTGTTGCCGACACGGCTCAAGCTAATCGATCGGTCTGTCTCTTCGTAATCGACACCGCAGTACGGGGACCAATGCGGTCACTGGGGTAACCCGATACCAGTTATTGTATAAACCTGTAGGTGTTAATTTTGAAAATGAGAGTTCATTTTCATCCACAAAATTCTCCACTAGTTCAACTTTGGGTACCAAAACTTGATCCTTGTACATTCTCTTTTCATTCTAATCAATATCACGACTCCTAATTATCTTAGACCTTCTAAATCCCAAACCGAAATCCAAAATCATCATATCCATAACTAATGAAAGTACATATTTTTGATTTAGCATCCAATTTATTTCTATTTTCCTTATCAATATGCACAAAAGCTTCTAAGCCAAATACTCTAAGAAAAAAAAGATCTACCTCTTTTCCAATCCAAGATTCTTCTAGTATTCCACCATTCAGTGCACTTGAAGGTCCATGGTTAATCAAATAAATCATTGTGTCTACTACTTCCACCCAAAACTGTAAGGGCAATCCAACATGTATCCTCATGCTTCTAGCACGTTCCATGATTGTCATGTTCATTCTCTCTGCAACACCATTCTCCTGTGGTGTTCTAGAACTATCCTTTTCTGCGTATTCCATTTACCTTGAACAATAATCATTGAAAGTCTTGTTGTAGTACTCACCACCATTGTAATAGGATCTAAGGCACTTTAACTTTGAATTTGATTAATTTTCAACAAGGTCTTTCCATCTTTTAAAAGTTTCAAAACATCAGATTTATGATTAATACAATAAACCCGGACCTTCCTTGTGGCATCATCAATGAAAATAACATAGTATTGGGATCCTCCATGAGAAGCTACCTGGGCTAGTCCCCACACATATGAGTGTACAAGCTCCAATTTATGCTTCTTCTTTGTTGCCCCAACTTTGAGAAATCTCACTCTCTTCTGCTTTCCAAAAATACAATGCTCACAAAAATCAAGATCTACACATTTCAGATATGATAACTTACCCTTTGCCTTTAAGATCTGCATTCCCTTTTCACTCATATGGTCTAACCGATTGTGCTACATGCTTCTATATGAATCTGAAGTAGATAAAACACAAAAGGAATCAGTAATATGAGTAGACAAATACAATGGTCCTACCTTCTTGCCTCTTGATACAATAAAAGATCCCTTGGTAACTTTCCAAAATTCGATTGTGAGTGTAACCATGCAACCGGTTCCACACAATTGTCCTGTAGAAATTAGATTTCTTTTAAGGCTTGGAACATGCCCCACATATTTCAATATTGATGTATTTCCATTCTGTAATTTAAGATGAACGTCACCTATACCAATAATATTGCATGGTTCATAATTTCTTAAATAAACATGCCCAAAATTACCCCTGGACATAATTTCGAAATAACCCTTATTAGGGGTTGCATGGAATGAAGCTCCTGAATCTAAAACCCACGACTCAATTTTATTATCCAAGGAGAGAATTAGGGCATCTTGAATTACCTCTTTTGTAGCAACATTTGCCTTTTTACCTTTCTTTGGTACATTCTCTTTGTTTTCCTTGAACCAACAATCCTTCTTTGCATGACCTTTCTTTTCACAATTCTCAAAGCAGATTATGCCTACCTCTGGATTTAGATTTTTCATTCTTAGACTTTGATTTCCCATTATTCTTGCTCTTGGATCTCTCCTTCTTCCTTTCCCTTCTTTCTACATTCAAATCTTTCCTAGATGATGATTCTTTTATACTTTTCATGTGTATTTCGTCATTCATGATTATACCAACCACATCATCAAAATTTAAAACATTAGTAGCATATGTTGTATTACTAACAACCATTACCAAGTTATCCCAACTATCTAGCAAAGAACATAATAATAAAATTTATTTTACTTCATCCTCAAAAGAATACTAAGCTGATTTTAATTGATTTACAATAGACTCGAAATCATGCAAATGTTGATGCAGATCCACCACCTTGCATCTTTAAATCAAACATTTTTTCATTAAATAAAATTTATTTGAAGCACTAAGTTTTTCATAAAGATTTGCTAAATATTTCATCAACTCTACCGTAGATCCTTCTTTAGTAATATTGAAGCCACAGATGTTGTCAGACTCAATCTTATAGATCCCAAAGCCTTTCTATCAAGAATTTTCCATTCTTCATCAGTCATCTTAGCAGGTCTTGCCTTCTCATCCATCGGTAAGTATAAATCTTTCTAATACAGATAACCCTCCACTTGCATATTCTATAATAGATAGTCGCGACCATCAAATTTATCTACTTTGAATTTTCTTTCTTCTCCTATTGCTTTGCTCCCACTCAATCAGAAATCCCTTTGTGAGTAAATCTATCAACACACACAACCCCAAACAAAGATGATCTGATACCAGTTGTTGGGGTTAGCACACCGATTATACAGATATATTAATTAGATCTAAGCATAAAAGCAATCAATATGGAAATAAACAAGAAGAAAAAATACACAAGATTTAACGTGGTTCACCTAGTGTGGGCTACATCCACCAAGAAATAACCAATTTATTATCACAGAGGAAATACAATGAATATTTGTAATCTTCCACACCTTCTTGGATGTCATGTACTTTCTTCTCTACAAATTTATCTTTTCTCTCAAAAGGAAACTTCTCTCTATTCTCAATTGAATTTTACCTTCTAAACCCTAGCTTTATGCTTATATATGCATCTACAATCTTAGGGCACTTTAGCTATGCAATTACAACCATTAGATTCACTTTACAACTAAAGATAGATCTAATTCCCATGCAACTTAATTATAGTAGTCACGCATAGGCAACTGATGTTGGTTAGCCTTAACCGATGTTGGTTAGCCCTAACCGATGTTGGTTCCTCCTTGCCTAACCGATATTGGTCCATGGGTGATCGACGACGGTTCGTAACTCAACATCAGTTATTGTGTATTCCAGCAAGTCTGCAAAAGCATGTTAGTGAAGCGATTAAGCTCCACAACTCAACACTGAAGTACAAAATTTATTATGTGAATTTTATCTCCATAATATGTTGGTTCTAAATGTTCCCAATTTCTTTATTGACTTATCACTCGGAGAGTTTCGATTGAAAGCTTTTTTAGTCATTAGTAAGGAATCAAATTGTGCGAGAACAACAAACATATATTTTTAATCAAGAGGCCAAAATTGTTGGTTTTTACATTAGACCTACCCACCATAATGATGTTTCTATGACGATTTTTTTTAGATCTTTATACTGTCAAGCTGGGATTGGTAAAAATACTTCAGAAATATTGGCATAATGTGTCCAAGAATTTGAAACTTCATTCACGGCAAAACTTTGTAGAAAAGGCTATGACATCCTGTGATAAGAGGTGGGACACTGATTTTTCCATTAAAAAGAAGAGAAGTTATCTCCCCTCATAATCTTAGTTGGAGTATGCAAAGAGGGGATGCACTTGTAGAGATTATTTGACAATTGACGAGAGAAGGGAAACAATGAATATAACAAGGAATGGGTTGGTATGCAAGTTAGGCCTCCTTTGGTCCTGAGCCCCATGACCACTTGGAAAAATAGTGCTCCCCAGTCACATGATAGTTTTAAGGCATGGGCTGAGGTTATGTTGGAAACCCAAGGATGCAAAGGTACAAGAAAACAATATGCAGATCAGTTTGAGGAATATGATATGGTGCAACAACTTGGTCAGAGATTGGGTCAGAGATAGTTTGCATGAGGACATGTAAAAGGTAAAGTGTAGGGGAGATGATGAGTCCATGAATTGACTTGTTATAGCATCCATATAACTATAGACTTTGTTCCTAAATACGTTAATTAATACATGGGGATGTTCTAAATAGTTGTATCCAAAGTAAAAGTGATGCATTTCTCCTTATTTTGTCTCATGTGAACTAATGATTGATGGAACTTCCACTAACTACCTTGTTGAGTGATTTGATGACATGTACAGGTTGATAAGGCATGTTTTCTACCACTTTTGACCAGTTGCAACCAAGGAGACTGAGTCCTTTGCCACTATGCTATTTTGGAGGATTTACTCATAATAATTTATGAACGAGTACCCATGTTTTTAGCATAACTATCAGTGTGTCATGGATGAGCAAGGGATCATTTTTAAATTTTCCTAAACATCCCTAAATGGTGTCGATGTAGAATATCATCTTGAGATCTTTCCAATGACTGTGAGAACGTAGCAAACGGACATCGAGAGTTATAGTTATGTCCGGTCAAAGTTGGCCAGTTAACAGAAAAGTCAACTCTGGTCTACTGGTCAATATTTGACCAATGGCACTATGACACGTGGTGAAAAGGAAAAGGGAGTCATTTGACGAATCGAATACGATTGATTTTCCTATCAGGAGATGACAAGTGGACTACATGATGACCGAGTTAATTAATTTCAATACCCCATGGTATGGGTCGAATTTTTATTTACTTGGTAAGTCCACTTACACACCATTCCAAATGCCACGTATATATATATTAATGTTCAAACATTAGTATAAACCGCCAACATACTATACTTCCACGTGGAGGAGAAGGTGAAGCGGTGTTGGAGGGCATGCAAAGCCATGCGTGGAAATCCACGTGGTGATCAAGGTGGGGGCGGTTATGCTCCAAAGTGGTCCTTTGACCACTATGTTTGCGTGGAGGAAGGCTATTTAAAGCCTTAAACATTATCAAACCACAAAATGTGGGATTTATACCCACTAAACAATGCCGCCCACTATGGGATTTAATCCCTTATCAAATGCTAAGCCGCCAACATGGGGATTAATCCCATTTAAACATGCAAACCAGATTTTTGGAATATTTGATCCCATTCATTTTACGGGATGAGGCTTATAATAGCCTTAAGATAAATTATATTGCATATTTTTTGGGCCCTAATTTTGTATAAATAGGGAACCCATTTGCATTGTAATTGACACACAACCTAAGCTTATTATTTGTTAAGCTTATTGTGGAGACGTGTCAACAAATATTGTTTATTGGCCTATTATTTTAGGCAATAGTAGACGAAATATTTGTGATTGGGAGTAAATTATAAACTACCCAATAGGCCCATTGAGCCACACCAATTACTTGCAAATCCTAGATTGTTGGCCAGGAGTGCTAGCGTCGCATTGCCGCATTGGGAAGGCCGATCGAAGCCAAGGAGATTGTGCATCAAGAAGGTGAAGAACAATTCGACTGATCATCAGAAGTTTTCAAGAACTGCGGGTGTACTTGATAGGCAAGTAAAATTCCATTAGGTTTTCTTGTGAAAGTACTATTGTAACTTACAAGTTTTGACTAGTGGAACAGTTCGACCACAAACCAGAGACGTAGGCAATTGCCGAACTCTGTAATCAATCTTTGTGCAATTGTCTTATTGTCTTGCATTAATTTTTAAATTGATTACTTAAAAGGAGAAAATCATCGGCAAATATTTAAAGCCTACAAGGGTCCGAGATCGTAGTAGTAATAATCGATTATTTTCGGATCAATGGAACCTTTATGAGGTTGTTATCATTAATTTGTTACCTACATTCATGGCATTTGTTGTAATCAGTTGTGTCTATAAGACACCTCCTTAAAAACGTTACTTAGCTAACTTTTTGATAAAGTGTTATATTTAGTTAATAGTTATTTTCAGTTTCTATAGTATGTAATGAACTTATTTGGATCAATATAACGTATACTATTTTGAGTATTTATTCATGTTAAAATCCTCAAACCCGAAGTACAACAAATGCCCACTCAACCGAGGAGATTGGAGGATTGGTATTTCATGCATGATCTTTATATTTCCTAAGTTTCGTTTTAGTATCTCGGTTTGAATTGAATGCAACCTTGTATTTCCTTGTTTTAATATATTTCCTTACTGTTATTTCCTTTAAGCAAGTATTTCAATTGATCAAGTATTTCCTTTTGAAAGCATTTCATTCCAACAATGTTGTTTCTGTAGATTAGATGCACTTTCTATATTTTGTTTTCCATTTCAGTAGCTTAGAACTGTATTTGCTTTCCATAGTTGAGTAGTGTAGAACAAGAAAACGATACTAAACAAAACCCCCCAAAAATAAGAGAACCACCATAGTACTATGTTGCATATCACTTCTTTGCATACAACCTCGAACACAACCCTGGTTTATAATGACATCAACGTTTGAACAAGTTGATTAAATGATCGAAAGTTACAACGACCCATCATCAACATGGATGTTTCTTAAATGCTCAAGCACCACAACTACAACATCCGAGAAAAACACGTTTTATTATGCCTCATTTTTCTCGCTAATTTGACCTAGCACGCAACGCTAGAAAATGCCTTATTCTAAATCTCCCATTTTGAAATGATCAAATGATGCTAACAAAGGTTATAGACTTCGGCCTTATAACTACAAATTATATTTTCTTGGTCTAGGTCCAAATCCATGTACCATGATAAGCGTGTGTGATGCGAAATTTGATCATGACTCACATTTGTAAATCTTTATAAATGAGGTTTTGGTGTATCAATTATATATAAATTTGAGGGTGAAAGACATTTACAAGTCTAAATAAAGTGATCCAAGCATAACTTGTGCAACATTAAAGGCTTAGATAAGCTCATCCAAGATAAAACAAGCCATAAAAATAATTTGTATAAAGCACTCCATTATAAAAATTATAAGACCCCCCGAAATTTTTCAAGAAGCTTACCTATTGCTACTTAACAACCTAATATTTGAGCTTTGTTGCTTGCTTCTCAATGTGTCCATCCTTACAAGAGCCAAATTCATTTCCATTATTGCATTTAATTACCACCAAATGAAATAATGAAGAATAAATAAAGTTAGGACTCGTCTTAAACAAAATAGAAAAGAATCCTATATACGGACCCACAATATTAACAAAAAATGTTTTAAATAAAATTGATCCGTTGTAGGTAGAATTTTCAAATGTACAAGTATATTTTTCCTCTAACAAGAACAAATTATAATGCAATGCTTGATTTATTATGTTTATTTATTGATTTTTTAGGCTGGATCCTCGTAATAAAACCCAATATTTTCCATTTCCAAAAATAATAGCAAACAATAAAATTTATTCCAATGATACCCAATTCGATACCCCTCAAATACTCGATTAAACTACGCACAACTCAAATTGATGGGAACAATCAAAACATGTTAAAACCAAAACATCCAGTAACTTTTAGAAAAATATCACGGGTAAAAAAGAAAATAGACAAATGTTGGAATGTCTACGTTAGGAGCAAAGGATCCTACAAATAAGGACATGTCGGCGGCGAAAGGGTTCCTTACGGATATGGCCAAGTGGTTATGTATACTAAAAGTGTGTGTATGTTTTCATGTCATTTTGGAAACCCAATGAAAAAGCGCCACCGGAAAAACATGAAATCCCGTCGGGATATATAGACACTCCCATCAAAGCTCTTCTCACAACGTGATTCCTTCCAATGTAATTACATTGGAGGCATTCCTTATGTGGGAGACTTGTTGGAAAGTGTCTAGTTTTTCGAGCATAACTCTTTTGGTGGCTCTTTTCCTGGTACTTTCCTATCAACAATTTTTGACACTTTTTAATTTACCTTATTTATATATATATATATATATATAGATATATATATATATATATATATGTATATATACATATATATGTATATATGTATATGTATGTATATATGTATATGTATGTATATATGTATATATACATATATATATATGTATGTATATATATATATATATATATATATATGTATATACATATATATATACATATATACATATATGTATATATGTACATATATGTATATATGTTTATATATATATGTATATATACATATATGTACATATATACATATACGTATATACATATATATATATATATATATATATATATACATATATATACATATATATATATATATATATATATATGCATATATGTATATATATATATACATATATGTATATGTATATATATATACATATATATGTATATATGTACATATATATATATGTATATATGCATATATATATATATATATATATATGCATATATATATATATATATGCATATATATATATATATATGCATATATATATATGCATATATATGCATATATATATATATATATATATATATACATATATGCATATATATATATATATATATGCATATATATATATATATATATATATATATGCATATATATATATATATATGCATATATATATATATATATATGCATATATGCATATATATATATGCATATATATATATATATGCATATATATATATATATATATATATATATATATATATATATATATATATATATATATATATATATATATATGCACATATATATATATATATATATGCATATATGTATATATATATATATATATGCTATATATATATATATATATATATATATATATATATATATATATATATATATATATGCTATATATATATATATATATATATATATATATATATATATATATGCATATATATATATATATATATATATACATATATATATATATGTATATGTATATATGTATATATATATGCATATATTCATATATATGCATATATGCATGTATCTATATATGCATATATGCATCTATGCATATATGCACATATGCATATAGATGCATATATATACATATATGCATATATATATGCATATATATGCATATATGATACATATGCATGCATATATATGCATATATGCATATATATATATATATGCATATGCATATGTATATATATATATATATATGCATATGCATATATGCATATAGATATGCATATATATATATATATGCATATAATAAAATATCGAAAATATTTTCCTCTAATCGACATATGCTAAATTAATCTCAAAATGAATTATTTTTATGAGTTTATTCATATGTGTTGATGCATGTGTTTTCAACTAGAATGAATGACAAAAATGGTTGGGAAAATTTATGGAAGGCACATACCATTGACATCTTTCCCCGTAATTCACATTACATCTCCGGACCTAAGAATGGGTACGTGTGTAAACAATTTTGACAACCATCATTCTTCCATTAATCATTACTCTTTTTGGGTATAATTGTTTTGGTGGCTCTTTTCTTGGTGCTTTCCTAATAAATTTGGTCCAGATTATTAGAAATAATCTAACACAACAATAAAAACACAGAATATAAAATACTATATTAAATTCATCCAAGATGTCTTTACATAGATGGAGCATATAATTTATAGTGTTTGATCTCCTACAAAGGTGGAGTCAACACTCATCTTCAAACCCTACAATCTCTCTCCACGAATCTCTCATATTTATCCCTAGGATATATCTCTCATCCCTTTATTATCTCACACACCAAAATAGCTACGTGAGTTGTTCTCACAACTCGCCCAAATACTAATACCGACTTTTAGAACTATATTATTAATATGAGTTCTATAAACTCATTATTAATAATATTACAATTTATTAATAATGTCACAATATATTTGTAACATTCACTCCACTATTGTTAACATTATTAATTCCCAATATACACTCCCTAATGTTGACATTATAGAAACGACAATCACATTTCCTTCGCAGTTTGCACAAATTTGCCCATGCGTGCTCTGATGATCAACCGGATAAAGGATGGTTTTACAGGACAACCAACGACCTAAAACAAAGGATGGTTTTACAGGACAACCATCAACCCAAATATCATGTTGTTGCTTTTCCTTTGTGCTTTCGTCTCATCCACTTATGTATTTCCTTCAGAAATCATGTAGGAACCACGACTTACATCGAATACAAACCGAAGAGAGGGAAAATTGAACATTGAGACGATGTTCCAGTTCCCCCTCAATGTGAACATTTCACTTATTCAAACAAGAACTCTGAAAACATACTGCAAATCTAAAATAAAAGAAAACACACACACACACACACTATCACCACAACTTTGTGCGGCCCCTTCATTGGTGACTGACGAGAGATCGTTGATTGACCTCCAGCATTTATTGCCTCCGTCCTCCAATCATGTCACTGCTTAACTCAACAAGATGTAATTTTAAAGCTCATTTACAAATCAGATGTTGGGTTACACTGAAAATGTGTACGTAAGGAATTTTTTTATTTTTATTTTTTAATCAACACTTTAGACTCAAAATGACAATACAAATAATCCTAAGATCACCTATTTAACTCTTTTACAAACAAATGACTTGATGAAATTCGACTCTAACACATAATACTACAAATGTCACTATGACATAACAACTTTGAATTACAAAGTGACATTACGACGTAATGACAATTTAAACTTAATACTTCACAATAAAGACTTAAATATAAATAAATGACTAGAGATTTGACTCTTATATTAAACAACTATTGCACATGATTGACATACTTTGATTAAAATAAAACATAAAGATCTTACTAATCACCAAACTAGATTAAAGACACTAAATATACAGCTTTTACAACATTCTAAATACCTTAATCGACAATATGATGTGACCACCCTAACAGGAAGGTGCTCCAATTGCATATAGGACGACATTCAGATCCAAAGCAAACTAGTACATGAGGAAAGTGGTAGACATTTGTCAAATCGTATCTGCCATGACCTACACTTCTGCTCAATCTGCATGTAACATTTAGAATGCAAGAACACATTTCCCGATCCAACTTGGCTTCTGCGGACTTTGAGGATGTTTCCAACTTAAATTTAAAAATGGTTTGATGTAAAGCGAAGCGAGATTAGGGAAGGTTTAATGCAATGATTTGGCAAAATCATTCACCATCAAAGATGATAATCCACAAGATAAAGTGTTGGCAAAACAAAATTACTCTTAAATCAATTAACATGCAGTGATGAATATCCAATTCATAGGGAGACTGAGTCAAATGATGAAGGCTTGCAATCTAATACACTATCGAGTATTAGTAGATCAGATTCGGGTCAGATCTAATGAGGCATGCTCTATGTACACTCTGATGATGAGTCAAAAAAACTAGAAATGATGCAATTTCAAGCCCTCATTTGAATTCCAATTCAAATATACGACCTGGGTCAAAAATGTTGCCCACTTCACCAATACGACGAACCACGAAACTTCAGCTATAAGGGAATTGAAAAATACAAAACTTCATTCGCCATGATTTCCCAAATCTTGGACACCTCTATGCACTTATTCATACTCTCATTATCTTAGACTCATAACAACTCTAAACTGAACACAAAACAAGAATTTTTGTTCACCATAAAAACTAAACTACACTCTTATATTAGGAATTACATAACTAGATCAATCTTAACGTTGCCCCACTAAATAGTTAGGAATCCATCGCTCTGATACCAAATAATAAATTTGGTCTAGATTATTAGAAATAATCTAACACAATAATAAAAACATAGAATATAAAATACTATATTAAATTCATCCAAGATGTCTTTACATAGATGGAGCATACAATTTATAGTGTTTGATCTCCTACAAAGGTGGAGTCAACACTCATCTTCAAACCCTATAATATCTCTCCATGAATCTCTCAAATTTATCCCTAGGATATCTCTCTCATCCCTTTATTATCTCACACACCAAAATAGCTATGTGAGTTGTTCTCACAACTCACCCAAATACTAATACTAACTATTACAACTATATTATTAATATGAGTTCTATAAACTCATTATTAATAATATTACAATTTATTAATAATGTCACAATATATTTGTAACATTTCCTATCAATAATTTCTAACACTTTTTATTTACCTTTTTAATATAGATATTGTTTAAAATATCAAAAATATCTTCCTCTAATTGACATCTACTAAATTAATCTCAAAATGAATTATTTTGATAAGCTTATTCATACGTATTGATGCCGGGTTTTTCAACTAGAATGAATGACAACAATGATTGGGAAAATTTACGGAAGGTTCATACCATTGACATCTCTCCCTACAATGCGCAGTACATCTCTGGACCTAGCAGTGGGTACATGTGTCAACAAATTTGACAACCATCATTCCTCCATTAAACATAAACACTCCTAGTGAAGTTCTTCTCACAATGAGATGCCTTTGATGTAATTACATTGGAGGCATTCCTTATTGTGGGAGATCTTGCTCGAAAGTGTCAAGTTTTTTGGGTATAACTATTTCTGGTGGCTCTTTTACTGGTACTTTCCTATCAACAATTTTTGACACTTTTTAATTTACCTTATTTTATATATAGATATTTTATAAAAATATCAAAAACATTTTCTCTAATCGACATCTACTAAATTAATCTCAAAATGAATTCTTTTGATGAGCTTATTCATATTTGTTGATGCATGCGTTTTCAAATAGAATGAATAGAAACAATGGTTAGGAAATTTTATGGAAAGATCATACCATTGACATCTCTCCCTACAATGCACAATACATCTCGGACCTATCTATGGGTACATGTGTCGATAATTTTAACTATTATCATTCCTTCATTAATCATTATTATGAATTGTTTTTGTTGTAAGGACCTTCTATGACAATATTCCAAGTTGAATCGTGGTCCGATGGGGATAGGTAAACCATTATATGTAAAATTAGTTATTATATCAATGGATGAGCTTATAAAAATGGTTCAACTTCAAGAACCTCTCTAGATCGAAGTGTTGATGATGGCAATGAAACACTAAACCGGGAATAATACTTGATTCAATTCCCAAGGGAAATCATCCCAACACCTATGACCCTTAAAACCAAAGCAATTAGACAAATCAACCCTATGTTGATGAATAACTCAAACTACGATAGAGACACTAATGGATGTTGTATGTAAAAGATAACCTATTGCTTTCATTGATGTTTAAGCCTTTACTTATTTTTGGATTCAATAAGGTAATGTCATGTATACTCATCATGAACCATTATAATTGTGATGCAAATTCAGAACCAATGCAAGGAAATATTTCCATGCATTCTCTCAAAAGTAGTTACAATGAAATTCATATCTAGTGATACAAGTCTTGGGCATGGTGCACTATAAATGGTATGTTGTTGGACCTTATAGTATCTTTATTTTCTAAACTTTCCCCATATGGAAATATTTATGTGCATTGCATTCCCATTATTGTTGATTTGATTGAAAAACCTATAGATTTTTTCATATGTTTATGGAGGTGAAAGTTTCATTTTGATACATGAGTATCTAAGGTTTAGGGAAATCTCGCATAGTTTTGGCTAAGCGTGGGTGCATGCAAGGTTGGAGAAGCGCATAAGAAGGAAGATGAAGCATTGCTTATTCGAGTGGAGATTGCACATAATTTAGGAGCACTTTGTGCATTAGTTATCAATAACAAGTGTAATGCATCGAGTGCGTAAAATAAGTGGGTACATAGTAATACGTGGAAGACTTGCAAAGTAGAGTAGGTGTAAAATAATAGTGGGAAATTGTACGCATAGGTTTTTGATAACACACTTGAGTTGGCTTATCTTGGTAGGATGGATATGCATAGATATTGCGAGAATAGTTATGCATAATGAAAGTAAGTGTGGAGAAGGCACAAAGGCATGAAGGAAGGTTTGTATAATAACATGGATTACGAAGGAGGCATGTGGAATCCTCGAAAGCCCAAGTATAGTGTGCGAAAGAAAGAAAAAGGTGAATCTTGAAGCCTAGAGTGCGCGACAAAAGAAGACAAATATGTGGTGAAGGAGTTCGATTAGAAGTGCGTGGCAAAATTGGTGGTTGGAAGAAAACGACAAGGATGTTATAATTGTTTATTTAGGGATACCGAAAAAACCTAACAATCGGGAGAGCCCATCGACTAAGTGGACGTGGAACTATAGGACAACTGGATTACACTAAAGTAGCTAAAAGCATTAAAGGATCCCAAGTTCAAATTTTAATCTAACCAGAAGAATGATCTAATGTGTAGAAAGAAGCGGAAAGGAACAACTATATGACAAGGATAAGTTCATCAAAAAGAGTGTAGAGAGGGAGTGAAAAGGGAGATCTACAAAAGTGAGATCTACAAAGGCCGGAAAAGGGAAAGGAAAAAGGAAAAAGGGATGGGAAGGCCAAATCCAAGGTTGTTGAATGTGCTTGTGACGCATAAGGACCAGTCTAGGTTAAATCTTAGGAAAAACATTGTTTGAGTCTATAAAATCTCTCGTGAGAAGTATGTAAGCTCCATAATGAGCGGTTGCATGTAGATGTTGCAGAAAGGCTATTCAAGAGATAGAAGAAACATTTGAGTGTTTCATTCCACTATGTGGAATATGCATATGGGTAGGATATTCTAGGTTTGACCCGCATATCGTCACATCTCCACTAGTTCCAACTAGAGAGGTTATTTTTAAGATTAAACTAATAACACGATGAAGGAGAATGAGTTGTGGTGGATGGTATTAGAGAAAATCCACCTGTTGTGCTGAATTTGATGCCCTGCAGGGGGAGGGAGTGTCTTAGTAGAAACCAAGGCACGCACAAGTAAAAATGGCTAGTAAACAAGTGTTAGTGTAAACAAGATAAACATGCATTTAGAAAGCAATTTGTAAGCTAGCACGCACGAAGACAATGTAAACACACAATAGTGCAGACAAAATAGGCCACGAAAAATGGGTTTCAAACATGGGACATCACTCACGATGTCACAAGACAATCGAGACCAAAGTGGCCAAAAGCACACAAGCAGTGAACAAGCAAGACATAGGGCAAAGCCTGCAAACAATGGCATACAAAGGAAGATAAGAGAAAATAGAAGAAAACAATGTCATGCATAACCTTGGTGGCAACTAGGCTTGCAAGACAAATGTTGCACGTGAAGAACCCATTAACATGTTAGAAAGATAGAAAGTATATCAAAGTGAGTATAATCGATATAGTAGTGTGTTATGAAAATGAAACAATAACACCTGTAGTGTATACGAAAGTGGATGCCCCAGGAGACTATTGTGGGAATAGTAAGAGGTATTGCGCCAAACATCCATGCGTACGTAATATTCTATGTAGAGTCCGTGATCACAACTAGAAAACAAGTGAACATGCATGTATATATAGAAATATAATGACATACAAGGTATTTGTCTAACATGTGTAATAAAGTGTACATGTAACAAGTAAATGCAAGCAAGACTAAGTGTAACCAAGATATGCAATATGTTGTCGATGATAAGTAATGGAATGTAATGTGAATGATAGGAGCAAAGTGTGCCCCTCAAGTGGATGTGTATGCATGAGATGAGGTTCATTTATACATGCCCCCTTAGCAGTCGAGAATGAACCATAAAACAAGAGTGCGTCATCGGGAAATGGTTTGAATATGTGCTACTGGAAAGATGAGATGATGAAGCATAGAGTGTGAGTGATGTGAGGTGAGTATGAACCATGGAACTATGCAAGAGTGCATCATAGGGTAATGAACACAATGTGTAGAAGTATATGTAACAAAGATGCGTCGTGAAGGCGTAGAGTGTGCAATGTGTATAATGCGTAATAGAAGCTGCGTAGAAAGATATGTGATAAATGTGTGATGTGTGAATTGTGTAGTGTGCGAGGTTCATGTGTATAGTGTGCCCTCAACAACCAAGTGTGAACCGAAGCAAGAGAGTGAGTCATAGGGTAATGATGATACAAACGTATCAAGATGTGTAAGATGCACATAAAAGGCTATATGCAAAGTGTAGAGTGAAGAAGTAGGAATGCAAGACGCTGACAATGCAAGGGGGGAAGAATAAAAATGATGCCCCCATGTGTGCAATAATGGGTGTGTTATCCGATAAAAGTGAAAGACAAGGGTCCTCCACCTAATGCTTGCGGAGATAAAAGTGTGTGACCATGCTCTAAGACCAACGGTGTATGAGATAAATGATGTATTAGTGAATGAGACCTATGTGCTTGAGACTTGGATGGTGATGGACACCTATGTGAAGGAGAATGTGGAGGTGATGGACACATGTGTGAATGATAATGAGGCAATGAGGAATACCTATTTGAAGGAGTTCTCCGAGTGACGGACCTAGACCGATGAGATGGACTAGTAGACCGTGAGACCGAGGAGGATGCGTATGAATAAGCAAGCTAGGAAAAATCATGCTTTATATTTGAGAGGTCCATGGGACCTAGATTCTCTAGCGAGGGCAATGGAAACCTCAAGAGGAGGTTGTGGCCATGGTGTGGATGACAAAACACCATTGATAGTGATGACTTGCCTATTGTGAATGAACTTGAGATATAAACGGTGAATGGAGATAATAGCTTGAGTTGCATGGAGCCAATGAAGACTTAGGAGAATGTCATACCCTTCGAATGAAGGTGCCACAAGAAAAGGTACATGCATGGTAAGAGGATCAACTAGAATAGAAGCTCGACATAACCATATGATTTAGGAACTGGATATGAAATTTGCGAGAGTGGATAGTCTATAGCGAAAAGAAGGGCAATAGAATATACGCTTATGCAAAATGATGGATCAACCATAGTGTTATTGATAGAAGTAGATCCAATAGAAGAACTAATGTGTAAGTGATCAAAAGAGAATGTAACATGATAGTCATGATTGGAGAAAATAATGATCGGTGGAGACGTCTTATCATGAACAACTAGAAAATCAAGAGCCCCGATGTAGGAGGAGGCACTGCATGATATGTACGATTGGTTGAAGAGTCATCCGCTTACTTTTCATGTTTTGGAAGAGGATTCTTGAATATCTTGAGCTTATGATTGTTATTGACCAACACAAAAGTTGTAGGTTCTGGAAGCTCAATCGCATTGTTATTGATAAGATCTTGAATAAGATCTCGAAGTTTCAAGCATCGATCGGTGGAATGCCAATGCATCGATGATATTCACATTTAAAATTTTCATTGTAATTATGACCTTTAGGATGAGATGGGTCCAAATTGAGCGGAGGAGGAAGCATAATGAGATTTCTCTCAACGATTTGTGGCAATAGAAGATGTGGAGCAATAGGTAGTTTAGTAAATGTACACTTAGGTGGTTGTCATTGAAGCTTTTCAGGATTAGATACAATGTTTATGTAGCTTTATCTTTAGTAGGTTTTGTAGATGGCTTGAAAGTTGATTTATTTTGAAAGCGTGTTAAAGATGAAGCTTGCTCATGATACTTAACCCCGATGATGATAATAACAGTTTAGTTTCACGTAGCTTAAGAGTATGACACAAATGATCGAATGATGGAGATGTTTCAAAGATAACACTCTCTTGGAGAGGTGGTAATAGACTTTGGACAAATAAATCTTGAAGTTTAGAGTTTGTAAGCACATTAGACATCTTAGCTAAGTTGTTCTTATATCGCAAGACATAATCCGCTAGATGTTCGTTAGATCCTTGTTTAAGTTACATGAGTTGAGCATAGGATATCTTAGAGCCGATATTGATAGAGAAATGAGCAAGAAAAGCATTGGCTAAATGCATAAAAGATGTTACTGAGTGGACATGTAGATCATAGAACCAACACATTGCATAATCTTGAAGACTTCGAGGAAAGAGCTTTGCGAGTAAAGTGTGATCATCCACATAGTCTAAACATGCCACATGAAATGCTCGAGATGCTCTTGAGGGTCGCCATGGCCTTTGAAAGTGGGTAGCTTAGGGGTGAAGAAATTGAGAGGAAGTGGATAGGTGAAATAGCGGGTGTAAAAGGAGTGTGGAGTGAATTAGAATCTAAAGATGGAGATGCACGTGAGGTACCAATTGAATTTGGTAAATTTGAGTTTGCAGATCTTGATATAAAGAAGTTAAATTAGGAGTATTCAAAGAAGATCCATGTTGTGCATTAGAAGCATTAGGTGGAATGATGGGAGCTACTAGTGGTAGGAATGAAAGCGAGAATATGAAGGGGTTGAGTGGAGGCCATAACAAATTTGAGAAAGAACCGACAAGAGGTGCCGAAGTAGCATCGTGAGAGTTTTTAGCAGTAATCAGAGCATGAAGGATATGCGAGAAGATGGGTAGGATTATCATGCAAAGCTTGGCGAAAATTAGTTAGCTTGTCTAATTGCTCTTGATCAATGTTGGTGTCCTCATCATATGAGTGTTCACTATCAGATGCTTCAATGTTTTCGAGAGGCACTTGTTGATAGTTAGCGAAGAAATTATTGATTTCAACCATTGATTTCAAACCCTTTGAAAACCGAGGAGCTCTAGATGCTCAAAAGACCGTAACAACCACTACGAGTGACGGGCATAAGAAGAAAACCCTAAAAGAAGGTTGGCATCAAGCGTCGAGGTTCACCAAATGATTAAGAAAATATTGAAATAATAAATGCTAAAATCTTAATTATGTAACAACATAGATATAAACAATTAAAGTACAAATTTTGACCCAAGCAAGTAAGCTAGAAGATATGAAACCCTAGTTGCAAATGAAAGGATGAAATGCCTAGTTGATTCATTGTGATGTGGAAGTTGTGCCGAGCAACGAACCGACGAACATGATGAGGAAAGTATCGCACCCAAGCTCAAAAAATTGTGCAATTTCAAGATCTTCCTGGACTTGGGTGCCTGGATAGGGTTAGGGGCACCTAGGGCACTTTATACCTCCTATGGGCGCTGCGATCGCTCGTAACTTTAGAAACTAACTTTGCATAGCCACGAGATCTTTGCTAGATGTCGCCTTTAATCACCTATATGTCGATGTACTTTGTTGTTGTTCACTGAAACCTACAAGAAGAAAGAGCACCTGCAAAACCCCAAAACACATCAAATCTTAAAAAGAAAAATATGCATATGGGGAGTCGGACTGACCACGAAGGTCACCCGACTGAGTGAAATTATGATTCGGGCACTACACTACATTTCAAACTCCATGTAGTTCTACGTGTGTGTGTAGAATCGTGCCCTAGGTGGCTCTTGTGTCGAGTGCACTTGAATAGTGAGAAATAACTAGATGTATAAAATGTAGATAGATGTGTGCATGGAAAAATGAACTTCCCCTCCTATGAAGTGTATGTAGATGTAATAGTCCCTTGTCCCTTGTGTGGATCTAGATGGATGCTTGAATGCTCTTTGATGCAACCTTAGGCGGTGATAGATAATGTTTAGTGCTTTTTCCTTTATTATGGTCGTATAGCTTTGTATTTATATGATTCCCTTGTTTGAATTTCGTAATTAACCACTTAAAGGCCGACCCATAAGAAATAAAGATGTCTAACGACTAGAAAGGACACAAAAGAGGCGAGCAAGATACAAAGAGGTGGGGCACCAGAGGCGATGGGGCACTGGGGCAGTGTCTGGTCAGGTCTTTGGTGTCCAAACTCAGAGAAACTGAAGTATCGTATGTCAGATTGGGGAGTAGGGTGTGTAAGACCAAGAAGGACAAAAAAAAAAAGGAAAGAGGCCAAATATAATGGTCAATTAGTACTTTTATCGCTTAAGAATCATGTGAATAATGGCATGTGATCATGACCTAGAAATGTACCCAAAGTGTGCGATTTAGTGTCTACACTAGCCTATTATGTGTATGTGACACTTTTGTGTCCCTTGTGTGTGACCAAGTGGCCTTTTTATGTGTTATATGTGTGACATCGCACATGAATTTGTGTGTGAGCTTGTGTTCATGTATGTTGGTTTTGTTTGTTATCTTCTACGTGCCATGATCTATCATGCACCTTTTATTTCGGCCAATTCTACATTGTGGCCGATTACAACCACATTCTATATGACGATTATTAGATACACTTATATTATTTGGAGTCGAGAAATCTACATGACATCTCCTTCACTTAAAAAGAGGGGGCATTCAACGGGGTTATTTTTGAAATATCAATGGATTATATAAAGATAACATTATAGGGACAAATTACAAATTACATGTTACATTGTAAATTCACTCAATTAATTACAATATATAGGGTATGATTACTACAAAATGTACACATTATAAATTCATTGCATTTATTACAAATTGAGGGGGCATGATTATTATGGAAGATACATGTTATATATTCACTACATTTATTACAAATGAAGGGGGCATAAATACCTAACATAATCGATATTTCTATTTCAAGAAGTTCAAGAATTTACAAGCCTAGATCCTTTTAAAGTGGCATGGTTTATTAAAGCAGGTGTATTAGTGTTGTGATACCCAACGCCTGTGTCATTATAATCCATGGGACCACATGGTCCCACTCCTCTTCAAGTGTTGGATATTTAATGCACCAACATCCCAATTTATTTTAATATTGCTCTTCTATTTTCAAATTAGGGACTCGATCATAGTTGTCGTTGTTATACTCTCCATTCTCTACTTCATTGGTAAGGGGGCATTTTATTCTTATCTATAGATGAAAATTGGCTCACACATACATATGTGCTCCTTCCTTGTTCCTCTTTACATTTACAAATGAAATTTCAACATTTTTATAGTTAAAGATTTGATTTTCATTATATGGACATTCAATATACTCTTGTGTTGTAGGTTTCACTATGAGAGGAATCTTGCAACATCTCAAACACTCAAACAATCAAGCAAATTGAGAAAAGACAAAGTGTGTTTACATGCTCATGTACCAATTTCCTTTAACCTAACAAATTTCATTTACTAGATCAAAGGGGGGGAAATATAGACACCTAAATATCATAATTAGGTGGTTAATAATGATTGATTTGGTGTATATCCCTTGATTATGAATTATATGCATAAACAAAGTGTAAATGCATTGTCATTCCCTCTCCAAAGCTTTAAAATACTCGCCTTCTCTCACTCATTGTTCAAACACTTACATTACTAATCTAAATTCTTATAAACATCTCTTATCTCTTATTAGGCTTCTTCTAAGTACTTTCATAATAGCTTCATCTCTTAGACAATTATCGTCAAAGCAAGACACTAACATTAGATGCTAGTGTCCAAAATTGAGCGCTAATGTCCTTTGTGTTTCAACAATCAAATTTCTTAAGTTTATCTTATTTCCCTTTCTAAACTAGTCTTAATGTGAAATTATATCTCGTGGAAAGGTATACAAGGGAATCAAACACTATAATTTACTCACTTATAAGCAATCGAGTAGTGTGCATAGATAATCAAGTCACAAAAGGGAGATAGAGATAGGTCACTTAGGTTTGGAATGTGCAGACAAGTCACACTCGTGGTACAAAGACAAAGTTGTCATTGCAAATTTAGGTGTCTACAACCATACAAAAACCCTTTTAGTTATCCAAACATGTGCTTCAAGTGCTAGTGCGGTAAGAATTAGGGCTTTGAGCATTACAAGAAAGTGTAGGAAGGATCTACAATTAGTGATGAAGCTATCCAATTTCACTAGAAGTTCAAAAGTAGCGCCAAACAAGACAATAACGTTTAGGGCCCACGCCTGGAGCTCGACACTAGTGTTTAACAAGGTTCCGTGGTCTAAAATCTAAGACGAAGCAATTTTAAACCAATTACAATCTATTTGCCCTAATTCTAGATCCAAACATTTGCAAGACATCTAAAAAGCCAAGTCAATCTATCTTCTTATGTATTACTATATCTTGACATGTTCTTAATCGAATAATTTTTCTTCATTACATTTATGTGTTCTATCGATCTAAATGTCATTGTATTCATTTATAAAATCTAGTTGAACATTAGTCTTTAGATTTCTAACCTAATTAGGATATCACCACTTCTCGATTATTCTAATTTGGGTTAAATTAGTTGCTCACTTACTTACTCTATATGTTTTTTAATAACAATTTATTGTTTTCCAATCAATCATATAAACCACTTAAATTTAACACTTTTATATTTGTCTAGATCTTTTATCCTAGGTAGCTCCTCCCTCTCTTTGTTTTTGGAATATTATATAATAAGTAATATAACTTCTTCCACACTTAGATTAAAAGAAAAACAAGTGAAAAATCAAATAAACCCATAAATGGTCACATCTTTTTTCGCTCGGAAACCAACGATTACATAGATATCGACATCTCTGCCCATGATAAACTAGAGATTACATACAACTGATTTACACTTGATGAGTAAGCGTATATCTATATCGAAGTCTTCCTTTAGCTAAGCAATCATGACTAGGGGGCATCCAATCCATCAAAGTCACCCAGGGGAACGATCTTGACCCTATCCACTTGCTGACTTCATGTCAGGTATCTCGAGGTGATCCCTCACGGGCTCATTCCAAGCCATTCAACTTCACCAAGAGACCACGAGCCCTTCGAGAATAGTCACATCTTTAACCAATGTTAATTAATAAAAATTTACTTCTATTGTTGCCCAAACCTAACTTTGATTCTCCATGTAGCAGGTCTAGGGTTTCGGACGAGGGTTTAATAGTTAACGCCTTTAATCAGTGCGATCCTTTTGTTTTCCATACCTCGCATTTGCATCCATTTGTGCGATCCGCCCCTGCACCAACGATTTTCTGCGAAAATGGTATCAGCTTGCGAACTTTGTTTTGATTTTTTCGAAAGTCATTTTCTCTCTATTTTTGAGTAGGTTTTTGATTTCATTGTTACAGTCGCTCATAGCGAATGAAGATTTTCAGCACATTCTCCGTGTGCTGAATACCAACGTGGATGGGCGACAGAAGATTATGTTTGCTCTGACTTCCATCAAGGGTATCGGCCGCCGTTTTGCAAATATTGTCTGCAAGAAGGCCGATGTTGACATGAGCAAAAGGTTGGGTTTTTCCAATCCATTTTCATTTTTAGGGTCCTAGTTTCCCCCTTTCTTGTGAGATTTTCTGTTTATTTTTGTTTGCAATTTTCTTGCCAATGTATAATAGGAGTGGTCATATGGTTTTCATCTTTTCTAGATTCATGATGTGAGGGTTTATAAGGTTTTTAAAATGTTTGGGGTAGTAATGCAATTGCTAATAAGGGGTTTTTCATTTTCTTTTGCTAGTATGGTTTCCAGGTTTTCTATATTTTGGGCGACGATAGGAGGTTTTTAAGGGTTTTCAATTTTATAGAGATATGAGATATTTTGGTTTTTAATATTTGTTTTTCTTTAAGATTTTTAGTTTTTTACTTTTAATGGTTCTAATGGAAGCTTTGTTAGGGATTTGAAAAACAAGAGGGAGAAGATTTAGGTTTACTTAGTTTTATAAGGCTTTAATGGGAGATTTTTTTATTTGGCAGAGCTGGAGAGCTGTCAGCACAAGAATTGGAAAATCTGATGGTAATAGTGGCAAACCCCAGGCAATTCAAGATCCCGGACTGGTTTCTCAACAGGAAGAAGGATCACAAGGATGGTCGTTTCTCTCAGGTGGTTTCCAATGCCCTTGATATGAAGCTTAGGGATGATTTGGAGCGTCTCAAGAAGATCAGGTATTTCGGTTTTTATCTTTAGATTGCATTTTGAAGGATTAAATCTATAGCCTAAATGTTTGACTGTGATTTAGATATTGTTTGACTGTTTATCTACTTCTTTTCCCTTAACTGGCTCAACTTGTAAAGATAACATGAATTTGTTTGCCTTTTCATTTGATCATCACTTATCCCAAGGAATTATATATTTTTGTGGTTATTGTGAAAATTTCTGTGAAAGATCTACATATTTCATCTCTAGTGACTATTTTTTTAAAAGTAAAGTCTTTTATTGGGAAGTGTAAAATCCCCTAAAATATGTGTACTCTTTACTTTTGTACAGAAGTATTTATGGATGCTCTGTCTTGATTCTTTGGAATCTTTTGTTTTGTACTTCAAATAATTTCTGTACCATTCCACATGCATAACTCTAATTTAAATTTCAGCCCTTTGAAAAAACATATCATAGTTGACGGTCTGATGTGGTGACTAAAATTTGCTTTTCGGTGGCTTATACTTACGTGAAAGCTATTACTGAAGGTAGTGTTTGGATATTATATCTCTATTATTGCCTATCTTCGAAATCCATTAGCAACAAACACTGAAGGGTTTTACAGAGAGGAAAGAAAATTATAAGGTCCTTAAGTATGGTCAGGGGTTTTGTAGTTGTTTGATGTAGGGATTCTGCAGAAGCAGCTATATTTTTCAATTTGATCGGTTAATTAAAGGGTCCTGAGATACAGTAGCTGTTTTTTTTTCAATTTGATCAGTTGATTGAAGGGTCCTGATATACAGTCCGACATCCCATATTGAGATTAGTTCCTGAAATATATATAGGGGATCTATAACATAATCTATAGTTACAATTCTGTTCATTTATTAGTAATTGGCCTATTGAGGGGTCTAGTGACTCAACTAAACATTCCTCATCAAGAAAATTTTAAGAATGTATAGAGGATCTGTTAGATGTATAGAGGATTCTGATAAATTTTAAGAATATTTATCACCGTGTGACTTATGCTACAAGAACAGTGAAGATGTACAGTGCACCAAATTCAGAAGTACAAAATCTAAAAAGACAATATTAAACTTGGGTGCTATCTTTCACAGCACCAGCTATTACGTGGAGATGTGATCAACCTATTTCTAACAGGGTCCCATCACTCTCATCTGGTTAGAAGATGACCACAGATTTCCCACAATAGCAAATCTCTAAAACTGCAAAGGTACTTGAGCCAAAATTTCTCAACAAACTGTTATAGCTGTATTTGGCATAAACTATGGAGGCCCCAAATTGACTCACATAAATCATCACAAGCCTCAAACCAAAACAATAGCACAATAGGTCTTTCATCCTCACAGTTGAAATTGCCATTACTTAAAATTACATATCCGGTGATGCTGTTAAGACACCGACAGATATTGTCCATAGCTTTAAATTCCATTGGCAATAATATTTTCTGTCAAGGTTTCCATATCACTTGTTCTTAGATTTTGTATATTAATGCTCTATACCTCAAAGCCTCATATTACCTAATAAGTACAGGCCAATGGTAGGGCATGTTCATTCAAGTTTGCAGAAATAGACTTGAGGTTTCTCTCTAAAGAAAGCAATGGGATACAGTTTCCGTATCCTGTACTCAAAAAGTGAAAGTTGAGGGCCCTTTTCTGTTCAATGGTATTTTCAGATTAGATTACGAAGTTGCTCTGAATATTATTATCTGGTGGTCTAGGCAACGGCGACTGATTGCACATGCTTTTTTGTATGTTATACCATGATCCAATAAAGGCATGCCTTTCCTTAGCTATCAAGACAATTAACAAGAATGTTGAGGAGGAGATGGGCGGAGTAGATCCCTTAGCCTCCAAGGAAAACATACAGAAAAGAAGTCCCTCAAGTCCAAGAGAGTATTAGATTTGGTCATTTGGCTGTGGAAGGGGGCTTTGATCATTTGGCTATGGGGGCGAATCTATGGTCTCCGGACCATAGATCATATCCAATTCGTCTCGAACAGGCCTATGACCTCCAGACCATATGCTTTGGGTGTGGCACCATGGATGCTTTGTAATTGGGGTGGCATTCTGATGCTGTATTTTGCTCTTGGAAGCAGTGGTTGAACACGCCCTTGCTCAAAATAATCAAGGGGCTTCTGCAACCTATCAAGATGGATACTTGTACATTATAGTTCTAATTATGACCATCGGGTCTCCTTTTACCTCAAGTTTCCTGAATCCTTTATTTGCCGCAATCCCGATCCAAAGAACTAAATCTAACACTCCAACATTGTTGATGGTGGCAACCAAGATCCCTTATGTGTAGGTACAAAATGCTGTCTCATTATGATTTGATCAAGACTCCATCACTGGTTGGGTGGATTTCCTTTGGCAGCCCCTTTAAATCTAGCCTGGCCTCACATTGTGGGTGGGATCTATATCACCTCAGCCTTGTTAACTTTTTCAAGACAGATATCACAAGCTGAGGCGTTTGACCGATAGCTTCTATTCGATTGAGATGAATCTAGACATGACAATTTCAGGTTTGACCAGAATTTTTTAAGGCATTTGGTTTTTTCCCATTACGAGCAAGGGAATAAGAAATGAAGTCATAGCCAAGAAAAACTTAACTGGGTTTGCCTTGGAAGGCCTTTTCCTGGCAGTAAGGAAGGTTTGGAGCGAAGGCCAGCCGATCCATTTTATTCTATTATTAGTTTTTGTGAAATTTTACTTACATTAATAATCACAAAGGGACCTCTTAGCAGGCAAGCCCCGAAGCATTTGTTAGTAGGTGGGAGGAACAGTGAACGCAATCCACTGCTTTCAGCTTCTCTCACCCTCTAGCCTCTTATCCCCATCCTTCTGACCTCAAAATATATATCACAATTGAGAAGGAGATGGCCCAAAAATTCTCCATTTTTGTAGCCCAATACTTACATGCTTCTTAGTCTCAGTGTTGCCAGATATGCCACCCATACTGCTAGGGTGTACGTTTTTGCGTGCCAAATACAGATACAGCTTGGGCGCTTCTCAGACTCAGCTCCGATACCGTAACCAGCTGTATCCATATACGAACCTGTAATTATGCCGTATCAGATATAACCGAATACAGTAAGCAGGGCAATTATAGTCGCGTATCTGATTTAAAAAATAAATTAAAAACCCTTCAAAAGGCTAAAAAGATGCTAAAAACTGCAAACAATCTTCTATAATATATTTTAGCAGCAACAATTTAAGACATGCAGGCAAGAATGTTGATTCACTCTTTTAGTTCTAGCTTTCACATTGGTTCTGATCAACATGCAATTCATTCAATATGTTTCCCTTGGCCTACTCTACCTCTTTTCTTTCACTTCATCTATATTTCGCTGGTGAAAACAACTTGCAGTTTTTTTAATCCATTGAATACTGAACTTCCTACCTTCCCATGGGCTGGGAGTGTAATTTTAATGTAATGTATAAGTTTGTTTATAATTTAAAATTGATAATAATTATTAATATATTCTTAATTTTTAATGTAGATTATTACAAAATTTTAAATACTATATTTTATGCTGTATTCAACTATCCATTTCTAGGGCCTTTAATCACCAGCCATATCCGTATCTGATACTGTATCTGTATCCACATCTGTATCTATATCCATGCTACTCTACTAATTCTCTGTGATTGAGTACGAGTTGAGGTAGTCATTCATGTACAAATCAGCCTACTCATCGACTAAGTTTTTGTGCTCAAAAGTCTTCTGTCAGGATATTGTCTGTGCACAATGCTTTCACAGCAAATTATATTTGGTCCCATTTCGTAGTAGGAGCATCCTTGTACCGTGGGTGTAGTCAAGACAAAATCTAAAGAGTGCTATGAATCTAAGTAAGTTATTTGCCTTATTTAACCCAAGTTTTGTTAGAAAAATGTTTTAGCCATTCCATCTCCCAGATGGTGCTAACCAATCAACTGGGAAAATAAAAATATGACACATTTAAGCATCTAATGATCATCCCACAGGGTAATCTACATTCTCCATCTTTGAGCATATTACCACTGCTAGAAAGTTGGCAAAAATAAATGCTTTTGGCTTTACCATTTATCCGATGTGGTCTTTCTTCTTTTATCATTCTCTGTTTGAGTCAGTTATTGAAAGGCACTACTGAGTGCAGTTAAGGATCGTTTTTATGCACGTAAGTCCTTTTCACTTTTTTATCCTGAGTTTCACAGTTTTTAATACAAACTCTTCTGCTTTTATGCTAGTCTTCTGAGATTAGCTTTATTGCCATGTAGGGTAAAGGATGAGCCCAAACCATTTTGCCTAACTTTTCAACCCCCAATTGGCTGCTACACCTGCCATCCTCAAGTCAATGTATAAATTGTCCTGATGTGCTATGAGATCTTGAAATTCTCTGTTTCAATCTTTATTTGCCAGTCATTGTACTGCATTTTTTCACTGCTTCAATAACTAGTACCAAGTCTTCTTCTACTGAATGTTTTTGCCATCCCCTTTCTTGTCTAGACTTATTCCTTCTTAGAGTGGCTTTATTTTGCTTTAGTATTCAGTTTGATGTGGATTGAATGCATTTACAGAGGTTGTCCGTCATCATCTCTTAAGAGATCCCCCGGCCAATTCTCTATTTCCTTTCTACCACCATCAAAATTGACCCTAACCCAAATCTCTAGTAGGTGTCTACCCCACACACATCCTCACATCCTTGGGCCTTAACAACCTGTTCCCGCCAATCC
Organism: Taxus wallichiana var. yunnanensis; assembly: GCA_018340775.1. Taxonomy (NCBI): domain Eukaryota; kingdom Viridiplantae; phylum Streptophyta; class Pinopsida; order Cupressales; family Taxaceae; genus Taxus; species Taxus wallichiana. The sequence goes on along the minus strand of CM031244.1, from coordinate 434,600,985 downwards.
CATTATTGGGTAAAATTCAGGAAGTTTTGTTTGTTCTGCTGCTTTGGTGTGATACACTAATTGTTCATTATAGTTCTTTATAATATATCCTAGTTTCTTGTTACTGTAAATGATAGATTTCTTTGTTCCGTATGACAAAATTAATTTCTCACAGAAATTGCCTTTTCAAAGCTCGTCTGTCCTTGATCTGGTCGCAGATTAAGTTTATTTGGTTACTGATCTGCACATTTTGACTGTTATTTATAGTTTTGACGTTTTAATTTGGTTACTGGTATTTGTTTTACCTTCGCATTTCTGGGACTAACAACTGCTTTTGGTAAGCAAAAGTCTTTTTTTAACGTTTTACCAAGCTTTGTTTATCCAATTTTGCATTTTTGATCTTTAGTCAGATCCTTCTTGAGCCAAATCTGAATCGTGTATTGTTATTTAAAATCATGACTACTTGCATGATATTATTTGTTAATCCTTTTGCTTTCATACAAGAATTTAGTTGTGGCTTGTTAACTTTTGCTTATTTTTTGAGTTGTTACTGCGTGTCTCAGTTTTCTTCTTGATTGCAACCTGAGAAATGCAGGAGTATGGTTTATATTATTTTTATTGTGACTCATTTTTGGTTAACTTCATGTCAGGAATCACCGTGGTCTGAGACACTACTGGGGCCTTCGTGTACGTGGACAGCACACAAAGACCACTGGTCGTAGGGGAAAGACTGTTGGTGTCTCAAAGAAGCGTTGATTACTTATTTTATTTGGTAAAAGATTGTTATGCTTAGCTGGTTAGTTCTGTCACAGCTGGAGGCTTAAATATCTCTGTTGCAAGCTTTCAGCAGTGCCTCACAATACTTGGTTTTATATTTGCTTTTGACGATTTCTATATGTATTTCAGAATATGAACAATTTTGAGGACTACTATAATGAGCTGACAATTACGGTACTTTTTGACCTTTGTGTTTGGTGAGGTATTTGGGTATTCTCTTCTGTTTGATTATCAAGATGTGTTTTTGATTGACTCTTCCATTTAACTTTGCATTTGGACATTGACATGGCACCACCTTTTATTTTGTGGTTCGTATTGATTGTGGCATCCTTATGTTATGGCAAATAACATTTTGTTTCTTTGATTATCATTGGAGTTATTGCTAATTTTCTTTGAGGGGATATTAGAATAATGTCTATTTCACATTAAACACTAACTCATTACGTCAAATGGAAAGAAACGTGGATAATTCTGCCATTTCCTTATATGCTACTGGCAAATTTAACTTGCCTGCAAGTGGATGTCTAAAAAGATATTGAACTGTCTAATTAACTGATATCTCACACTTTTTCCTTTGTTATCTTTGGTGACTTGATATATGGTTTGGAGTTTTGGTTAATATTACCTTTCTCTGGCTGAGCTCTGAGGGGGCAACACAGAGTGGTCTTGGGGTCATTCTTCTGCCATGAGTTCCGGAAACAAATTGAGTAATCATCAGGGTTTTAAAAAGAGCTCAAACAACCTTTGTGAATTGAAAGCATTTTTCATTATTCTAAATTTGAATGTTTTGAGCTATTTTCCTACCTTGGCATTAAAGAGAGGCTACCTTGATTTCAGACATGCTTTGAAAACGCATATAAAATTTCTGTTTAATGCATGTTTGCTGACGGTATGTGTATTTTATATGCATCTAAGATAGGATATCATTTGGGATAATAATTGTGAGGGTACGTACTCTCTATTTGGATGTGTTTTTGCATGTGCTTTGGCCTTTTTGTTATTCGATGTCAGTAATACGATTTCTTTAAACATCATACTTTTCTTTCAAATTGAGCAAGTAGGGGAAATGAGCCAGTTATCGTGAATCATAATGTCAGAGGTTGTTAGAGCCACCTAACAATCATAATTTTTCTTTTAAAATACCCTTTAATAGATCATGATTTTTTTCATATGCAGATTTTCTTTCACAAATTTAAATTATGTTGAGAATATATTTTTAAGGGATTTAAAATAAGTACTTTTGAATACAAAAGAATTCAAGGCAACTCATTACTTGAGAATAAAATCACCTTTTATGAGCTGTCTGTGTGACCATTTCATTGGTTAATTTATTGGTGAATTACTTTATTAGCTAATTTTTATTTTTATTTTAAACTACTAATGGTACTTATTTCACATATCCACTCACGGTCATTGGCTCTTTTCTCCTAAATGTTTTGTAATTTCTGCTTTTTTCATCTGTGTTAATTGTCCATTCCTCTTGTCATCAGTCCCATTTTTCACATCATGCATGTGAATCGGGAAAAGTATTGACATTATTTAATATGCCTCAATACTACACCATTTCTAGTCTAATCCAGTAGTAGATTGAGAATCAGTTCAATGGGCATTATCATTAATCTAAATATTAGACCATGTCGTTTAAGTTGAGAAAAAAATGTTTTTAATCTAAATATCCACTCACGGTCATTGGCTCTTTTCCCCTAAATGTTTTGTAATTTCTGCTTTTTTCATCCTTGTGTTAATTGTCCATTCCTCTTGCCATCAGTCCCATTTTTCACATCATGCATGTGAACTGGGAAAAGTATTGACATTATTTAATATGCCTCAATACTTCACCATTTCTAGTCTAATCCAGTAGTAGATTGAGAATCAGTTCAATGGGCATTATCATTAATCTAAATATTAGACCATGTCTTTCAAGTTGAGAAAAAAATGTTTATAATTGCCCACTTTCTTCATCTTTATTGTTGTATTAATTGTGCATTCTCGTGTTGTGATGCTTAACACAATTCTTACAAGGATTGTTCGCACTCAGTATATGTGAGACCTGATATAGTGAGAGTAAAATGGCCATCATATTTCTTCCCAAAAGGAATGCAGTGCTGATCCAAAATAAGGCTCTTAAAGAACGAACTAAATTTTGGGTGGTTGCAAATTGCAGTTTTTTTTTTTTTGAATTTCCATAAATTTAAAAAGTACAGTTGCGATAGTGTGCAAAACAGCTATCCCCAATGTAACATTGTTTTGTTACTACATATGTAAACAACTTTATACTCGGTAAAAATTGTAGATAACAAGTTTTTATTTTTTTAAGGGTTGGAATTTTTTTGATATGCCTTCGGTTTGATGTTCATAATATTTTACCGAAGAAGGAAAAGTGGGTGATGTGAACACTTCACATCATTGCCTATAATTCCTTTAAAACATGCAACAAAGATTTGATTCAAATGGTGAATTGTTTTCTTTGAAGGAGTTAAAGTCATTATTATATCAATAAGAAAGTTTGGGATTAGCTCTCTCATCTACGAGGTTTATATGGTAATGGCAAATGGATTATAATGATAGGAGTGTAAATGCCTTTGACCGGAGCTATGAATTGGGTATATAATAATAATCCTTTACAACAGGTAGTACAATTGATTGCCACCGATGCCACTATATTCGAAAAGATCGGCCACTAGAGCATTACAAGTCATATTCTTTCACAACCAAAGTGTACAAATCACCTTGAACAGTTCAAAGCGCGAACTTAGTGGAATTTGAACTTGGGTGACACTGGAGATAACCATCGACTAATGCAATCCACCCAATTTCCATTTGCATATCTTCTTATAATATTATTTACATAATTTTTTTTTTTATAAATATCACATTGGATTATTTGTGTGACAAAGAAACTAAATATTTCTTTTAATTTTTAAGAATATAGAAAACTAATTTTAAAAATGGTGTACGTGACGAATGCACAAATAAATATAGCTGAAGTTAAATTCTATTGTTGCTACCTTTGAAGTAAAGATCACATGCGTCGGGTGTGTTCCAAAAGGTATCTCATGAACAAATAAAATTAATAATTATTATCTTTTTAATAGTCAATCTGTTTTACATGTTGCTACTATTTAAACATCTTTGTGATTTCATGAAACTCGAGGGGAGATGCCCTTTCGGATGTACAATAATCTATTTAGGCTTGCCTAGATATTAGTGTTGAGTGATTTGGGCAAGATGCCCCTTGGGCATTACTTTGGACATTGCCGTTTAGAGCAAATTGTGCTAAGTTTAGAGTCCCCAATTTTATTTTTTTCAAAAAATTTAATGTGACGTGAAATTGTAGATAAATGTATATTGAACTTGTTTGATGAAAACAAATTTAGTAGTATAAAACCTCGTTAAATAGTTTAAATGTATTGTATTAACAAGCTACCAATATTGTAAGTGGTATTTTTATATGTCATGTTTGAATTAAGCTAGATACTAGTGTAAAGCTTTATCAAACACACCTTTGGATTATGGAATTAAAAGTATTTTTAAAATTTGTTTTATTGTAATTGTAACAAGGAAATTTTAAACATAAATATTAGGAGATAAAAATTATATCATATCTTTAAGATTACTTGTTTTATTGTGGTTACAATAGGAAAATCATAGAAATAATCTTGGCAACTTTAGTAACCTGGGAAGCATACATAACAAATAAATAATATATACTCTATATTTCATTTAACATTAGGTACAATTATATAGGTTTAATGATCTCCAATATTATAGGAAATAGCCTTAAGAAACCCAACAATCTCCTACTATCTACAAGAGTTGTTTTATCAACTCTACAAATGACAATAATGTACGCACTAATAAGATATGTTTCCTAACATTCCCCTTTAATGAGAACATGGGAAAACATGCCATTGTACTTGCACCTACTCATGATCCGGTGATTTTCATAGGATGATCACAAACCTCAAAGATGGTTTTGCAAAAGGTTGACCAAAAACCGAGAATAGTGTTTTTGCATGTGGAGTACCACAAACCACAAGGTGATAGTTTTGCAAATGGTTTACCAACAACTAAGAATGATGGTTTTACAATTGGTTTACCACAAACCACAAATGAATGTTTTCAAGTGGTTTAGCTCTCATCACATTTCACCGTAGGGAATAACATAGAAAAATCTGTTTACATACTACAAACAAGAGAATCGGAAATGGAACATTGGATCATGTTCCCCCCCTCAATGTGAAATTTCCACTTATTCAAATAGGAACATTGTAAACTGGAACACACCACACATAATTGGAAGCAAACACACAATTGAAACAAAATGTGCCACCAAACCATTGATGCGGCCTTGTTGTTGGCGACTGATGAGAGAGGTCGTTGATTGACCTCTAACCTCCGTTTGCCTCCGTCCTCCAATGAAGTTTCTCATTACAAGAAGTTTTGAAAGCCACTGTCTTCATTTACTTGTTCTTCCTCATTCTCTGATTCTTCTTTAGTAATTATATTGGCCTCATTTCCTTGAGTTTTCCACTAAGTATATCTTGAGCTCAAACTCTACAAAATGAAGATGTATGTCCCTTTTTCTTACAGTAGAAGCATTCCCTTTCTTCTTTATTTTTAGAGAAATTTTTATATTTCTTTTTACATACATTGTTGTTTCTTCTTCTACATCTTCTTTGGTCCTTTTTTCCTCAGCTAGAAGAGTTGATATCATATCTTCCAATGAGTTGGAAGGCATTTGACCAAGAGTGAAAACAACATTATTGTATTTGGGTGGCAAACTATTCAACAAAATAGATTTTGCATCCTCATCTTCTACTGAAACTTTGACTTCTGCAAGTTGTCTTAGAAGAGATCTCAAATCGTTGATGTGACTAGACATTGTAACTCCACTCATTTTGAGTTTGAATAACTAGAGTTTCAGAGAAAACTTCGCATTGACTGCTTTGGATCCAAACAATTTATTTAGAGTATCCCACATTTCCTTTGATGTTTTTTCAAGATCAACATAATGTAACTCAGTATCTGAGAGAGCAAGGCCAATAATGGCTTTGGCTTTATCATCCCTCGTTTCCCATTCTGCCAATTTGGTCAGATCTGTAGGTGGTGGTTCTTTTCCATCTACTATCCTCCAGAGATTTTTGTTCATCAACTGCATTTGGATCTTCACTTTCCAAGTGTGAAAATTGAGACCATTGAATTTTTCTAGTGGGACTTCCATTGTGAAATGGAGACAAAAAGACAAAGGTGAAAAAATTCTAACAACAATTTTGACAACACAATTATAACAAAATAATACATACTCTTATTTATAACAACAGAGGAATGGAGGATGAACAAAATATTCAAAAAGCAATAACTCAAAAATTGCTTTTTAAATAATAAATAAAGAAAGCTAGTGGCATTAGACATAATGATAATGACATTAGACATAATGACAATAATCAAGACAATTTATGACCGACAAAATAAAACTTCATGTGAATGACGTGTTTGACAGACCATACATAAGTGTATCAAGTTGCATGGCAGTTAAAAACAATAAACCGTAACTAAGATTACTGACAAAACCCAACCATACTATCAATGGTGCATAAAATATGCCAGAGATGAATGAAGGGTGGTTACATGCAAACAACAACGTGTTTTGAAGAACCTGTCAAAGATGTTCCACTCGAAATCAGATCTTCGATTGCCAAGAAAAGAAATGGCGTCCTTCGAGAAGAGACTGCATATGCATTGATTAACAAATAACGCTTCTTGAATGTTCTCTTCTTTGCCCCTGCCGCGCTCGTACACAATACTATGATGATCGTTGGCATTGTGGGATACAATGAATCAGACGCATGAAAGATGGCGATTGGAGATCAATGCAGGGACAACTTCCTTTGACAGAGCAATGGCTGCACAGGAAATACACGACGATACTGATCAAATCCGTAACCTCATATCACAAAACGACCCTTAATTCAACATTCTGATAAGAAGGATCGTGTAGAGAGCTCTAGTCTTCTAGATGTTTGGGTGTTGAGCAAGGGGAAAATTGATGCCACATAGTAAAGGATCAAATGATGTGCAAATTAACCACCGAGATCATGATCGATACTGACAAAAGATTAGTAGATATAAAATAACACACACTCAATGGTGAACAACTATATGGTTGCGAAATCTAATATAAATTATTCCATTATACTAGACAATAGCCCAATCGACCAATCACTGTTGAATGACTTCAAACCTCCATGGATTTCACATAATCAAAATAATTCGCTCTCACGATACCAAATCTTGGTAACCAAGAAGCATACGCAACAAACAAATAATCTTCACTCTATATTTCATTCAACATTAGGTACAATTATATAGGCTTAATGATCTCCACTATTATAGGAAATAACCTTAACAAACCCAACAATCTCCTACTATCTACGTGATTTGTTTTAACAACTCAACAAATAACAATAATGTACGCACTAATAAGATATATTTCCTAACAATTGAAATGTTGGAGTTGAAAAAATGCGTTGTTTAGAAAGTTATTAATACAGATTTAAATGAGTGATAAGAGCTAGACAAAAAGTTTAATCACATCCTAGAGTTTATAAATCCAATGCAAGTTACTAATGTCTTTATGCTTTTAAGAACTTTGGTAATTTAACTTAAGAAGGAAATTATCCACCCCTAAAAATATCTCATAGGATATTTGATAGTTGTTTAATTGTATTTACGACGTTAGGATGTTTTTGTAAATTAGTGGTCCAAAATAGGCATTATTGGTACATTAGTCAATGTTTGAAGGTCTCTAGCCTCCTATGTTCCCCTTGTTATGAACCTTATATTTAGAGCATAGTGTGAGTAGTGCACATGGTTTTGACCAAAGCGTTATTCACATTCATGGTCGTTCAATCTTTTGTTTTTGACTAATCTATGTGGGTTTGGGTACTTCTTGTCCATAAATACATAGACATTATAACTCATTAGGCACATTGAAACATTTATAGATTAAATAAGATAATGTTGGACATTCTATGAGTACTTACAATAATCTAGAGAGACCAAACAATCATTAGAGTTTTTATTTTTTATTTCTAAACCTAGTATTTATTGTGGAGCACTTCTAGAACATGACTTGTATGCATGTGATTATAATTGTTTTCAATTATGTAATTTAATCGCTTTGATATTGCATATTACTTAGGGGTTTGATCTTAAAACCATCGCTAAATCACATTAGATGCTAGTGATTGTTCATTGCTTTACTTAAGTTCAAATATTCTTGCGATTGTAGAGGTAGAGAAGGCGTCTATTTTATAGGCTATAATGTCACAATGCAAGAAAGGAGTGAAGGAATAAGTGGTGATGCCCATGCAAGTGCAAATGACAATGTATTTTTAGCCTATATGTTGCCTACAGAGTGCCAACCATCCTCACGGGTCTATTTGGAGCGCCTCCCATGCTTTTGCACAATTGTTCTTGATCACTATTTGGTTTTTGGGTGAGGTTGGTTTCAATTACGTTTATTCATTTCCATTAGTAGTTTTTCATAATTGTCCTAAGATCTTGCAATTTTCAAGATACACCTCTAAACATCAGCACAAACTTTTCTCTTTAGTTTTGGAATCAATTAATCAAGGTTTATTTCTATATTTGCACATGCTCAAAAATCTAGCTTAACCGCAAAACATGCTCTTAATAATTCATTGTTTTCCTCAATTTCAAATATTGTTGTCATTGTAAAGGCGAATAAGTTGTCTACTTTGTAGGTAGCAAGTGTCACAACACAAGATCAAAGTGAAAGAATAAGAGACCATGACTAGGCAAGTGAAGTTGACAATTTATTTTCAACCTATTTGCCACCTACTAGAGCACTACTCATACTTATGGGTATGTCCAAGACATCGTTAGATTTTAGGGTGAGGTCTCTGTCACTTATGAGAGAACATTTCCTCGACAGAGTCTAATGGCTATCATAATATGTTGTGATTTTCAAGATACACCTAAACTTTTCATGAACACTTTTATCTAATTTTAGAATTTTAATATTTAATTTTGTATTTGTACATATTTATCTAGTTTTATTATTAGTGATTAAGTATTTGTATTACAATTTAATTATAATTCATTTATCCATTTTATGGAAAGAAGAATTAAAAGTTTTGTGAGAAAATTATTCGAAAATAATGATTGAATGAAAATATTGTTATATAAGCCACAAATTATGTTCACATAAAACTTGAAAACAATGAACACACAATCATAATAGTAAAAGTGAAATTAATAACATATAAGAGGCAAAATGGTTTTAATTTTTGTGAGATATCAAAGTACATTAAAAATAGTAACTTGGAATAAACAAAATCAAAATAGTCAATGCCAAACTAATGACAAAGAAGTGAGGGCATAAAACTATTTTTAAATTTCAAGACAAAATATTTCAAAGAATTAAACATCTTTCTTCAAAATATACTAAAAATCATATATTAATGATCCAATGAAATAATGTAAAACAAGCTACAAATTATAAACATATAAAGATCCAAAACAATAATGTGAAGTATAATAGTAAAAAAACTAGTGACATGAGTGGTACACAAAACTAAAAGTAAAAATAATCCCAAGTGTTTTAGGAAAACTAATGCCAGACTATGAAAATAAATAGAGGCACACTTGAGGCATTTAAAAAAATGCATACTAAAAACACAAAAGTGGTTAAAGATAACGACCAACTTGTTTTCCTAAGGTATGTGTTGAATGTTTTGTATTAGATTCTTGTTAATTCATATCTTATTAGACATATGGAACATACTTCAAGATTTCATTAATATGTGATTTGTTATGGTGGTGTACATGAGCGTTTTGCTTCTTTTGGTTTCATCATCCATTGAAGTATGGCTTATGGATGGATGTTAAAAGTATTGAAGGTTTTTTTGCAATGAATAAAACTAATAAATAAAGAGTGAATATATGATAAAGCTATGTAAATGAATGTTGTTATTTGTAAATGATAAATGAGTGAGTTGTTTTATAAGTAAGAAACATAGTTTTTAAAAATAAGGGTAAACTATAATACATGAGAGAAAATATAATAAAATATCCTAAAGAATCGAAGTCAAGTTAAAGTAGTTTATTAATGATGTAGGTGCATCTTGAACAAGCTCTAGTTTTAGTGCTTTGAAGGTCTTAAGAGTCTTTGCATGTAAATAAGAAGCCACATTCAGGCTTCAATGGTGTGTAATTGGTCATATAGACTTAGTTGCAATTTTCCCTCCATTTCTAGATTTGAAAATTTGAAACTAGCTTGTATGGTGTGAAAGAGTGAAACGTATGTCATATGCTTAGATCAATTGCAGTTAGTCCTTGAGAGTATAAAAATGATTATACAAATGTAAATCATTCAAATTCCAACTGTAAGTAGTCAATAATGCAAGTCAAATTGCTCCAACATACCAATAAGACAAGATTATTATGTTTGTTGGAGTTTTGAAGGAGTTGAGAGATTCTTCGGGATGTGAAAACCAAAATAGAGCTTGTTGATACCTCATAACCACTAAAAGAACCTCGAGCTTCATCTAGAAGGGATGTAAATAACAATAACCATGATAAAATAGGTTGCAAGGCTGGAGGAGAAGGTTGATGGTTTCCATGTTGTAGTAGGCTTGTAACTAAAATTTTCTAAGCATTTTGAATGAGAATCAATGTTTTGTGCGTCTATCAAGTGTATTTGAATTCATGAATGTGTTTGCAAACTCTATTTTCTCATTTTTCATTCTAATTTCATGTTTTAAGCTCTATAACCACGAAAACAAAGTTTTGAGTAACCAATTTTACACAAAGCTTATAGTTATAGTTATTTCATGCATGATTGCCATTAGATCCATGAAGAATAAAGTTAGAAAAATCCAAAAGAGAGATCAGGAAGTTGGGATGGGGTTTTGAAATGCTTGTTTTCTCATGATAACAATTTTTATTCTTCTCGGGATGCTATACATCTTGACTAGGGCTAAATTGCTAAAAATTGCATAGCTTTTTATTTACCTAGTAGAATCCCTTGAAATTTTTCATGCACACGTGTTTTAGTACGATTTAAAGTATTTTTGGAGTTTTGAAAATTTTGGAGACCGTATAGTACATTCATGAAGGCATGTGTCCTAGGGGGTCTAAGAGGCCTAATTCTAAGGGTTTTGATAGTTTTATCTCCAATTTCTTGCATTTTCTTAGCTAGTAAACCATTATAACCTTGTGAATGATTGGATTCCATAATTTTCTCTCTATCCATGGTCAAATAAAACTTGATCAATTGTGATAAAGGGTTTAAGTGAGTCAAGAGCCTATTATGCCTACTAGGTCTATATACAAGCTCGTTAAGAATTAATCTTGTTTTAAAGTTTGAGTTTTAGGGAAACCAATACCGCACCAATTGGTGGGTTTATAATATATCACCCCACTTCAAACATATATTGGGAACTACGATGTTGACATTTCATCAATAATTCCAAACATCCACCCTTAAGTATAACATTAAGTTGTCATCTCATCATCGCTAAAAATAAGTGAAAAATAAAAAAATAGGCGTTTAATAAAGATATCGTAATCATATCATCCATTGAATAATTTTATACAAAAATGATCTTTTCCTAGACTTTATCTCTCAAAAAATAAGCACAGATCTTCATATGCTTGGTGTAATAATGTTCCATTGGATTCTTAGCTACCTTGAAGGTTCTTCGGTTACCATAAAAGAGAGTCACCATCAATGTATTGGGTTATTCAAGCTCCTCAAGAAAATTCCAGATCTAACACACTTACTTTAGTGCTGCAAGTGCTCCACGATACTTTACTTGAATGGTAGAAAAGGTGACATGACTCCTCCTTTCAGACCCAAGAGACATGGACCAAATCAAAACTGAAGATGTAGCCATAGGTGGACCGTAAAGTGTTTAGACATCCACCATAATTTGATTTGTTGTAATCAATCAACTAGACCTTTGCTTCACATTCATACTTGATGCCCAAATGTGAATTTCCCTTCAAGTATCATATAATCCACTTCACAACACCCCAATTATGCTCTTAAGGTTCTTGCAAAAAAATGGAACAAATGCCAACTATTTGTACAATGTTTCGATTAGTGCGAGTAAGTAAATGAGTATTCCGCAAGATTCCAATTCAAAGTAATGCCTACCCAAGGTGATTATAGTTCTTTTCCAACGCCATGCTTGATTGATATGGAGTAGTGCATGGCTTGCAATCTTCCATCCCAAAACTCTTTAACAAGTTCATGACATACTTCAACCTAGAAATAAAAAATCCATCCTCCATTTGCATTGACTATAAAACAAGTAAAAATTTGAAGAAGGATAAGATCTGCCATGTAAAATTTTTCTTAGTCTGCGTTTCATACATAGAATGAGAGAAAAACTATTCTTTGTTAGCATTAAGTCATAAATGTAGATAAAAATGATCAAGTTGTGCCCATCAACATGCTTCGCACAAGTTTTGCACTTCGACATACATCTTTTGAAACCATATTGAATAAAGTAGTAATCAATTTTCTCATAACAAGCATGCGGGGCTTGTTTGAGCCCATAATAAGTCATATTCAATTAATACATAAAACTCTTTATTCATGTTTTAACAAAACCCGTAGGGTGATCTATGTAGATTTCACATAAATCACAATTGAGAAATGGAAATTTCACATCCATCTTGTGCACCTTCTAACCAATGAAAAGACAATTATGACACTATTCATCTTCGCAACATGGGAAAATATATCCCCATAATCAATAACTTCCTTTTGAGAATACCCCTTAACAACAAGCAATTCATTTTGTCTCCAAATATTACCCTAAGAAGTGTACTTAATCGTATAGACCCACATACACCTCACAATAATATTTTCAATAGGTTGATGCTCGATTCCAAGAGAGAATTATATTTATCCTTCATTTCCCTTTCCCTCTCAATAATCCAACAAACTCCTTATATGACTTATGATTAATGACATCCACATGTTTTAATTAAATTACAATAAAACATAACACAATTAAAAGGGAATAATGATTATTCATAAATAGATAAGTGACATTCCTAATCATATATAAATTATGTAAATTTGATAAATTGAATAGTTCACTCATTCTCAAAAATAGTACAAGAGGTAAAGACATGAGAAATGGAACACACCGACCCATCTTGATTTACAAAAAGTGAGTTAGTGGGTTCAAATGATGAAATAACTTTTAGGGTTATTAGTTAACAATGAGACCTTTTGTTAGTTTTTTTCAAGCTAATCTTAAAATATCACCTAATTTGACTATGAAAAGTTACCCATTTTAATTTATGACGATTGGACGAGGGTTGGAAAAGGTTGTAGTAGTGAGATACATTCGGGGCCATATTTATGAAAGGGTTAGGAAACCATCTTGTGGGCCATGTGACACAAAACCAAAAGTGGAAGAATATTTGCTAGGGTGAAAACTATCTTGTCTAGATTGTAAGTGGTTATGATAGTGTTAAACCGAACATTGAGGACAACTAAGCGGACTAGAGAGTGTTCAAAATGGGGAATATGTGTGAATAATGCTAACTTTGTATTACTCGAACGAATGTAAAAAAGGTACAAAAAGTGTTGTTACAAGTGTTTTGGACCAAATAAAGAGTACTTGCAAATTTCTCCATTTTAATATAGTATTGAATAATGATGGATTATATAAGAATAATAGAAAACATAAACCTACGAATCTTAATCATATGATGATGTAGCTATAAGTCTCACCAATGTAACATGTAATTCGGTGAACACATAGAAATTGGAAGTAAATTAATACTCAATAAAGATTTATACATTTTTAAAGTTGAAAAATTGAAATAGTCAATCTTCGGAAATTGATATAAGTGAGTACAAGGACAACCACATTTAATCGGCATAAAAACTACGATGCCATTATATTAATCACTTAAAGAGTGTCATGGAGTGTACATGCCCCAAATGTAGTAATTATCGACTTGAGAGAGATTTCCTTGTTGGGAAATAGTAAAATCTCTAAAACTACACTCGATATGGAAATGTGACTTTTATTAGGAGGATGTCACACAAATAACTCATAGAGGAGGTCACGTAAACTACTCATTTGTATAAATATATTGATAAATTAAATATTTTAACTTGTGCAATGTGGAAATCATGTGATGCAAGGGGAAGGGCTACTTGTTAGTGTAATATTCTATTTGCATTGATATTAAGTTGATTTAGATTAGCTTAACTATACTAGGTTTTCATATTGCACACATCGTAGGTTTATAATATAATTAGTGACCTCACTACTCACTTGCACTAATATTATTAACTTTAGGTTACCTAGTTAACAATACTAGGTTTGCATATTGCACACCTCGTAAGCTTAGAATAAGATAAACGACTTCACTAATCACTTGCCCCACATCCCACATGTTCTAATTATATTTCTATCACTTAAAACATGTGTCACTCAAATGGTTAAATGAAAATTTGGTTCACAAATCTTACGTTTGCTTGGTCAAAAGCAAATTTGGAACCCAACTTTTGCTTTTACTTTATATTAACCACCTATGCTTGTATATCATGATTTGTTCACTAATAAATACACAATATTTATTTATCCGTTTCTAAGTTTTATTCATGGCTGGTGTGATTCCACATTGAGGAGTTTTTGGGTATTTATTCTCTCTTCTTACATGGTGTCAAAACATGTGGAGATTCCTACATGGTATCAAATCCTTTCTTTATCAAGTGAAATTATCGGATATCAAAGACTTTTAGCTTCTTCTACACTCTTACATATTGCTCTAACCATATTTCACATTTTTTGGCCAATAACCATTCTGCATTTTAATTTGTTTTTAACATTAGAAATTTTAAGTTATTACCAATATTTTTATTATAATATACACAAAAATATTTGATTTAAAAAAAAAAAAAGGATTTTCACTTCACGAGATATTTTTGTGTGATTTTTCGAAGTTTCTAAGTGGACAAGCAAAGAGGATAAGGTTTCATACAACATAAAATTATAATTTTTTTTGCAAGTTCAACATTTAGTCATATATTTCTAGATTTTTCTACGATATATGATATCACGAGCTCTTGGAGTTAAAGTTTGCATGTGAAAATTAACAAAGAAAAGTTAAGGGGGTCTACCTTGACAGTGTTACAACATATATTTTAGATGGTGACACTCATTTTTTCGCCAACACCTATGTGTTCATAAGCACCACCACCACCATGTCTTTTCAAGTCTTTAAGAAACCCAATTCTATAAACAAACTTGTTTTCTTATACATATGTTTAAATCACACATTTGTTGTCTTGGTTAGAAGACCCTTATTAAGGTATTTGGTTTGTAGGTAGGCATGGGGTCAAATCTTCCCTAATTTATTTTCACCAAACATACCCATGGGTTATTATTTAAATAAAATTTTGTCCGCAACAATACGTGAAATGCGCTTATTTATTAGTGTTAGTTTCATATTACTTAAATAGTAACTCATAAACGATTGAAACTACTTAACTATTTTGTAACCATCTTTCACATAGTAAAATGATGGACACACAATGATAATATGTGTATTTCGCTTCATATATTCTAATCTTGCTTTATTCTTACCGGAGAGTCGGGAAAAATATATTATATTAATTCAATATTTAGTCACATTTTTGATGAAAAGAGATCTTATATTATATTAATTCAATAAGATACATGATAAATTTCAACAAAAAAAGTGGGTATATGAGAGCATGCCCAAAACCACAAACAAGCTAGGCCGAGCCTAGGAGAATGAGAAACAAACTAGGTCGAGCCTAGGAGAAAACAAAAACTAGGCAGTGCCTAGAGGATTACAAAAACCAAATCAAGAAGCAACAACAAACATGCTCAAGCGGGTGGATCGTGATCATCGACTAGCTTTGAGCAGGTAATGTCTTTACCAACATCTAGATATCCCAGCCAGTGGGATTTTCTTCTTCTTCTTAGTCCGCCTCTCCTCGAGTGGGGATGGCGAGGCTAAGGTGAGGAAATTTTTCGGAAGATGGTGGCGGCTGGGGCGGATTCCACCCATCAACAGTGTCTTTGTGCGTGAGGTGCTGGGAGAGCCCCACCCGTGTTGGTGAGTTGGTGACCCCAACCCTGTTGGTGAGCTTGCGAAGGACTCCTTTGTTGGTGAGGCGCGATGACCCCAACCATGTCGGTGAGCTGGTGAATAACTTCTTTGGTGAAGAGGGTTTGGGAGAGCGTTGAGCCAGCTAAAAGCATGCCATTGTGAACGGCTACATTGACCACCACGACTAGGTGGCGAGGAGCGCCTAGTTGGAGAAGGTGGCACACGGGCAACATTACATGGGGCTTCCCCAGTGTCGCAGCAGGGTTTGGAGGTGGTCCACCTCTAACGTGACTTTGTTCGCCTAGACTTGTATCTCTACAACAACACATTTGAGATCACCATAGATTTGTTATAAATAGAAAAATGTTGATCAACTGTAGAATTAGCAAAGAAAAAAAGCATTTCTTTCTTTCCATATCCAAAAAAGAATTTCCCCTCTGAAAACATGCCAAATTTGGGTGAACATAGGTAGAAGCTTGGGATTATCCCCAAAAGGATATGTTGCCAAGTAAAAGCAATGCGGTCTAAGTGGAAAGAAGAATGAATGAATCTAGTTCTAGGAAAGCTGAGCTTTTAGACAAAACTAGAAAAGATGCAAAATAGTTTCCAAATGGCCGCAAAATGGGCATTTGGGAGTGAGACCCCAATTTGAACAAGGCGAGCCCGATAGGGAGACCTTGGTGCAAAATACACTAGAGGAAATGGGCAATCTTGGGCTCCACACAGATAGACCAAACAATGTCAAATCACCTACTCCAGGAGGACGAGTGGGACTGAATTCCCCATCGCGTGTTGAGTTTATCCACCATGGGCAGATGAGGGCAAAAGCCAATGGTAGCCTTTATTGGCT
The DNA here is from genome assembly GCA_018340775.1 of Taxus wallichiana var. yunnanensis. Classification (NCBI taxonomy): domain Eukaryota; kingdom Viridiplantae; phylum Streptophyta; class Pinopsida; order Cupressales; family Taxaceae; genus Taxus; species Taxus wallichiana. The sequence goes on along the minus strand of CM031244.1, from coordinate 434,584,235 downwards.
GAGTAGTTGTGAAATGGAGTATCCACATACCATTTCTAGTCCATCCACCAAGGGTGAGAAGAATGCACAACTATTTTGTGCAACATGTGGTCAGGGACCGAGTTGATCACTTCATTATAACTAGCCTGATCTTGGTTGGAAGATGAAAATGAGTTTTAATTTCAGGCCAAGAGAACCAAGATTGCGAGTGTTTGTAGAATAAATCTTGAATGGTGTGAATTTCATGTTTGAAAAATTTGAGTGCGGAGATTCCGGAACTTCTGCAAGACACTTATCATGTGCCTGGAATATCGGTGACCACCAGAGGGATTGATGGTTAATGGAAAGCCCATTACGAAAACCGTCACCTTTCCATTGAAGCCAGGGTTTGATGCATTCCCATGCTTTCCAAATGCTCTTGAGCACAAAAGTGCCAATCACTTTGACAGAGCACTGGGGTTATGAGCAGATTGATAAACCCCAATCCTTTCCACGTAAGGCGGCCATAAGGTGAGCCTTCTTCAATGCCATGTCGTAGGAGCACTTTCCAAGCTTCTTGGCCAGTGATGCTTCTAACAATCCATTTTGCGCAAAGTGCCCGCCCTTGGCGTTGAATGTCAATAAGGCCAAGCCCCCAGAGTTGTGGGGAAGGCAACATATCTCCCAAGCCACATGATGAAAACCTCTTCCTGTAGAGGCGTTAGCCCATAGAAAGGCTTTGAGAAACTTTTCAGCTTTTGAATAGAGGCTTTGGAAGGAACCCAACACGAAGAGTAATAAACATGTGTGGCCGCAAGAACTTTGGAACAAATTTGGAATTTCCCAGCCAATGATAAAGGTTTGGTAAGCCAATATTCATTTTTGGCCACTCTTTGAATAACATACTACGAGCTCTTGGTAGAGAGGCTTGAAAAGCAAAAGGAATACCAAGGAATTTAAAATATTTCCATGAGCTAGAACCTTCCATTCAAAAGTGGTGAGCCAATTAGGTGCAGGAAGGAAAGATTGTCGATAGCACTGGGTTTTTTGCCATTGAATTGAGGAACTAGACGCTAAACAAAAATATCCAGGCATTGCATGACATTGCGAATGTTGGCTTCATCTTCAATGAGTGTAAGAAAGGAATCATCTGTGAAATGACCATTTAGCAATTGAGAATTGGGTGCAAAAGGTAGCGTGATTCCCCTAACAAGCCCCTGAGATTTGGCGTGGGCCAATAAATACCCAAATCCTTAGCCAACACATAGAGCACAGGAGCCAAAGGGCAGCCTTGGTGAATGGAGTGAAAAATCCCAAAGGGTTCGAGCTGATGCCATTGATAGTGATCGAGAAAGAGGCATCTGCAAAAAAGCATGTTGACAGATTGAATAAAAATGGGGCCAAAGCCAAGGGCTTGGAGCATGGAAAGAATAAATGGACCATTCAATCGATCATATGCTTTCTCAAAATCAATTTTTATGAACATGACAGATTGATTGGATCGTGAGCCCATTCCATGCCCTCCCAAACAACAATGATGTTATCCAGGATATAACGTCCTGAATGAATCCTGTTTGTTTTGGCTGAATAACATCCGGGAGGATATTGCGAAGCCGCATAGCCAAAGCTTTGGAAATGATTTTGTAGGAGACATTCAATAGGGTGATAGGCCACCAACAAGTAATTTGCTCTGGGTCTCCTTGTTTAGGAATGAATTTAATGTTCCCCTTGTTGATTCGTGGCCCTAAGGATTGGTTTGAAATCCCTCGAGATAAACTTGAAAAAGGTCTTGACCGATTGAATCCCAAAGGGCTTTGTAGAACTCGCAAGGGAACCCATCACAACACTGAAGCTTTATCATTGGCCATTTGCATGGTAGCATCATGAAGGTCTTCAATGGTGAGCATTCGGTTGCATATCACCTTTTGAGCCTTGGACAACTTGCATGACACAACACCCAGACATTGATCAAGAGCAACTTGTCGAGTTGCAGAGGGTTGTTGAGCTTGAAACACAAGCTTGTAGTGGCGCACAAAGGCTTGCAACATAAGTTGGGGATCGGTAACCCGAGCTCCGCCTTCCATGATGGCCTAAATTTTTTGAGATGGTTTCTTGGCTCTGAGGGAAAGAAAGAATTCTTTCGAGACTCGATCGCCAATTTTGAGCCAGTGCAACCGGGCTCGGATTATGTGCTCCTTAGCATTGTAATTGTCAACAATTTGAATTTTTGGTGAAGCTTTGCAACATGAAGTTGCAGAGTTTCAGAGAAGGGATCACCTTGAAGCACCACCACCGCTTGACTAAGAGCGAGGTGTTAGCGGAGTATGAGCGGTGCCTGATTTTGGCTAGTTGTCTACCATAGATTCTAAGGAATCTAGTTGTCTCGAGTCATCGCGTCCTCCCACCATTGAATCAGTTGGTATGCATAGGTGGATGATAACGTTGGCAATGACTAGGCCAGGGAGTTAAGTTCCACACACACTTGATATGATTGAGTGTGGGCCCATGTTGCATCAAGGCAATATTAAGGAAGAATTGGCCTTTATGACAAAAAGTGTGTGTATCATGCCAAGTGATATGAAATTGTATTGGAGAGTGATCGAAAGGACAAAGTCAGGCATGACCTCCACTGGCATGGAATAAATGCTATCAAACTCAAAATAATCTTGAGCTGACAACATAGCTCTGTCGAGCCATTTAAGTACTCGATTTGTTCCTCCTCGGAGATTGGACCAAGTAAACCATGCTTTTGATGTGGGAAAGCGAGAGGCATTAGGGTCATAAAACCCAAACTTATTATGCATAAAAACCATGCCTCCCTTTTGCCAAGTGTCCACCTCATCGGCAAGTGGCCACATTTATCAATGGGTGACTCAACCATATTAAAATCTCCACTTATGACCCAATACACATCGGGAATTGTGTTGGCGATCCACCGCCACAGATCGTCCCTTTCGGCCGCATCGTTAGAGGCGTAAATATTAATGAGGCCAAAAGGGTGATGCCATCAACATTAAATAGGACCCATATGGCATGGTTGGTGGGGTCGATGCCATGGTCAATTAACAAGGGCTGCCATTTGGGGCAAAAAGGGAAATTAAACCCCCATGCCCTGCTTCATGATTACTATAGAAAGCCAAGCTGTCAGGCCAGATGGATTTATAAACCATCTACAACTGAAAACCTGTAATTTTCACCTCTTGCAAAAACAAAACATCCAAATTTGCAAATCTTTGCCGAGTTTCACGAAAAACATATTTATGACAAGAGTCTATAAGAACCCTAACATTATAAGATAGACAATTCATGGGAAACGATGGTCAAGAACCATGTCACCATCCTCCAAGCCATCAAGGGCGTCATATTGGTTTTGTAGGAATTGAGCAGTATTATCTCAGAAAAATATTGTCATTCAATTTTTTTTTCCGTTTGTCATGCTTAATAGGTCGGCCTTGGTGATGGCCATAACATATGAATAGTATATATAGGGGATTGTAGGTAGTAGTTCATTATCATTTGAGCATTTGAGTCTTATTATATGGTTTGGAGGTTGCCCCCTCGAAGTGGCGAAGCTATTATAATTGCATATTGAGATCATTATTCTGAAATATTGTGTTATTTGGTGTTATATTTGCTGCTCATAATCTGAATTATACTAGTAATTTCATTACAAGTGGTATCAGAGCTGCGATCTGGGCCAAAATTAGGGCAAAAACCTAATTTTTGTTTCCATAATATATTTTGAACCAGAGAGAATTGGTGGGAGATATTTTTACCAGAGTTGTGAAACATTTCAAGTAAGGTTCCCTGAAAATTTCAGACTTTTTGATTTATTTTGCACAAGTTATTACAAATTTAGGGTTTTTCATAAAATGCTCCCTAGGGTGCAAATTGTGGAATTTTTTCAAGTTCTTTACATTTTTGAAAATCTAAAAAAAAATAGTATTAGTATCTTCTCTGTTTTTTTTCTGTTCGGCTGAATTTGTATCGAAACCCTAAACCCTAAGGTTTGATATCATGGTGGGGCCTTCCACAAGAGCAAAAAAGAATCGGTTACTCCGGGTAAAACCCCAGATAAAGATGGGATAGTGATTGAAGAGATGGATTCAGAAGGGGTAAATACAGATTCCTCAGCACTAGGGTTTACTTCAGTTGATCATAAGGTGAGCCAACTTGAGTATGAGCTGTGAAATGTACAATCTGAGATGGCCTCTAAAGGAGACATAGCCCAAATCAATCATCGGTTGGATGATATCATGCAACATGTAAAGGGTAAACAGTATGGCCCAAATCCATCCCATATCAACCAAGGAGGATCTTCAGTTCAAAATCATGGACAAAATAACCATGTTGGATCACTTTTCAGCTTGATCGAGAATCAACTTATTCCATGACCACGGAACATGATGCGAAAGTGGATATGCACAAATTTGATGGTAAAGATCCCTGAATTGGATAAATCAAATGGAGAACTTCTTTGAGCTACATCAAACACCATCGGGACAAAAGGTGACATTGGCATCCTGTATCTTGAACCGAGACCAATTCGTTTGGTATCGATGGTTATGTGCTCGGAGAGGCGAGAAGAATGGTCTCGGTGTCACTTGGACAATTTTTACCGAGGAGTTGCGATTGCACTATAGTTCGGTGTTTGAGAGAACTACTTTAGTCAATTAGCAAAGTTATGACAAAAAGGATCGAGTCAAAGATTATGTGCATCAATTCAGAACCTATCCTTAAGGGTGGAGAATATACGAAAGAGAAATTGAATGACCTATTTCTTGGGGGTCTTAAGGACCACATCGAGCATGAGGTACGTATGTTTAATCCACTCAAGCTTTCTGATTCTATTATCATGGCACGTCGAGTAGAGGAAAAATTTCTTTGTAGTAGGAGGCCACCTTTCATTAACACGAAAGACCGTAGTAGTATCTCTTCCCCTTCATTTTCTAGGCAATTAGAGTGACTCCTCAACAAATGGAAGAAAAAAGAGAAAAAAGGATTATGTTTTAAGCTGTGATAGCAAATATGGACCGGGACACAAATGTCTTTGAGAAGAAGTTGTTCTATATTGATGGAGGTAATGAGGATGATGAGGATGCTGAAATTATAGGAGAGGCTGAGGAACCAGTAGAAGATGAAGTAGAGGATCACCAACCTACAATTTCTTGCCATGCATTGTCAGGTATTAGTACTCCTCAAACACTCAAGGTTATTGGCTATCTCAAAAAATAGAAGGTGACGGTGTTGATTGACTCTGGGGAGTACTCATAACTTCATAAATAGTAAGTTAGTTGCCCGCCTCAATTGTTTTATTTACCCAACTCAGAAATGCAAGTTATGATTGCGGATGGTGGGACAGTCAAGTGCACAGGAAAGTGCCATAGTATCAAGCTTTCCATGGGAGACTACATGTTAGACTCACCTATGTTTGCTATTTCTATGGGAGGGGCAGATATTGTTTTGGGTGTCGATGGCTCCTGACCTTAGGTCTTATAGAGATGAATTTCAAGAATTGTTCATGCGATTTCATTCAGATGGAAGGACAATACAATTGAATGGGATGGTAGCTAAGTCTCCACAGATTATTAGCTCTCATCAGATGCAGAAGGTTCTCAGAAAAGGAGTAGATGGATTTATAGCAAAGTTATTTTCCATAGAAGTACAAAATATAGAGTCTTGATACCCGATCTTGAGAAAGATTGTTGATGCTCACTCATCTATTTTTGATGCAATTCCAAAGGGACTACCACTAGTTAGGGGGATCATGATCATGCCATTGGTTGATTCAGGAGGCAAACACCTAACATCGAGACCATACGAGATACCCATATTCCCGAGAAAAGTGAGATCGAGAAAATGGTTCAGGAAATGTTGAAGGTAGGTATCATCAGGCCTAGCAGAGTGCATATTCTTCACCAGTGGTCATGGTACGTAAGAAGGATGAAACATGGAGGATGTGTCTAGATTACGAGAACTCAACAAGTACACCATCAAAGATAAGTTTCCTATTCCAGTAATTGATGATTTACTTGATGAATTGCATGGTGCTATTTATTTCACAAAATTAGATCTTCGTTTGGGGTACCATCAAATTAGAATAAAAGAGGAAGATGTTCATAAAATGGCTTTTAGGACTCATGAGGGCCATTATGAGTTTTTGGTAATGCCTTTTGGTCTTACAAATGTGCCTTAACCTTTCAAAGCTTGATGAACACTTTTTTTAGGCCATTTTAAGGAAATTTGTATTAGTTTCTTTGATGACATATTGATTTCTAGTAAGACATGGGAAGAACACTTACTGACATGTAAATAAAGTGTTGGAAGTTTTGGAGAAACATACTCTCTATGCAAAGCCATCTAAATGTTCTTTTGGTGTCAAGAGGTAGAGTACTTGGGTCACATTGTATCCCATGAAGGCGTCAAAGTTGATCCTCGAGAAGATCAAAGCTATGGTGGAATGGCCAGAGGCCCAAAACTCTCAAAAATCTTCGTGGGTTCCTAGGACTAACAAGGTACTACAGAAGATTTGTGTGGGGATATGGTAGAATAGCAACCCCACTCACTGCATTGCTAAAGAAGGATGCCTTCCATTGGACAGACTTAGCCACTAAATCCTTTGAGTAGTTGAAGGAAGCCTTGTGCAGCACCCCAATTTTGGCTACTCCCAACTTCTCAAAAACCTTCATTGTTGAATGTGACACTTCAGGATCAGGATTGGGAGTAGTTCTAATGCAAGAAGGAAGACCAATTGCATTTGAGAGTCACCAATTCAAAGGAAAAGATCTGCTCAAACCATGTCTATGAGAAAGAAATGATGGTTATTCTTCATGCGGTCAAGCAATGGAGGCCCTATCTCATGGGTAGACACTTAAGGTAAAAACTGATCATGATAGTCTCAAATACTTTTTGGAGCAAAGGTTATCATCTGAGGAACAACAAAAGTGGGTAACAAAAATGTTGGGTTATGATTTTGAAATCATATACAAAAAGGGTAAAGAAAATGTAGTAGTTGATGCGTTGTCCAGAAGGGATACATCCGCAGATGCCTTACTATGTGGAATGTCCATGTTGATGCCGATTGGGTGGATGAAGCAAGATTGGAATGGGATCAAGACAAGGATACACAATCTCTAATACAAAATATCAAGCAAGGATCTATGACATCTAACAAATTTGAGTGGAAAGGTAATGCCCCTATAGTACGAGGACAGGTTATACTTGAGTAAAGATTTTGAGTTGAAGCATAAGATTCTTGCGAGAGCTACATGCCTCTTTGTTGGAGGACACTCTGGGTTTTTGAAGACATATCATAGAATAAAAAGAGAATTATTTTGGGAAGGACTCAAGGGGATGTACAAAATTTTGTATCGAGTGTTTAGTGTGCAGCAAGAACAAAGGGAAGCAATTAAGACACCAGTGCATGCTGACCCTTACGATTCCTAGCGAGAGATGGGAGGAGGTCTCCATGGATTTCATCACTGGATTGCCTTGTTCAGAGGGTAAGAATGTTATTTTCGTGATTGTGGATAGGCTCACAAAATATGCCCATTTTTGTGCCCTATCACATCCATTTTGCAGCTATCTGATCATGACTATTTTTTTGGAGACAGTTCAAAGGCTACATGGAACCCCAAAGATAATTGTAAGTGATCGTGATCCTATTTTCACAAGTAATTTTTGGATGGAATTATTTTCATGTTTGGGTACTCAGCTAGCTCACAGTTCATCTTATCATCCTCAAACTGATGGGCAAATGGAAGTGGTCAACAAATGCTTAGAGGGTATCTACGTTGTTTTGTATCAGATAAGCAGGAAAGATGGATTAAATGGCTACCACTTGCAGAATGGTGGTATAACACATCTTTTCATACCTCTTCTCAAATGACCCCATTTTTAGCATTATATGGTTACCATCCACCTTCTATCACTTCCTCCTTGAGGGTGAAAACTAAGGTCAGAGATGTTGAGGAACACATTCAACATCAACAACAGGTTTTGGCTAGTTTGAAGGAGAATTTAGCATTAGCACAAAACAGGATGAAACAACAAGCAGATCAACATCGTAGTGAAAGACATTTTGAAATTGGTGATTTGGGTTTTGTACGTCTCAGCCTTACAAACGAGATGTCTCTAAAAAAAAGAAAAAGGACAACAAACTTGCTCCTAAATATTATGGCCCTTATCAGGTTCTACAGAAAATTGGTAGTGTTGCTTATAAACTAGAGTTGCCTCCATCTTCACACATACACCCAGTATTCCATGTTTCATGCCTGAAGAAGGTTATTGGACAGAAATTTGAAGCCCAGACAGAGTTACCAGAACTTGATGAGGAAGGAAGAATCATTTTGGAGCCAGAGAAGATTCTGCTGAACACGTCTTAAGAGGTGAGAACCGAGAGACATTAAGGAATATCTGATCAAGTGGAAGAATCGAGCATAGAAGATGCAACCTGGGAGGATGAAGGTTTTTTGCAACAACATCCAGGATTATTCAACGTTGAGGACAACGTTGGTTTGAAGGGGAAGGGCATGCTACGCCCTTAACCTATTGCTTGTATTAGGATATGAGTAGCCGACTTGTGGCTTACCATATCATTTTATTATATCATTTATACTTTCTCATGCTTAATAGGTCGGCCTTGGTGATGGCCATAACATATGAATAATATATATAGGGGATTGTAGGTAGTAGTTCATTATCATTTGAGCATTTGAGTCTTATTATATGGTTTGGAGGTTGCCCCTCGAAGTGGCGAAGCTATTATAATTGCATATTGAGATCATTATTATGAAATATTGTGTTATTTGGTGTTCTATTGCTGCTCATAATCTGAATTATACTAGTAATTTAACATTACCTCATGGAACACTTTCGGAACGAACTTCCTGGGTCGTTTCACCGACGACGCCATCAAGCTCAAAGCTCCACTCTCCACCCAATTGTAATAAAAGGGTTTGAAGATGGTGAGGTCATTTTAAAGGGAACACCCAAAGGGTGAGAAAACCTAGGAGAAACTATAGTAATAAATTCTCGTAGAGCCGAAAAGGCCGCGGTATGACGGTGGAACAAGTAAAACCCTAACAAAGCCGACTCCAGTTTTCACCTTAGGAGCACATAGTCTTCTCACATCTAAACCGATCACTCAAGCTTCTCTTTCTTTTCAGCGTGCATTCTTAGTTACATTTTTCGAATATCGAGGACACACCAATGAAATAACCGTGAATCTTGAAATTTGTGACATCATTAATAATGATCATGGGAAAACCAAATATGTTATCAAAGCATATAAAAATCTTGTAAACAATTGTGTACATTTTTCAAGTTATTGAAATAAATGTTTTCAAGAGATGGATAAGATTTTGAAGAAAATATGAAGGGATATTTCCAACACAAACCAAATGAAGCCTTTGTTGAAAATACACGGATGCTGAAATTAATGAACTCATTGATAGAGAATGCATTTTTTAAAAGAATCACAACACTTTGAATACATGAAGGAATCTAGTGTAGGTAAAACTCGACATGGATAATTGTCCATATAATTTGGGAGTTTGTGGATCTCAAGAATTTACCCTTATGAGGGTCACGAGACAACTTGATGGAGCGTTGTGGGAGTATCTAAGTATGGATGGTTGGGAGATTTTGTAATTTGGGAGTTTGGGGAGGTAGAATCTAGAAACTCAAGAATTCAACTTGGTAACTACACCTTTACGATGGTCGAGAGGTAGATTTATGGAGTTCTACTGTCAAAGCTTTATTTTCAAAAGGAAAATATTTTGAAGAATGCACGGTCTTGTTTGTTTATGTTATTTTAATCTTATGTCAATATGTTCTATAGTGTAAGCCTTAAGAGGGGGTATTAAAATATAAGGTTTAATATAAGGCTTATTTATTAGTGTTAGTTTCATATTAGTTAAATATTAACTAATAAATGGTTGAAACTACTTCAACCACTTTGTAACCATCTTTCACATAATAAAATGATGGACACACAATGATAATGTGTGCATTCTAGTTTCTTTTCATCCATTCTTTGTACATTCTAATATTTCTTTATTCTTTATCTCTCTACATATTCTAACACTTAACATGTCTAAGGATTGAATCCCATAGCCTATGTGTTTGGATTTTACCCTTTAATATTATTTAACTATCCCCATATGACCACCTTCGCATTGAGTTTAGTCTCCAATTCTATATTTTTAACCCTTGCACGATCTTAAGGTGTTAGTTTGGAGTGACATTTTCTAGGAGCCATAACTTTTGATCCGAATGCCTGGATGGTTGATTTTTTCTCACTTTTCATATGTTTTCAAGCTCTACATAGTGGTGGGATCATTTTAAAATTTTGGTGCATGATTTTATAGAAATTACATATTTTTCTAGAGGTTTCCTCTCAATTCTCATGTTTAGACCTTTGGAGGGCTATAACTTTTGATTAATCAATAGATCTCAATGTTGTTTGTTTAAAAGAGCGTATATTTTTGAAATCTTCACAAAGATACCTTCATAATAGTTCTATTATGCATAATATTGTGTTGTTTCCAATTTTTTTACATATTTTTAATTGATAAATCAACGATAAATGCACTATTTTATAATTTTTCACCTACTTTTACGTAGAGGATCTTTTTTGTCTTTTAAAGACAATTTTTGGAATGGGCTCATTTTCTTGTTGGTTTGCATGCAAACTCTTGTAGTGGATTTTATATTGTAAAAAAAATTATTGTAAATAGTCTGGGAGGGGTTTCTTAAGTTTTTTTTGTTTGAGGTCAATTACATGACACTTTTTGCCATCATCTTTTGTAATCCCTTCCAGCCAAGAGCTCCATACTCTCACATAAAAAAATAATAACCCGCTTTCGATAATGTCATACTATTTTATGAAGTATGTACATTTCAAGAAGACATGGTTATATTTTTTGAAGAAAATAAATACTAGAAAAACACCCTATTGCTCTCACTAATTTATAAAGACACCCTCACTTTGTCATTGTAGGATAAATTTGAATGCTTTTCATGTCAAATCTTCACCATAAACACTCCTTTAAGTGATCCTAATCCACTTAACACCCACTTACACTCTCATATGTCCAATCATGAGTTTACCATTGTACCTTATGCACCCATTGTTGCACTTATTGCAACACCCACTATCAATCCTTCTATAATTGTATTTGGATCATTTGAGAGGCACACAAATGGTTTTTCTTCCCACATACTTCTATGCATGGGTCATTCTAGTGGAGGGATAGGAAAACATATTAGGGCATTGTTCCCCTATCCAACTTGTTCACTTAATTGCTCGTCATGACATTAGATATAATGAAAATGATTCTTAATTGTGTTCACGTCATGCATGATCACAAGTTTTTGTTTTCTCCACCATTTGGGATGACATTGAGTGACACATGACTCCTTTTGTACTTCCACTTAGGCATAAGAGATCACTTGAGACTATTTTAGTCACCTATGAGAGACATGGAACTTTTACAAATGATTCCTTATATGCACATGTTTATGCACATAAAGACAATATTACATGCATGAATTCCATTCTACCATTCAAAATCACTTAAGATAGATCTCAAATCAATTGTGGTGAGATTTTCAGCCATAATTGTGGATATTATACCAACATGGATCCTCCACCATTTAAATGCATCATCTAAAAACTTTCCATACTACTTAGTATTGCCCCTTGTGTTGTTCTTTATAAACCGTAACGATAACTAATCAACCATTTTTCCTATTGTAAAGGTCAATGTGGAATTGTACCAATTTAATTGTAAAAAAATTAAGTTTCCTTAAGCATGAGGGTAGTTTGAAGTTAGGTAAAGTGTTAAATTGTTGCAGAGAAATTTAATTAAATATATGCTAATATAAAATAATTCATATAAAGGAAAGAGGAAAACAAACAAAGAACAAATAGAAAAATATGAAAGCAAAAAATGGAAAATAATTGAAAAATATAATCTATAGTATTATTGATCGATATCGACATAAAGTGAAAAGCTGTATGCCTAGATTTGAATCACATGCAAGATTTGTTAGTCGATATGAAAATCACCAAATCAATGCTACTAAAAATAATGGGCTTATGTTGCCATTGAAAAAGTGAGGGACAATCATGGGTTATTTTAATGAATAAAGTGGGTAAACTTCTTGATCTGAATCTATAACCTGCACATAAACACACTTAGAAAAATTTTAGTTGTTTTTGGTGGTTAGGGGACCTGCCTCGATCAGATCCCTAACCATTTAAGGAGATAAAATACATTTTATTGAGAAAAAATGAAAAACAATGCATAAAAATGGAAAGTATGCATGACTTAGTCATAGATCAATCGTAGTTGTGATTCACTAAAAATCGCATGGAGATCGCAAGCCAATTACGATTGTGTGATCGATTGTTATCCCAAATTTTCCCCTGAAGAAAATTTGGTCAAGATAACTCCTGCACATAAGGAAATTATGAAGGAAATGACTCAGACCCACGAGCTCACATTCCAGGATGACAAACAGTTACAGGTGGGCTCGGAAATGAAGGAGCAGTGTCACAGAGAAGCCAGGAGCAAGAAGGAAAAGAAGCGGTGAAGTTTCAAGGTCTTCGGGCTCAAAACCGTCAGGAAAGAATCCAGAATCGACTAAGTATGGAAGATCCAACAGAGAGAGAGCCATGTGTCCTAGTGGTGCTTCTCCAAAGATGAATCCATAAAGGGAGGCTCAAACAAGCCCCGCATCTCCACGTGTCCCAGGTCAAAGTGGGCCGTTGGGGGTTTTCTGAGTTTTGTGTTTCGTAGAAAGAGGGAAAAAGATAAATTACGGACCCACAAGCCTGATTTTTGCTCTAATCTAGCTGCCACGTGTCCCATATAAAAAAGGGAAGCCCAAACGAGTGCCAAGCTACCGCGTGGCCCTAGTAGGTGAAAATGGAGAAAAGTCTTCAGGCCATTAACGCATAATCCAATCTCTTCAACTACTAGATCTGATTCAATTCAATCCACCGGGGAACCAGAAGTGACATATTGTGGGTGGATTTGCAAAAGGCATTGATATTTAGTGGTTGAACTTTCAAAGTGGGATTCGATGCATTTCTCATGGTGGTTGGAGCAGGATTCGAATTTTCCCTCTTCTCTCTCTTTTCTTTCTATATATACTGTAACACTTCTCGTTTGAGAAGGAGAGACATTATGGGCATAGAGAAACTCTATCAAATTTGTTTCGACGCCATTTTTGAGCAAGCGAACCTTCTCCTACACCTGGAAAATGTATTTGTGCCTCTATTCCAGAAATGTAATGGTTTGTGCACCTTCTAGAGTAATAAAAACGTGTTTTTGTGGTGTTCTTCAACCCTTTGCATCGTTTTGTTGTTTCTCCGTGCCTCTCCCTTCTAGATTTGTTTTTCTATGCATGTATTTCACATTTGCAGGTGCAGGATGTTGTGTTTCATGGAGTTTAATGGTGAATTTGAAGATCTGGGCCGTGTCACTTCTGTTTGACCTCCCTCATCTCCATTTTTTTGTTTCTTTCTCCCTCAACATAATATCTCGCTTCCTTTGCTGGTGTATCACTACTTTAGTGTAGGCTCTATTTTTTCCCTCTTTCTCTCTCCTTGGTTCCTTAGAATGGTTAGATTAGGTTAGATTTAGTTTTCCTGCACTGGAGTAGCTCATGGCAGGTAGTTTAGGAAGAGGAACCAACCTTCTCTAGAGGATCATTCCCATTTGCAAGTCCCACAGCTTGGGGAATGATCCAATGTTATGAAAATCACACCAAATGACCCTACCTTAGAAAAGAAAATCCATAACTCATTTGGGGGTGCTATGATTTCGCACTAATAGTTTTGGCATGCCCGATGGGAGAGGTCTGAAGCACCTTACCACTTCACTTCATTATGTTCGATGTGCTCTTGGTGAAGATTTCAGCCTTTGGAGGCACTTTCAAGCACATCTGGTGACTCCATCTGGTCAACAACCCATCCTCTATGAGTTGCAGACCTTCTTCCCATCCATTTCCACCCATTATTTCTTCCATCTCCTTCATCTTCTTCAATCCCATGAAGTTGTGCAATCATGACTTCTTTCCCACCATGGAATTCTCAATTTGCAACAACAAGAACTATTTCCCTCCATCCCCACAGTTTCAAAATCCTCCTCCAAATTAGTTTTATAAGCCCCATTATCCCAAAAATGCATACAACCCCCTTTTTTCTAACCAAAATGTTTATGAAGAACAGGTTTATGCAGATGATGGTGGAAACTCCTTGGCTGAAGCTGATTTTGAGAGGCAGATGCAAAATATTGAGATGGACATGATGCAGCTCAGAGTCAAGTGCTCCATAATGGCAGCTGAAGTTGGCTACAAGGCCCCTTGTCCATGGGTCGGCCCTGTACTAGGCTGGTTTAGTGCCCAACACAAGTTGCACCTCATCACTGAGATGTTGCCCTAGATTACAGAGTGGGCGGAAGGAATGGAGGCTCAAAATCTAGTGTGCCTTCCATCCCTTCTGCTCCATCCTCCCATTTTCTTCCAAGTCCCCTCTGCCTAGTTGTACCATAAATGAATAGACCCCCTACCAACGCACCTTCCCAACCAACATCATCATGTTCGATGACTACAGGACAATTGAAGAATGGTGTGACTCATACGACTCCGATTGGGAAGAGGAAATCATACGGGTGCCTATTCTAGATGAAAATCAGTTAGCTCCAGAGGGCGCGGTTCTAGAGGAGAACCATACGGTTTTGAGGCAACAAGTGTAGAGAAAGCCATAGAAGAACCTTCAGTTCTTCCTCCCACTTCATCCCCTTCAAACTCTAATGTCGAAGAAGAGTTTGAGATTTCAAACTTCATGTTTGAAGATGAGGGGAACCATGGTGAGAAAATTACAGATTCGAAGGACACCATGGAGGAGGTCGAACACATGCAACAGGACAACGAGGAGGCAGATTATCTGTCTAGACTTGGAGGATTGTCTTGATGGAGAGGAGCCTGAGGAGATCACATCATTTTCTCCTCCATAATCCACCTTCCAAGAACATGAGTCTGCTGCCATGGAGGAGAACATCCAAGGACAACAACCTGCATCTCACAATGGCCCTCAGGAACCAAGGTTGGAGGATCTTAATCTTCCATGTTCTTCTCAGGAGGAGGAAGGAAACAACGAAGACCCCATCTCTCCCACACCATCCACTCAAGAAGGTCTCGTAGGAAGACTCCATTCTTGGAGTTGAAATTCAGAGTAACAGCACATCCATCGGATCATACCATGCCCAATCAGGTACTTGGCTTCATTGGAGCCAAGGGAGAAGCCAAAACCAGTCATGCCCACTCCAGGGCATGAGGATGAGCATCAAAGTACCAAGGATCAGCTACAATACCTCTGGGAACCAAGTGAGTAGCTGATTGAAAAGGTATTTATTTTGTTTCCAGTTGATACCTTGATGGAGGGAGTGGAGAAACAATTTGCAGTTAGCCTTCCACTCCTAATAATAGCCATGTTCAGCTCCAAATCATTTGCATGGCTGCCAATTTTGAGGAAAGGAAGCTATTTTACACAACTAGTTGTAGGGTTTGTTTAGCTCACCTTTGCTCCTAGCTAGCATAAAGTAGGTAGGTTTGCTTTCAGCAGAAGAAGTGCTTATGCACACTCTGCATGTCTCATTTGAGGCATGTATGATTTGGTCTTTGTATATAAGTTTTGTCCATTTTGCTCCAAGGGTGCATAAGGCCAGGCTCTTCAATATTCATGGCAAGAAGACTCATAGCAGTCTATAGTTGCTAGCTCCAAAAGGGAACAAATCTAGAGCAACTTAAGCTATTTTGAAATAGTCCATTTCAGGGACAGGTGAAAGCCCTGGGTCAATACAATTTTCTACTCTCAGAAACTCCATTTTAATATTTTCTTATGAAAATTGAGAGTGCCAACGCTGCGAGGATTCAGAGTCAGGTAGAGGTCAAGCAAAGTGCAGAGAGTCAGGGAGTCCATTTTATAAGAAGGATCAGTGTCAGGCCATCATTCTTGACTCCATGCCCAATGGATGCTTCAAGGCCACTGGTCTCTTCATCTAGCAGGTAGATGTCCCCGTGAGTCGCCAAATTGTTATCCCAAATTCGCCCCCGAAAAATTTGGTCAAGACAACTCCTGCACATAAGGAAATTATGAAGGAAATGACTCAAACTGCGAGCTCACATTCCAGGATGACAAACAGGTTACAGGTGGGCTCAGAAATGAAGGAGCAATGTCGCAGAGAAGCCAGGAGCAAGAAGGAAAAGAAGCGGTGAAGTTTCAAGGTCTTCGGGCTCAAAACCGTTTAGGAAAGAATCCAGAATCGACTAAGTATGGAAGAGCCAACAGAGAGAGCCACATGTCCTAGCGGTGCTTCTCCAAAGATGAATCCATAAAGGGAGGCTCAAACAAGCCCCACATCTCCACGTGTCCCAGGTCAAAGCGGGCCGTTAGGGGGTTTTCGAGTTTTGTGTTTCGGAGAAAGAGGGAAAAGATAAATTACGGACCCGCAAGCCCAATTTTTCTCTAATCTGGCTGCCACGTGTCCCATATAAAAAAATGGAAGCCCAAACGAGTGCCAGGCTGCTGCGTGGCCCTGGTAGGTGAAAATGGAGAAAAGTCTTCCAAGCCATTAACGTAGAATCTAATCTCTTCAACTACCAGATCTGATTCGATTCAATCCGTTGGGGAACTAGAAGTGACATATTGTGGGCAAATTTGCAGAAGGCATTGATATTCAGTGGTTGAACTTTCAAAGTGGGATTCGATGCATTTCTCATGGTGGTTGGAGCAGGATTTGACTTTTCCCTCTTCTCTCTCTTTTCTTTCTATATATTGTAACACTTCTCGTGTGAGAAGGAGAGAAACATTCTGGGCATAAAGAAACTCTGTCAAATTTGTTTCTCGATGCCATTTTTGAGCAACGAACCTTCTCCTACACCTAGAAAATGTATTTTTGCCTCTATTCTAGAAATGTAATGGTCTGTGCACCTTTTAGAGCAATAAAAACGTGTTTTTGTGGTGTTCTTTAACCCTTTGCATTGTTTTGTTGTTTCTCCGTGCCTCTCCCTTCCAAATTTTTTTTTCTGTGCATGTATTTCACATTTGCAAGTGTAGGATGTTATGTTTCATGGAGTTTAATGGAGAATTTGAAGATCTGGGCCGTGTTACTTCTGTCTGACCTCCCTCATCTCCATTTTTTATTTCTTTCTCCCTCAACAGAATATCTCACTTCCTTTGTTGGTGTATCACCGCTTTAGTGTAGGCTCTATTTTTCCCTCTTTCTCTCTCCTTGGTTCCTTGGAATGGTTAGATTAGGTTAGATTTAGTTTTCTTGCACTAGAGTAGCTCATGGCAGGTAGTTTAGGAAGAGGAACCAACCTTCTCTGGAGAGCTTTCCCACTTTTGCAAGGTCCCACACCTTGGGGAAAGTTTAATGTTATGCAAATCACACCAAATGACCCTACCTTAGAAAAGTAGATCCATAACTCATTTGGGGGTGCTGTGATTTTGCACTAACACCGACACTTGTGTTAAAATTTCACTAAAATAGTGATGCAACAAGTTACACCTATCCTTTGTGATCCGTCTTCACCTCTCAAAGACCTGCAATACCGAAATATGTGAGAAAAGAAGCAAAAATGACACATCAAGAGGTCTATCTCTTTTCCTTAAGCATATTCTTTATTCTTTTTCCCCTCCCCATTCTTTATTCCTCTCCATTCATTATTCTTTTAAAAGGGACTAATCAAATCAAATGATTGCAATGAGTAACAAACTCTTCCTGAAAGCATACACATGATGGCTTAACAAAGCATAAATAGACAAAAATGAGTTTGTTTGCAAAAGTAATATTATCTATTCCTCCATGGACTTCAATCATGGTTCAAAACAGATCCAACTGGTGCATCAAATGGGATATATTCAGTTCGAACAACTTGTCCATCCACTTGATGGATCAAGGATCAAAAGCCCTATGGTTTTCTTGTTCTCAAGGCTCATGGGGATATTTAGGCATATTCTCTTAGGGGAAAATTTTGTATAAGAATGAAGGTCTATCTTCATTTTAAGGGTTCTAATTTTGGGTTTTTGCTAAGGTGATTACATTGTATAGTCATTAGCAAGCATTGAGAGCATTTTATATGTCTCCCTTATCTAAATTAAAGCACACATAACTATTTTCCATGCTTCAGTCAGGCATTCTAGTGATGTAAATGAGATCACAGTTGAGGAATATAACTTTTAATGTAATCTTATGTTTATTGAATCAATGAAATACGAAGGAGTTCTTTCTGGTTATTACATGAGATTGGCAACGAGTAAATATTGTGTTATAGTGTTACCTTACAATATTTATTTGGTTTTAAAATCCTTTATGCAATATTACTTTGGAGGCGATTGCTTATAACCCTTGAGTGTATTTTGGGTGTTATGGAATTGATGTAATAAATGTTTTGTTGAGGTTTTATGCACAAGTGTTTGTGTTAATATTTTAAAGATTATGTGGTAGTGTCTACATGAATTTGGTATCAATGAATGCAAATTCCCCTTTGAAGGTTATGTTTTCTTAATCTTTGTCCTCCTACATTTTGGAAGCAATAGGCTGAAATGGTGAGCACTGGTGCTTCTCCCCATTAGATCCACCACCCCCACTTCATTTAACCAAGTACCATCTTGTCCTACCCCTGTAAATCACATTACCTTTGCCTATTTTACATGTGTTTTCCTACAAATTACACATATCATGCATATTTCAAGTGTATTTTCCATGATTTGTGAAGTTTAGCATCCCAACATCATCATATCCCAAGTTGTTAACAATTTCTTCAGAGATGATGTTTGTGATCACATTTTATCTGTCTTCAGATGGCTTGTGTCTGATGTATCAAATGTTTACAATGCTTGTGTGACCATTATTTTGAATGAGCATTACATTTTGTGGTTTCATTTGATCTTAGATTGAGGTTCCAACAAGTCTAAGGGTTTGAAATATAATATCTCCCTCTCTCTTTAAGCCACCCTCAAGTCTTTTCACCTTGGTTCAAGCAAAGCCATAAAATAACAGGATGACAACCACATCCTTAGTCACATGCCTCACTATCATTCCCATAAGGCATGGTCGGGGTGAGCAGATGATAGATCCATCCCTGGCTACAAAACGACACATCAAGAGGTTTATCTCTTCTCCTTGTTCCTCCTTTCCATCACTGCCTTATTTGGGGTGTTAGACTCGGGAACCAAAACCGAGAATACATGGTTGTTCAAAACCATATGTTGGTTACCTTAGCTATTAGATACACGTGGAGGAATGATTGAATTATTTTGAAAATGAAAAAATGATCGAGTATTTTCTCAATCTCATCTAAACGTTGATTTGTTTTGGTTAGAGTAGCTTGTAGGTCCCTTATAGTGGAATTCCATCCTAATTCTAAATTAGGTTATATTTTATTTTTATAATGACTTTTCCATGGTGTGTATGAATTGTTTTCCCATCCTCTTTAGGACTCCAACATGTTGGGCCTAATAGGGTAGATGTTAAATATCAAATTTGACCAAAGAATTTATAAATATAGAAAGCGCCAAAAGTGAAAGTTCAAATAATAAACCCTACCTAAAATTTGATAAGCTTTTTGAAAATGTAGATAAGTTTGAAACATTCCGACATTTGCAACATATAGAGTGGATTTTTAAAAAACACTAAAATCAAAATAACTCAAACAAATCATATCAAAGCAATTGAAATTTGGAGTGAAGATGTTATATCAAATTTAAAAACAACTCGAAAAAATCTCTAGAAAATTTGTATACTTGTGTGAGATATGGTTGTGAACAAAAATTGTTTCCAGAATCGATGCTCTTATACCACTTGTAATGGAATTACTTGAATATAAATGTAAATATGTCAGCATATGTAATATATTATTAATCCACTTTGAGGGGGAAACTTGTCTTCCAATAAGACAATAACTCACACACTTCACACATATGGGAGATATTTACACACACACACATGTATGATCTTGAAGGGTCACACCCTTCACTATTATTAGTTTACACTTAATTAACAACTAAATAGTGAAAACAAATATAAATGTTATATAATTCATAGATCGGCCTTCACATAAAACTATAAATGGTATAGGTTAGGGGCATAACAAACATGCAACATACCTTGTTTCAAAAGAGCTAATTGAGCTTGAATAGATTGTATTTGTTGGGTATAAAGGGATCCAAAACAATTGTAGAATTAATAGGTGTAGTAATAAAATGAATTGGCTATGTAGGAATAGGCATGGTGACTTGCGAAGTAGCTTGTGATGCCCCAAAATAGGAATACTATGTGTAGGAAACACTTGTATAGGAATACAAGAACAAACCTTAATGTGGAAATAGAGCTTCTAGAAGGTGGATTTATAACAACCAAAGGTTCATCATGAGCATCCCTAAGTTCTAAATGAATTCATTTTTACCTTTTAACAACATAAAGTCGCTTAGGGATTTAGTTGGGGTGTGTTAATATATGTTGCTCAAGCTCATCAACATATTCTTATGAACATTATAATTATGATTATCAACAATTTTAAAATTTGTATTACCATAGAAGAAGAAACATTAATATATCCATTTGGTAGTGTAAAATACACATACGCAAGGGAGGGTTTTGATAAAAACCCTAGGATTAGAAAAATAAGAGAAAATAGGTTAGAATATGAAACCCTAAGGGTGAAAAATAAAACCCTAGGTTGGAATAGTTGTTAGATAAATGATTTCACCAAAATATAATAAGAAATTATGGTTTTGGGAAATAATTCAATATACTAGTGTATAATGATAATTCAATACTATGGCAAACAATCATAATAGTCCTAAATCATGCTACTCTTTCTTTTGCCAATATTTTTTCCAATTAGAATATGATAAAGTACAATCAAGGTTTTAGGGTTAAAGAGAGGAACACTATTATCTATCTATTGACTATGTGATAGATGCTCAAAATGTGTGCAAAAGTATATTATGGTGTCATCAAGATTCATATAAAATATATCAATCTTAAACTCGGTGTAGGAGAAGTCCTTGGGAAGCAAAAAAAATTGATGCAAAAATTATTTTAGGGGCTAACAACCTAACTTTTAGGGATGCACACCTAATCTAAGCTGTTGTGGTACTATCCAACCGTGTCTTCGAGATATGATTTATGGGTATGGAATTGTGTGATGGATATTTTGTGAGGATTTGTGGCTTCTCCTCATATGAAACCCTCTTCTTTGTGTCCGAGACCTAAAAGGGGGATATAAATGATTGGTGAACTCCTCACCACACCCTTGTTATTGTGATGAGCATTACGCTACATATCGGTACTAAGAAGAGAGATCAATCCCATATAGTTCCCAACTTATGATGATACACATGTGATATAGAATAAATAATAAAGAATAATTCTTTTATCCAACCCACACTTGGAAACACACACACTTGTGCATTAATTTTTCTCATGGTTGATCTATGACATCAATATGGATGAATATAGATTTCAACTTCTTGTGATGGGTGTTTTAAGGATTTGAGTGCTTCAATGCTTATTTTTGACCTTATTAGAGTGAGAGATTAGATTATCTATAGATTTCCTTAACCAATTGTGGTGGATGTGTATTTATATGTGACCATTTGTATAATTTCCCTCTCAATCAACCTGAAAGTACCACCTAGGCTGACCAAGATAAGTTATTCTCTCAAACAAGTGATTATTAGAAGTGCAAGGGACATGTTAATAAAGGTTGGACAAGTTCATGGTTAAATCTATCAAATACCTACAAGCTTGTCCAGGTGTATAAGGAATGAGGTCTTAGATAAGTGGAAGTTCGTATAGATGTTTTATACCATGCACAATGATTCTCGAGGAGTTTAGATAAAAAGTAACTATCATCTAATGGGACTAATACATGGGATAAAGAAAAAGGGAGCCTTAACTTAATCATTTTATGTATAAATGAGATGAATGCTAGAATAGGTTCCGGATGACGTGTTTGCAAGTGCTCACACCATATTTTAGGTACTATAATAATTGCTTATATATATGCCTACAAAAATCTAGATCCTCATATAGAGCATTGTCACCTTTACATCATGGGATCTCGACCAATTTAGATGGAATTGACTGAAATTAGACATAAAAATACAAACCATACAAGCACAATAGGGTTTAAATATTTTTTCAAAAAATAACCTAGGACTTGGAGTCAAACATATCAAACAAAATGAAGGTCTAGGGTTATCATATCTAAGCGTATGCAATGAAATCAACCTTGGGAAAATTAGAGTTTGGTGAAAATGAACTATTTTAAAGGGGTGTAGAATAGTTCATTTTCACCAAAATAAGAAACTATAAGGAGGGCACAAGAGATTGGGATCACCTAAATACTTTACAAGTAAATGAGTTCAAACTAATTACAACACCAACAAATGCAAACACTTAATTCAACATTCCAAATAGATACATTTGTAATAAAGAATAATAAGACCTAATTAATTATTCTTATTCTATGAGTAGGGAATGTAGAAAGGGTTTTGATACATGACGATTAATAATATAGTATTTGATGACAATTTCTTGTTTTTGAACAATGAAATGCTCACACCTGTAAGTGACATAAACTTCATGCTAGAATTTGTATATGTTCAAGGTCAATTTTTAAAAGTGTTTTACTAATTCTTAGAGATGCAATCAAATGCTTTTGACAAAAGTATGATGCATTGGAATGCATCTAATGGGTGATAGGTAGGGTCCAATTTTTTTATGAC
Organism: Taxus wallichiana var. yunnanensis; assembly: GCA_018340775.1. Taxonomy (NCBI): domain Eukaryota; kingdom Viridiplantae; phylum Streptophyta; class Pinopsida; order Cupressales; family Taxaceae; genus Taxus; species Taxus wallichiana. Next base: position 434,561,464 of record CM031244.1, on the reverse strand, counting down.
TATTCTCGCTCTAATGGTATTGATTTTTATTTTTCTTCGATTTATGTGATGTGGAATTCAAAACCTACGAAATAAACTTCCTTTTTCTTTCCTTATAATGGTAGCAATATATGAAATTTAAAGAATAAAAATTGGTCTTTAGGGGTTTGGGTTTGAGGGTTAACAAGGCTCAATAAATAGTCTTTAATTATGAGGGCTCTAAATGGTGGAAACCTCGATAAAATATGTCAAAAGTAGTCAATTTAATTAATGAAATTACTTCTCAAACATATAAGAACTTAAGTAGTGTGCCAAAAAAATTTCATGAGAAAAACTAGTTTTAGACAATGATAAATGCTCTAATAATTGTTGGATCTCTATAGAACAATTATGAGTATTCGATAAAATGATAATAATATCTTGTATAATATAATTATTATACTTTGTCTTAAATGAACCACAATTATTGTGTATTTATAAATAATTAAAATTCAAATTAGGACCTTATTGATGTACAAAGAGGCATTAAGTGGTTGAAAAATGAAAAAGATATATAAAGGGGATGAGTGCACCTTGACTTGATGATGACCGAAAGCATGCCCAAAAGCTTTAGAACTATTTTTAAAGATGCCATAAGTGTTGGGATGCTTCTAGCACAATGTCCAAAAAAGAAGAAGGAAAGAGTGGGAGAACAAAGAAAAATTGGATGAATTAAAAAAGAACGAAGACCAATAAAAGATAACAAATATTTTGGTAACACCTAATTCAAATATATAATCAATAAATAGACAAAAATCCTAAAATCATAGTAATTAACAAGTAATAGATGTTTGGGGTTTTTTTAGAAGCTTTTGTACTTTTGACTAAAGGTTTAGGATGACCCCTAGTTATGGTTAGTGTTTAATACACAAACTACGCTAATGAGAAATGAGTGACAAACAGTTGGTGCGGTCAATTTTTTTAAATTGTTGACAAGCAGACATAACAAGCAATCCGTTGTAGTCTAGTTGGTTAGGATACTCGGCTCTCACCCGAGAGACCCGGGTTCAAGTCCCGGCAACGGAAAGATTGTGTAAAATTTTACGGAAAATAATTGAAAAAAACAGAATACAAACAATTAGCAACGTTCCTAACTTCTTACCGGCCGGGGTGGTGGCGCAGTTGGCTAGCGCGTAGGTCTCATAGCTGAATTGAGTAATCCTGAGGTCGAGAGTTCGAGCCTCTCTCACCCCACTGCAACTTTTATAACGCTTCGCAGTACATTTGTTGTTCTAAGTTCACCACCTTTGCAGGTTTCCCTTATGCTTTCATAATGGTAATCATCTTACTTGTTTTGGTTTATCCACACATAGAAACCATTTTGCTGACATGTTATTGTTTATAAGGATTTGTTGGTTCTTGTGCTCTTGTAAATTCATTGGAGACCCGATACCAGATGAAACTTTCCTAAAATGATGGCTTGAATGTTTTTAATTTTTCATAGGCAAAATAAAATAGAGAATTATTAAATTTCATATTAAACCAGCAAAAATGGATTGAGATTTTATGTTTTTAAAAAATAAAACTGCATCTGAATTTTTCTATTCACCTTCCAGATCATTTCCTCTGATACACCATGAAAATGAATAAAAATGGTGTTAAGACAACCAAAACGCATTCCTTTTTCTGAAATTCATCATCAAACCAACCTACAAAAAAAAACCCAAAAAAACACTCAATCTCAACATACAAAGGCCCACAAACAATCATCTGTACATCCAAATCCATACACTCCAACCCTAGAAGTTTGGACCTGATACTCACTGAGGTTTCAACATAAGAAAAAGTTAGTCTACCTAGACCCAAGGGTAGTTAACACAGTAAAGACCATTAGAGACAACCCTTCAATGCATTCCACCAGAAAAACTAGCAGACTGTTTGCAGCAGTAGGAAATGCTGCACAAAGATCTTGGAAGAATCTTTGGCATCCACCCAGAAATCCTAACTTGCAATACTGATAAGGATTGGACCTATCTTGAAACTTGACAAGAGATTGTCCAAATTTTCTGAATTTTAGGGAGAGTATCTCATGCATACCCTACATTATGGATAAATATTGGATATTCAAGTGGTAATATTTATGGACTGTATAAATTTTGTGATTGGGGAGAGAATGGAGTTCACTACCTTGTTGATTTAGGTCCAGCGTTGTAGCTATTCTCTTGATAGACACATGTTTTTCAACCATTTAGCTGCGATTTCTAGGATTCGACCCTGTGACCTCGTGTTCGTCCTTGTACAGTCTAACTAATTGAGCTGTAGCCAGATAGATACAGCTATCCATTGTCAAACTCATACATTAAAAAAAAAAAAAACCCACCTATGATGGGACACCTGGCTGCTAGACCTGCCCATGCATGGACATGCATATTATTCATGGAGACATGCATACTAGACTGTGCATTCTATAGGAGAATAGCTGCAAGGATGCTGAAGCATGGTAGTGAGCCCCTGGGATTTTTACATTTAGAATTTACTATTGCAAATAATCTTCAGCCAAAGTTTTATTTGGTTTATGAGATGGGGGTCGGCTTCAGGATTTGTTAAAAGTTTCCAACCTTCCACAGTACTTTGCTTTCAGTTTGGAGTCAAGGATCAAGTTCAGGGATGGGCTCTTGGTGAAGCATAATGTCTCTGTCTCTGCCTGCCATGCTGAAGAAAATTGAATTGGACATTTTTGCATACCCAGCTGGCTGGCGAGGGCTAAAATGTAAGTTGAAAGGTTTTTTTGAGTGCCAAATTTTGCTTTCAATCTAAGGTCATGGGATTTTCTGATTCTTAAATTTTCAGCCAAAGTGAAAGTAAAATCATATTAATGCCCCAGAAATTTTTGAAGGTTGGTTTTTGGCAAAACTGAAATTGGAATTATATTACAATGTGTGTTATTTCTAAAGTAACGTCAAACGAATGTTCACGGTGCAAGTTGCTTTTTTCTCCCTCGTGTGCATGATTTCGCGCATCACTACATAAAATTCCACCTTTGTGAGGGAACTTTATTTTTCTCGCAGCTGGTTTCTCCTTTGTCTTCAATACAACTTTACCTTTACCTTAAGTGAAAACTGATTGGATTCCTCCATAGATCTCAACCTAACCATATTGAGCTCGTCTTGGATGGAAAATTTCAATCCATTGACATATCTTTAGATTTTTTTACCTCATCCTCCACATTTTCAACTCTAATGTTGAGCTGATGGAACTCCTCAATTCCTTCTTATGCAAATTATGTAAATGTTTGAACAAATGGAATTGGTAATCCATCTGCATGAACTTAGCCTTCAACTTTGTCACCATTTGATCCCACTTCTTAACTTTATCCCACCACATGATCCCACTACAAGGATCATATGGCGGGATAATCTCTTTATCCCACATGATCTCTTTGAACTGTCTATGTCTACACATAATCCCACCACAATGATGCATGTCCTTTCAACTCGTGACTTGTGAATCTTGCCTTCTTTTATCTTCTATATCTTCATACTCAAGTATTTCTCCATCTTTGTGATCCTATTGATATTATATTCTATACCTAATTTCTCACAATAACATGGAAATTCTATTCATGTATTGCTTCCAATTTGAATGATTTCACACAAGAATCGATCTTCTTGCTCATCTACATGCTTTGTTTCATCTTTCTTATTTGTAGGTGCTCTTACTTCACATTCATCCTCACTTTCATCCTCACTTTCATCTTCATCAATGACAACTCCTCTACATTGTATGATTTATATAGCCTTCAAATGGGCTTCCATTCGTCTAATCACATCAGCCAAGTCCGCAAGTCTTAGCACCCGTTTTACTCCGTGTGTCATCTTTTTCACATAATCTCTCAATCAATAATATTATGCAATCTCACAACTTCTACTGAATAGCACAAATGTTGGAGATGTTTGCAACTACTTTCCACCCACACCCTAGTACAAAATGCAACAAATCTCAAGTTTACTCACACAATTTCACGATTGATGTCTATACCAATCTCTTTAGCATGACTCCAAAATCCTTGCTCTCATACTAGATTTGATGCATTCATGGTTATGGTTCCCAAATGAAGGGACAAATTACATCATGTAGCCACTATCAAAGTTATACCTCATGAAGCAAGATCTTAGGCACAAAAATTAACAAGAAAATAATCAAGTTTCTCTAGTAATGTAAGGAAAGATTACAAATTTAGGCACAATGATTTAACATTCTAATTACAAGTGTTATAACAAGACTGCATGAATTTATCTAATAATTTTAGTCCTAGACCTATCCTAAACTTGCGGACTCAATGAAGATTTTGCATAACCACACTTGTTTCACTCTCTCAAGGATAGTCAACCAATTTTTTAACTTGGAGTTCAAGATATCTCTTTTCCAAGGTTGAATATCCTACATGTTTGTAGCTCCCTTATATTTATAGAATTCATAGAGCTCTAATGAGAGAATACGATACCTTCACCAAGAAAATGTTTCCCTACCAAATATTTCTCAGTTACCTCTCAAGGCCATTGACTAGCTTGAAGTTCCCCTCCATTGATTAATCTCGATCAAATCATTCTATTGGTCCCGTCCAAAATAGACGGATCAAGAACCATGTGTATTCTCTACTAATTATATTAATGTACATAAGTGATCCTTTCGACATATATATCATTGTTGAAGTGAATGCTCGAGTGGTCATGCAGAATGCAACATCCCACAACATTGATAGTATTCAAAGGCTTCCTCATTGTATCACAACATTGGGAACGCTTACATGACATAGGGTAAGTTCACACAACATTCATAGTGTTTCACAACATGGGTAAGCACACGATAGTAATAGTTTTGTGCATCTTGGGTAAACTTACACAACATTCATAGTGTTGTGTGGCTTGGGTAAGATTGTGCGACATTCATAGTATTGTGTATCTTTGGAAAAGATTCCATGGCTTCCGTGAAATAACTAACATAATGGTTCTTTGCTGGTTTGCCTTGGAGTGACACAACAATATGCAAGTATTTATTTGCTAACTCTAAATGTTTAGGGGGATGAAGGACTTCTCATGAACCCAAATGCTCCTACATCATTATTCCTAGGGTTATATTTTAGGGTTGTATTTTCCAAAGCAAAATTATTGTTAATATTTGTTTATATATGAAATATGGATTTTGTTTATATATGAAATGTCTAATGTATGGTGATTTATTATAAGGGAACGACTATGAGGATGAATGATGATTTTTAGAGTCATAAAAACAATTCCAAGATATCTTCAAGAGGCATATATTATGATATTATGGATTAATTACAAAATGTACTTGCCCAAGATAACCATTAATGATTTTTTTATCAAATTCAATCTTTTTAAGGATATTCTTTACAAAATATTAGAGGATACACCATTGCTAAGTGATACTTAACCATCTCACTTTTTCTCTTGTCGAAAGATAGTGAGAATGCAATAGCCTTTCAAGATGAAGATATACCTCCAAGAGATATTATTAATCAACATTATCCTTGGAAATAAAGTTACCATAAACAACCTAGGGATCAAAATATTGTTCGTTGACTATTGTTTAGGATTGAATATTTGTTGTGAAAATTTTCTCCTACAATTAGGTATTATAAGAAAATTCCTAGCCAACTCAAATATGATTATAAATAAGTTTGGCAATCAAATACCAAAAATATCACTCAGTTTAACCCATGGGCTAAAGATAACAACATTGAAATGTTAAGTTATATCTAATGTTGTAATTTACAATATCTTACTTAGAATATATTGGTATCGTGATATCAATGATGATTAATATACCCTATACTCTACATAGTCTATGTTTGAAATTTATGCATGAAAGAATGATATATATACACGCCCAATAAATGATGTGTCTTTTAGTTTTGCAAGATGATTGAGCTTAAAAATAACATAATTTCTCATCTAAATAATGATTAAAAATACTAAAAATAGACTAAAGAAATGTATTCCAATAAAATAAATGACAAATTGAGTTTCTAATATAGTAATGCTAAAGAAGATAGTAATCCAATAGTTGATGACATAGATAATAATTTTTAAAGTTAGGTTTTAGACCAACATAACCTAGATTAAGAGATGGTATAAATGTATTTGATATTAACATTCTTTATATAACTCAAGAGTTAATCAAGATAAGGACTAAAGGTCACTAAGAGATTATTGTTGTGCCATAAGAAAATCAAGTAATTTTCCTAGTTTTATTTCAATTTTGCTTAAAAAAATATGGACTTGAACTTAAATGATTACAAGAATATGGATTATAGTGGTAAAAGTGAACATATCATAATAGAACCAATTGTCCCGATTTCTCATCCAACTAAACAAGGAATTGCTTACTATATATGTATGAATCGGATGATCAATAAGAATTCATAAATTATGGATATTTAGGAGCTAAGAATCATGGCAATGTCAATAAATATCCAAGAAGGCCTCTCGATGATGACTCTAAGAAATCATTCTCAAGAAATGAAAAATATAATGCATATCACCGATCTCGTATGGAAGTAGAAAGTAAGATGAACTGAAATTCATATCTTCTCAATACATCGATTATCATAGAATATAATGCACATGACTTATTGTTTTTTTCCGATGAGGCCATAACATATTTTTTACAAGGCAAGGGGACACACATAGCATATAAGTAACGTAAACATTTGTTAATAGGGGGAGAGATGGTGAAAATAATTCATCACTTTGGGTTAAAAATGTTTACGGTGCTTGTGTTCTAAGTGGTTTCTTGATGTAGTCATAGTTAGAGGGTCTAAATAAAATATTATCTTAGATCATGCGACCCACACAATTACTCTCAAAGACGACCTCACACATGCAAATATGAATATGCTATTGAAAGAAACAAGTGTTGTGTAGTGGCTTATCATGTGGCAAAGGTATTTTAATTGAAATTAAACATATTTAATTGTATTAAAAAAATGTTATACTAGTAATTGCCATAAAATTGTGATGTACGTAATAGAGAATGCAAATGTTTTTAAAATGTGAAGTATTTTTATATAAGAAAGATTGTTTTGAATATAAAATAATATTATATTTAGTTCCATTTAGCGAGATGCCATACTAGAAATTGCTAGGGGATGTGATTTATTTGAAGTATGAAGTATTTTTATATTAAAATATTTAATATAAAATATTATCATATAATGGAAAAAGTGTCGACGATCTTCAAGATTTTTATTGATTTTTGATAACTAAGATTTAGTGATTGTGGAATTAGAATGCAATAATATCCAAGCACTTGTTTGGAAGCATATTTAGAAAATAAATAGGGTCAAATATCTAGTTTAGTCTATAAACACTTTATATTGGTACCACACTAGTTAATTGTTGTAGTATTAGTGTATTTATTAATTATTGGTACAAAATTAATTAAATTGATGTAGTGCCCACTTCCCTTCGACATCTTTTTGTTATTGATTTTGATATTGTCGACTACACTTATGGATATTATTGTAGCTTTTTGATTTAGCATGATATTAGATGTTAGAGATACTAGATTGTTGTTGATTTTGATTCATATATGATGCGTTTGGATCATTAGAGACATTTTATATTGATGTTGATATGTTGTTGACATGGTTATATATATTTCTGACATGCGATATCTTTTGCCACACTGTGTAGGCCTTGATAATTGAACTAATGTTGTGATCATTTTGACATGGATGAAATGTAGAATAGAGATGATTGTTAGAAATTGTAAATGATATCGTAATTGCTTAGATGATGATTTGTTTCATATGTAGATGATTGTGGATTTAAATTTCATATTTTATCTTGGATGTTTTGATACGGCCACGAGGCTGAAGGAGGTGTTATGTGTTTTGCAGGTAAATATATTCACAACAAACATCGGGGGATTGGAGACCAACCACATTGGAATGCTAGGTGAATTCAACAAGGGTCACCATGGCAACATGTATTTGTGTGTGTGTTTGAATTATTGTTAGGGGGAAATTGTGGCCAAAGGGTTATGTGTTGTCTTTTATTTATTTTCCTTTAATTGATTTTAGTATGTGAATTTTAGTGATGTGTTTTATTGTATTAATTATTTAGATTTTGGTGTAATTTCCCTTTATCTTAATGGGTATAAGTGTCTTAATTAAAGTTAATTTAATCTTTTCCTAAAATAATTATAGATGTGACCAAAAGAAGATCATTTATTAAACTAGATGGCTCTTGGGGTCTTGTATTGTAAGTTGAGTGTTTGGGATCTTGAGTGTTGTACACTCTACCCCTTCATGAAAATTCAAATTTGGCCTTAAGGGCCAATTTTGAAGGCTTGTGGGACAAGTTAAACTTGTCCCACACCTCTTAAATTGCTATGCCAACCCTACCTATGGATTGGGGGTCAAAAATAGACCCCATTAAGTGTTTTGTAAGTCAAAAAGTGACATTTATTGCACTTTTCTTACATGGGTCTTTAAGTTTGTCCTTAGGGGTGTGGGCTTAGATTGTGTGTGTAAGTAATGTGTCATTCCTCTCACCCACCAATTTATTGTGCATTGGGGTTGAGGTTTGACTTGTGAGGTGGAGTTGAGGATGTGTGATGTGGCATCCTACATGGAGCCACCTCACCCTCCTCTCTCCCTTTTCTATTTATTGAAGTTATTTTGCTTGTTTGGGGTTACTTCATTATTTTGTGCTCTTACATTTTTGGGAGTTAGAGGATTTTTAGAGTGCTTGTGGTCTTGGTTGGAGCTTGTTGGTGATTGCTTGGGTTTGAAGGAGCTTGGAGATTGACTCTTGGAACAAGATCTACTATGGAAAGGTAGGAGCTTTACTCTTGCTTATGTTATTCCTTTATTTTGTGTTTGTGTGCTTTTTTTTTTGAGTGTTTGGAATGCTTGTTGGGTGCTTGGGTAGATTGCCTAAGTGTGGTGTAGGAGGGGACTATGGGGAGAATTCATGTAGGGAGGCATAAGAGTTATTTCATGTTTTGGAGGGAGTTTGGGTTGGGTGCCCCACCTTGGACAAGGAATGCTTGCATTTCTTACTTATTCTTGTATGAGGGAGGCATAAGAGTATGTGGGAGGCATAAGAGGTACTTGAGGGAGGCATAAGAGTATGTAGGATATTTGAGACATGTATTAGAGGTTTTTAAGGTGGGCACCCATTTCCCATTGGGAGGCATAAGTGGCCTCCCCATAGGTTCTTGCTCCTTTGGCTTTCATTTTAAGCCTTGTTTATTTTGTTGTTCTTCCTTCTTGTGTTGTAGTTTGAGTTGAATGTGTTTGGAATGGTTGTGAAATACTTGGTTTGTGATGTGGAAGCTTGTTGTTGCCATGTGTTGGATTCACCTCTCATTGTAATGTGGTTGGGGCTCGGGGCCAATGAGGAGGATGGCTTCTCCTCCTCATTGGATATTTTGGTTGGGTGGAGAGTGTTGCCTCTCCCCCCATTTTTGTTGTGGATCAAGCAAATCATGAAGGAGCTCTCTTGTTGGTGTTGTGAAGCTTGGAGCTTTTGTTGGAGTCCCTAAGAAAATCCTTCTTGTGATAAAACTTCCTTAGTGTTATTCCCACTTAGAGTGGAGGAACTTGTAATATTGTATTCCATTTTTAGCTTACATTCTTGTATGATTTCCCACTTCAAGTGGAGGACATTGTATTGATCTTGTGAAGGAAAGTTGCATTCAAATATTTGTTATTAAAGTTGTATTGTATGTTGAAAGAAACAAAAAAAAAGAGAAAGAAAGATTTGTGTTGTAAAGTTAGTCTTGTGAAATAGAAAAGAAAGCTATTGTCTTTATTTGAAGTTTTAGTTTGTTTGTGAGAAAAGAAGTCCTTGGTTTTAAAAAGAAATGAGCTATACTCAATGGGAAAAGAAAGTTTACTTTCATTGTGAAATTGCATTATGGTAAAAGAGAAAGAAGAAATATAGAAGTTGTAAGATGTTAAAAATGTATGCATAGTAAACTTGAATGTGTAACAAAGTGGTTGTAGTTATTTTGAATATATGAGTTTTAGTGAAAATGAAAGAGACAACAAATGTGAGATAGGGAATGTTGCATTTTGTAGTAATAAAAATGAAAATGTTAGAAGTAGATTTAGATCCTTTTTACTCTTGGAATTGAAAGAAAATTAGTTGAACAAAATGGAATAGATCTTGTAGTTGTTATTGCTTCTATTAGATTTGAAAATTCTTTAAATGAATAGTTGAAAATAAGGAATGAATAAATGGAACTAAACCTTGCAATTGGAAACCTTAGGTGTATAAAACCAAGCTTAGAATGAATTTTAGAACATCTTAGTAACTTTTGTTTTTGGGAAAACTTGGAATTTTAGGTTATGTTCCTAAGGAGCAGGACCGCCGCCCTGTGCAGAGCGGCGGTCTCGTAACCGCCGCCTTGTGCAGAGCGGTGGTCTCGTGAATCGCCGCTTAGGCAAGGCGGTGGCGGTCTCGTGAACCACCACTCAAGTAGGGTGGCAGTTCATGGTTTGTCACCCAGGTAGGGCGGCAGTCCCAGGACCGCCCACCGCTCTGGGTGGCGGTTCTGTCACTTATGGCTAGAACTTCTTGGATCCGTGCCTATGTAATTTTTAACTTGTATATACTAAATTTTAAGTTTGTAAATTTACCTAAGAAACTACCAACAATCAAATAATGCTCAAATCTTGTTGTATAAATAAATTAAACCTACAAATGGTAGATTAAAAACATTCCTTCTTATTTATATTTATGGGGTAGGGTTTGCCCCAAATAGAGAACCCCAAATACACATAGTTTTGAAATAAAACCAGATTGCTAAAGAAACCCCTCCCAATCCTTGAATGAAAGACATAACAATGATAAAACTACAAACTAAACTAATCTAAGCTTGATCTCCTTGTAGAATCCTCCATAGTTCTTCCTCCTTTGCTCCCATGGCTTCCTTCTCTCAAACCAGTAAAATTTAACAACGGAAAAGTGACCAAATGAGGAGAGTAGAATAAAGGAAAGGTTTTAATAAAAATTCATAAGGATTTTTAGGGTTAGTTTGGAACCCTAGGATCTAGTGGCCACAATTGGATTGATCCAAGGGTTGAGGATCAATCCTACATTTGTTTGGTAGGAATGATTTTTATAAATGTTTTAAATAAACTTTTATAGTATGTGTAGGTGGGTGAATGGGGCCATTTAATTGCCTTAGGGTGCAAGGTCATTGTTAGTTCTTAGCAAGCTTTATGAAGTTAATAAAAATGATTCTAAGCTAATAGGATAATGAATTTAAATTAATTAAGCATGAGGTTAACCATATTAGGATTGAACATTAACTAAAGAGGAGAAAACACTTAACCAAGTAAATTAAATTAGGGCACCTTACTGAATGACTTTTAATTAATTGACCTTAAAGATAAAGTAAATAAAAATATTTAATCATTTAACTAGACCTGATCCATCATTTGTAAAGTTGAGATTTTTTGTGTAAATTAAATTAATGTACCCTAGGGGTTAACACCCTTGTAACCTTTTATCTTGACTTATAACAAAAAAATTAGTCACAATTTTTGGGTTAAGTGTTAGGTTTTAACGTGTTCCTAGAACGTCATTTTGGTGGGCGTTACATTTGATATGATATTATGGTGTTGGTATTAATGTATTTGTATATTGATTAATTATTGGTATTATACGAGTTAATCACTATGGTATTAACTTATTTGAATTTTTATATTATAATTTTTGTACATTTATGATAAAAATAAAAATGTTAGTTGATGTGATGAATCTAACATATAATAAATATAAAATGTTGGTTGATGTGATGGATCCAACCTATAATAATAATAAAGATAAAAATGTCAGTATAATACTAATTAATCACTAATGCGGAAGTATCAACTTGGACAAGCAAAACATCAAATTTTTGGTTTGAAGCATTTTGAGAGAGTTGTCATAGGTTAATGAAGGTGTTGGTAGGTCACTTGGTCCTTTGAATTTTGAATGTTAGCTTGTTTATGAGTTTTCTGCCCAAACCAAGTTTGAATTTCTCAAACTAGGAAATGGGCAATTTTGTATAGTTAGGTTGTGTTAGGAGGGTCTATGTGGTTCATCTTGGAGTCTTGAACATCTTGACATGTCTTAATAACTTAAGGACAAGTTGTAATAATCCTCAAAAATCATGTTTTCCTATGTTAGTGCATATGAGGTTCTTGAACCTTGAAGTTGGTTCTTGAAGACAATATGCAAAAGGTGGATGAATGATTCGATGGAGAGTTAATTAGGAGGTCTTTTCCGGGGAAAAAACTACAAAAGGAAGAGAACATGTGTATGTGAAAAGAGAAAAGGAATAAATACTCTGCTTTGAGAGAAAAAACTATCAAGAAGAATAGTTTCATGTATGAAACTCTAATAAAATTCCATTATTCTGTTTGGAAAGTGAATTTGCTCGTGCGTACATCTCCATGAAGTGGTTTTAACACTATTCTTTTGTTCCATTTAGGATTTTGAAGAAATAAATGTAAGATACCATCTTTTTCTTTAGGATCACATCATCGCGCATGATAAAAACTGCCATATTATGGTATGTTTCTTGTCATTTGAAAGTAAATTCTTCTATTCTTTTGATCTAACTTGCTCAGGAAGGTGGTAAGGGTCTAGACAGATTTGTAGGAAAGAGCAGAGGGTTTGAAATTGCAATATTTTTTCTTGGGAAGCCTTTTTTTCTTCTTGGGCTAGGCTAAAATCCTAGTTAGGGTTTAAATAAGAAGACCAATTTGGAGACTTCAAACATCATTTCAAAACCAAAAATTTTGAGGAAATATTCTAAGCATCCCAATACAACAGGTTTTTGGGGTTTTGGAGTCTCTTGTCATTCCTATTGTTTGGAGAGTGTGACAGGTTCATAACAGCCCTGCAGATCTCGTTAGGAGACCTAATTTTCAAAAGTAAAATAGCGAATTAAAGGGGTAAATGTAAGCCTAGAAACCTAAAATTTTGAGAGAAACACAATTGGACAAATGGGTATTGATAACAAGTTTTAGATTTCTAGGAATGTTGATGGATTATTTCCAACTATAAGACTTGTGCATTTCAAGGGCTACAAGGCAAGATACCAAGTTCTTAGTAAACATTGTTGTTTGATCCATTTGAAGTGATTCCTCTTGTTGTTTGCACCAATTACTATGGTATTAGTTTATTTATGTATTTTATTAATTTTTCATACGATAAATAGAATATTCGAGAAGAAAAAATGTTAAAGAATATTCTATTTTCTTCTCATGTAAAATTTTAGAATTACTAAGACATGAAATTATTAACATATAATTGATCAAAAAATTGAAATTATTACATTTAATGAATGTTATACTCACCTTTGGCAAAAACAATAATAAATTTCTATTAAACCAAACTCGACTCTTATAAATAGAATCTTTTCACTCGGTTTCCACTTTAACATTGTACAACTAAGTTTTTTCTTGATTTTTATCCTCTTCTCAAATCCTTCACTCTCTATATTTATAGAATTTAGTGGAAAAAGTAAAGATCCCTTTGTAAATAAAGAACCTTTGCCAAGATGCAATTTCCTTCACAAATATCCATTGAATGAGAGGAACCGATCATTAGGTAAGTGCTCAATGGGGTATTTTTGTTCAATCAAAAGTATTTTGATCTTTGTTACTATAATTATGTCATGTAGAACACATATCCAATTACATGTAATAAAAAACAATCCACCTTCACAAGCATACATAGAGCTTACGAAAGATTCTTGTGGCATAGTTACAATTGTAAAACCTTTCTTCACACAAGATTACTTGTAATATCACTCTAGGTAGTTGGAAAACCTCCATTCCCGCACACGAGAAAAAAATTGTGCATAATTGTACAAGGCTACGTAAATTATATGCACAAACTTAATCAATTCTATACTAGAATGATGTTAGGTGATGTAATACAATAATTGAAATCAATACAACCTATGTAGAAACAAACATGACTTGTGATCATGTATAATACATAATGTCTTCAATGGGTTGACATATTTTAGGAATTTCATTCGCACTAAGCCATGTTGCATCCTTAACTTTATTTCTTTTCTATTTTACCATGTACTTTATATCTTCTTTTATGCACATTATTTTTCCTACACATGAATCTAGTATTTATTTGATTTCTTCGCACACTTTTTTTTTGGTATTTGGTGCTTCCAATATACTAAATGGCGATCTCAATTTCATAATTATTTCCCCCTTATAGTAAGGGTACAAATATGTCACATTGTAGATAAACGATATGTATATCCCCTCTAGAAATTTGATCTCATATGCGTTCACCATAAACTTTTACAAGACTTTGCATTGTCAATATTTTTCTACTTTAACTTAACATATGTTCCTCTGGGAACCTTTCCTTGCACAAGTGTGATAAAATTATGTCTCCCACTTCAAACTCTTGATCTCTTATCCTCATTTACATATTGTTTGTACCTATCATTTCTCTTTTCCAACTTTTTACACACTTGTTGGTGCATATCTCTCATATATTTCACAAAATATTCTTCTACACTCCCTTTGTCTCCCTTAATGCCATGCAATTCTACAATACCCTTTGGATTTAAAGCATAAACTATTTGGGAAGGTTTCTTCTCAATGCTTCTATGCACATAGTTATTTTACGTAAACTCCACCCGCTTGAAGGATTGAATTCACATGCCCTTGCCTTCTCTCTAACAAAAATTGTAACAAGTTTTAAAGACTATTGTTGATAAATTTTGTCTGACCATCCACCTAAGAATGATATGCAAAATTGAACTACAACTTATTATTCATATTTTTCCAAAAGGTTCTCCAAAAGTGTCCTAAATACTTGTTGGTAGAGACAATATTATGGGAAATCTATTTACAAATTCACTGAAAAATAAATTATCTATGTGCATAACATCATTAGTATTTATAAAAGAAACAAAATGATACATTTTAAAAATATAACTACCTAAAAAAATAGAATAATAACCATTTTGTGTCATGGGAAATCCTAGAACAAAATCCATACTCGATTGATCCTATGGATTCTCAAGTAATGGAAATGGTTGGTATAACATTGTGTTTTGATCCCTCCCCTTTGTCAATAGAAAATTTTGTATCACGTATGTATTTACACATATCTATAGACATATGTGGTCAAAAGTATCTCTCACTTATTTGTTCTAATGTTTTCAATACCAAAGTGACTTACTAGTCCTTCACAATCTTCACTTTTAAAAATTCTTTGGCATTGAACATTTAGGTGTGCAAAAATGTGTATCTTCAAACAACAACCGTTCTTATAATAATTAATCCAACTAAGGAATGTAATAGATACCCATTGGCTATGCATATTACTCTTGATGCCTCTCTAAAATATTCATCCTTTGCACAATTTTCTTTCATGAAATCAAACCCCATGAATTCCACATGTATATCACTCAAAAAGACACATCTTTTGTTCTATGTATTAGAAAATTTATTAGAGTTTCCACTTCTATCCTTTAAGACAAATGAGAAAATTTGCAAGTTTCAAAACCATTTCATATGTTTATGGATCAACTTACATGACTATTGATGAATTGTAGTGCTTGATGGTATGTGTAATACACAAACTCCTTGGGCAACAAGTATTTCGTACTTATTTAGAGCTTGCACTATGACATAAAGATCTTTATTGTATACTAAATACTTATAGTGTAGGTCATTCAAATTTTCATTGAAATATGCTAACATCCTAGTCTCTTGACTCATCACGGCTTGAATGTTTGCATCACTCACATCATAATAAACTTGAAATATTTTATGAAACCAAGTAAAGCTAACACTAGATGAACTACAAATTTCTTCCTCAATTTTCAAGGCTATGTTCTGTTGGTTGGATATTTTGTCAAACCAAAATATGAGGTTCAACCACAGTACATGGGATTAAATCCCTCCTCAAAGACAGGTGAGGCTGCCTGTTTATTGCTAATCTAAAACACAGTAAATAATATATACAATATTCACACTAATCTAACCATTGGGGGTTGGGATGAAATCCCGAAATCCACATTCACACGATTCAAGGATATTGCTTTCGTAAGTGAAATAGGTTAGAAACTGTTACAGTGAAAGAAGCACGGTAGAAAAGAAATGGGAGAAACGTATTTTCTTTCGAGTAAACACAGAGCACGAAATAATCATACGAGTTTTAGATCACAGATATAGCGTCCGAGATAATTAGAAACACTGAGATTCTATGCAAAGAATAGCTTTAAGATCATGAACATAAGAACACTGTCTTAAATAAGATATATTTCACAACACAAAGTCTGCAAAACAATATCAACTTCTATTCTTCAAAATGATTGAAAGAAAACACAAAGTTTTTCTCCTTTCCAATAGCCTCTTAATGCTTCAAAAATTCTCGACCCTTTAGAATGCACAAGCATCCCTTATTTATAACAAAAGAAGCTAGAGATAAAACAGGACAGATCCTGAAAAGTAGCATGCTAACTAGAGTTCAGCTTTGCATGATTCTCACGCAGGAGATCAAGTCAAAGTATGAATTAAAAATAATGACAAAACGGAAATAAAAGATATGTCATTCTAAAAATAGAAATGTCATGGGACGTTGGAACTTAATCCGAGTCATCATCTTTTGATTCTTCTTCTTTCTCTTCCTCCAGCTGAGACTGTTTGTTCCGGAACTCCTGGAACTTCCGAATAATGCCTTGCATTTCATTTTCCTCAGGTGCAGTGGAATGATCATTCCACATTTCGCAGGTCTCATGGATATCACTGGCACTGCCGGGAAGCTTTTTCAACCTTTTGCTGAGCTTTCTTAAGGCCTCCAACGTATGTTCAATCCTCACAAACTGACCAATGACTTCAAGGTCGAATCCATCTACAGGTTCATGCTGAACAGTCTCTTGAACTTGTTTGAAGAGATCATCTGCTGATAGGGCACTTGAGTTCCCAACTGACACCTTTGGACAAATCTTAAGCAATTCTTCTTCCAGATCACTTTTCCCATCGATCAATTTATCTCTTGATTCTCTCAACTTGCTGCAGGCTTCGTTGAGGATCTTTACTCTGAACTTGATGGCCTTGATCAGCTGAAAGTGTTTATCTGTATGTGGAAGAACGCCTTCTTCTACCAAGAGATGTGCTGGTATTTGCTTTAGCACTTGGAGAGCTTCACAAGTCAAATCAAGTCATGTCCAAGTTCTTGGTGAATTCCTCATCCATCTTCTCTCCTTCCTTCTGAATCTCTGCCAAAGACTGATGAACTTTCACCACGTCTTGAATTACTTCCTTCCCTTGTTGGAGCAACTTTTGGATCCATTCATCAACCACTCTTCCTTTTTTGGCAATCTTCTCAATCGTAGGCACCGATGAGAAATCAAATCCGGCAGAAGCAGAAGCAGAAGAAGGTGGTATGGATTCAAGGGGTTTTGAGAGTTTGATCAAAACCTCTGTCAACTGCTCCACTTTTTCCTTAAGCTCATTTCTGCTGTCCTTTGTTTCTTTCAACTTTTGGCACAGGACGTCTATGGAATCCTTTGCATCTTGCTGCCCTTTTGTCATTACTTTCCCTAGAGACACCCTGGTTACCTGGTAATCAGCAGCTGTTACATCATCTCTAGTTTTGTCAGCTGAGGGAGTGGCAATCTCTGCGAACTTATCTCCTGAAGCATCCACCAAAACCCTTGAAACTGTTTTGGGTTTCTTGGCTGATCTCGCAGTAGAAGCCTTGAGTGAGCTGAAATCAAAGGCTGGTAGGGGTACAATCACTTTCCTCTTCCTCGGAGTTTGCTCGAGTAGCCATTGTGGAGTATCAGAGGAAATTGCCAATGTTGTAGTAACTGGTATTCTACTCTCAAGGGGAGCAGATTCTACTATTGGAGGGGGAACAGTAGTCAACGTGGTAGTAGGTGCAATGAATAGAGGCACAGGTTGTGGGGGAGTGTTGGTGATCACTTGGGTTCCAGCAGAGAGGGGTGAGAGCCCGGAGAAAATATTGGCCATACTTGAAGAAGTGGATGGGGAATGAGGAGGCTGGAGTGGTTGTTGAGGGGGAGGCACTGATTCAGTTTCCAAAGCCTGAGATGCAAGAGACAAAGTTTCTTCAATTTGATAATCAGCAAATGGTGAAGTCAAGAGCTGGCTTCCTCCTTCTTCTAAATTAATCTCCCCTATTTCTGGTGGTGTTGGTGATTCTGGCACAACCACCGTTTGAGCTGGAGAAACAATTGAAGAGATTTGTCTTTCTTTCCTCTTCTTAGGGATCCTGATCTTTATAGGCCCCTCAGTAGATTCTTTGTCCTTTTTCTTTTGGGAGGGCCCCACCTCAGAAGCAGCCAATTTTGGAAACTTTTCATCCTTAAAATTCATCCCCCAAGAGGAGAGCCATTTCTTTGTACGAGCCAGAATTAGGGCTGACCTATCGGTGATAGAGGCTTTTTCGCTGGCCGACCAATCAATAGGCGGGAAAACGATCGATCTTCATTAAGCCCATCATAGGACATATCCAACACACTTTCATGTCGGCCAGCTATCGGCAAATCAGAAAGCTCTAGCGTCTGAATCTCATTAATAGTTAACCTACTATTATCTTTTCTGCGAACTGCAACTTCGTTACGCAGATCCACCCAGATATCCTCAATGTCGGGCCTGTGCAGATGTAGGGCTCCATAGGTTCTAAGTACTCCTCGGATGTCAAAACCATCCCGAGACTTCATATGCTTCTTTAATTTCTCCTGGAGTTCACATTCAACATTTTTGGCCTTTGCCACTGTTGAGCAAGTATATCTCCCAATAGAAATTGGGAAGGATATCACGCCTTTTATGCTTTCTGTTGTTGGAATTTGTGAAAATCCAATAGCTGTCTGACCAATTCTATTAGTATCAATCTATCCCCTGGATAGCGAGGCAGACGGAAAGGCTCTCCTGAGTACATGACCGTTCGAAGGTAGGTAAACTTCTTGAACTGTAAGAAGATACATCCCCATTTAGATACCTCAGTCCAAGCTTCGTCTGATACCCTTGTCTTTCTTAGCCCTGGGTTCAGCCGGCAGATGTTCTCGTAGAAAAAGGCGTCATTTACCCTCCTAAAATGATCCTTGGACCCCTTCTTTGTTATTTGAGGATAATACTTATAGACTGGGTTTGTCGTTCTGCTTCCTTTAGTATCCAGCCCGGGATAGCTCCTCATTCCAGCTGCTGCATAGGCCACATATGAGAACATATAAAACTTTCCGGTCGATAAGACCGTCGTCATCTGAGAGTCAATCTCATTACTGATAAGGGTTCCCCAGTCAATCCCTTGCTGGTTCTTCTTGATGGTGACCATAAACTGATACATCCATCCATGAAATAAATTTGATTCTGGCAAGCCAAAAACCCGGCTCAGCAGGGTGATAATGTCATTGATTTCTTGTATGAAATCACATCTAGGAATAGTTCTTGGAAATCTAGATATTACTGGTTTTGCCTTGACCAAGAACTTCTTATTGACATCCTTAATGCAATTTTCTTGGTTACTGTCCCAGGCCTTCTGAGCCGACTTGATGTCTAGGTCCCCATACTCCTCGAAATTAGGTAGTTTCAGGAGATCATCAAAATAAGCTCCATCTAGTTTGATAACTACCTCACCAAATTTCGATTCTCATCGAACGAGAAGCCGAGTCGTCGAATCGGACGTACAAGCCAAAACAAACTCTGGACATTGGGCAGACATGGGAAAGCCTACTGCAAGGGGCAAGCCACTCTTAGCTAAAGCCATCATCCATGGGGTTTGAGAAGAACTCTTCACCCTATTCCAAAAGTCGTCCATATCTATGTTGCCATTTCAATATCCCCGATATCATAATTACAATCGATATATGACGGGATTCGGTTTCTTAAATTTGTATTTCATCCTCGCTAGATTTTTCGGCCTTCTCTGTGATGAACCAGGATCCGACATGAAGAATATTGGAAGGAGAAAGGCTCGAAACTCCGGAGATGCTGTGCACACTGAAAAACCTGATTGACTGAATGCGTCGGAAGAAGAGAAGAACCCGACAGGTCTGATATGTCGGAATCTTGGCGAAACCCGACACTTGCTTTCAATGGCGGAAACAGGAGAAAACCCGGCACCCACTTTCGATGACGGAACTTAGGAGATGCCCGGCACTTAGTGTTGAGAAACCCCATCACTTCGAGCTTCCAATGTTCTTCGGACTTTTGAATCTGTAACACAACCTTCAAAATCCGGGAAACAAAAATAGAGTCTTTCCTTTGAATTTCTACATACACAACTTCCTTTCTTTTTTGTTATTCATATTCCATACATCATGCAAGTAATTGAAATTTGGAAGGAACAACACCAATTGATAGTCTCAAAAAGAAAATAAACCCTAAAAACCCAAAACCCTTTCCAAAACAACACAGAAAGAAGAAGGAAGAAAAACCCTCAACAACTGGCAAGAAATTGGAAAGAAAATACACGCAGTCGATCCAGAAAAATCAAGAATAAAGAAGGAACGAAAAATACCTTCAATTCGAGACAGGTAAAATTGAAAACAAACGATCCAGTCTGGTAACGCGAGTTTGCGGGTTTTGGGAGCGGAAGAGCATGCGAAAAATCCACGAATTAAAAATATGAATGGTAAGAATGACGTGGAAATCCGCGTATTTATAAGAAAATCGTAATAAATACACTTCAGCTCGGCGCACGTGCCAACTCACCGACCACTCGGCATGAATGCCACGTCAGCATGTTGGAGGAGTCCGAAAACCCGACACGAGGAGATTTAGTGCATTTCGGGTTTCGGGCTTCGGAAAACATGGAGCACAAAACATGTTTTGAATCATGAATGTTCCGATGCATTGAACTTCCGAAAACCCGATTACAAAGGATTGAGCGGACTTCGGGAATCGGAGAACATGGCGCATAAAACATGTTTTGGAACATGAATGTCCCGATGCTTTAGAGTTCCGAAAACCCGAATACAAAGGATTGTCTTAACACAAGGCGGGTCTCGGGTTTCGGAAGTCACGCGACACAAAGCATGTTTTAACTCAAGTATGTTCCGATGAGTTGAATTTCCGAAAACCCGATTACAAAGGATTTTCTCATTGCAAGGCGGGTTTCGGGTTTCGGAGGTCATAAGACATAAAGCATGTTAAAACTTATGTCAAGCTGTTAGTAACACCCGAAAACCCGATTTTCTCTAAAAGAGGTCATAATGCAAAATCACTTCAAAAATTTTGTAGGGGTTATCCGATCGTTTCGTTGTGAACTCAAAACGGGGATAACATGTTCTCCATATTCCATCCATGTGAACTCTTTTCTATCTTCATGCGTCAATTTTTTGATTGGTGAATATACGCGTTGAAGTCCCTAATGAAATCTATGAATAAAATCACCTATCCATGGAAGCTTCACGCTTCAAATGTAATTTTGGGTGATGAATATTCAATTATATCTCACACATTCTCATGATCCATATTCATCTTTTCTTGAGATATCACAACGCCTAAGTATAACAACTCTATTTTAATGAAATTGTACTTCTTCAAGATCACATACAACCTCTCCTCATGTAGACGTTGTTACAATATTTATAAATGATCTACGAATTCATCTTAGGTATTTCTAATTAAGATATACAATGAAAATTTTTCCTTAAAAATATTCAACATTGCATTCATATTCCTCATCAATGTACTTGGTGTATTAGCTATCCAAAATTACATGACTAAAACCTTATACAATCCATCATGCATCTTAAAAACATTCTTCCATTATTCACCTTCTCTTATCTTGATCTAGGGATATCCACTCTTGAAATCTATCTTTGTGAAATATTGTGATACACTTAAATAATCCATTGAATCATCCATAAAAGAGATTACAAATCTATACATGATGGTAATCTTGTTGATGGCTCTAGAAAAATTGCATATCCTCCACTCTCCTCCTTTATTTAATTACAATATTATACGTCTATCAATAGGTTGAGATACTATCTGATCAAATCATTCTCAAGATAGGAAGATACTCTTGGAATTTATTCTTCACTTCCTCATTCTTCATAAGGCGTCAAACTATATGCACCCTTATTTAATAAAATATACTCTAGAATTATATCAATTTAATGAATGATATCATGTATATGTGGAAAACCATATGTAACATCCTTTGACATGATATCTCTGCATACTCACCTAACATCTCCTCCACTTAACGGAGAAGTAATGCTTCCTATATTCTTGCATCCTTATGCACAAGATTTTGAATGAATGCATACCATTCATTCTTCTCATCCATCTCATTCAAGAACTAATTTCTCAAAATCAACATCTCATTCAAGAACTAATTTCTCAAAATCAACAACCCTTTAAGACTCTTTTCACTTCCGTACTTGCTTCTTTCAAAATATTTTAATTGTAATACTAATCATCCTTTATTAAGGTGTAAGTGTTTACGCAACCATAATTTGGTGCCTTCCTATCAAACTACAAAATTCGACCAAGTAACACATGGAATATGTCCACATGCATTATATCAAATAGGTGTTAATATTTATATTCACCAATCTCAAATAATACTATACATTTCTCATTTATAACAATTTATGTCCCTTTAATAACCAAGACATCATATATGAATTTAGTTGCAAAATCCTGTTTAAATCAGGATTCTTAACCATCTTGTTAGAAACACGATTATCAATGTTAAAAGTATCAATAATGACTTTGAAACACTTAACTTAAAATTTGAAAATGGTTCAAAATGAACTGTACCTCTCCACTTTATCTTGCTTCAATAACACTTTCTTCATCATGATATCTCATTTGTACTCCTATTTTTTATAGAGCTAATGTATAAAATACTCTCCATATGTGCATGCACGCCATGATTTCTATCATCATTTATCCCTCCAAAATTATTTTTATATGCATGTGGGGATTAAAATTTGTGATTTCTAGTCCCTTAGCATTGAAAAAATGTACCATTCAAAACTCGTGCTTCTTCCACATCTATGGAATCCTTTTCCTCTAAAAGAAGATATTTATTCTCTCTATAGATGAATTTGATTGGAATATTTTTCCTCCAAATAATATATTTATTCTATCTATAGATGAATTTAATTGTGCAAGGTAATTTTTTCATCTATTTGTGTGATATTTATCTTCTCACCACACACCTCTCTTATACATGGGAATTTTCCTTTCCCTCACGTAGAGTTTTTTTGTGTGTGAGACAAATTCTCTTATTCCTTCAACAAAGCTTATTCTAACCATGTCAAACTCATCTTGAATGGATATGATACGCCATTAACATACCTTGAGGCATTCTTTGTGATCTATGTGATTCATTGAGAAATAAAACTCACTGTATAGGATTAATCACACATCTCTTTTTATCTATGGTTATGTAACTTATTGAACAAGTTCATTTGATAATTCATTGAATTTTTTTTTACTTCAACTTGGAAACCATTCTCTTCCATGCATTAATCTTATTATTTCCTTTTCACTCTATTACTTTGAATGTGATCCCACCAAAAAGATGCATGTCCTTACATATTTATACAAATAAAATGAACCTTCTTTGGGTCCTTAATTGACTTAGTAAAAATACTTCTCAAATTCTACTATCTAACCAATTAGATCCCTAAGGCACAAACAATCTGAATAATTCACTATAACCATGTGTGATCCCCTTCCAATTTTGAAATCACCTTCATATTAACATCTATTGTTTCTTCATGAAATTCTTTAGCATTATAATCCATTGCTTCATCATCATTGGAGGCTTCATCACCAACTCGTCTTTTTTGAGCCATTTCTATAACTTCAAGCCTCTTATGGATATCTATCATCAAATTTCTCTAATTCACCCACTCTTTTGGTCCATTTCTTCTCATTCTAGCCATAATTCCCTTATATGTCATATCTAATTCCCTTATAAAATACTACATCCTACATCTTCTATCTAGAAATCCATGAAATAGAAGATGTTATAAAACCCAAATTAGTAGGGTTCATTTTAGGGGTGAATATTCGTGAATAGGCGAATATTAGGAATTTTGAATTTTGAATTGAGCGAGTTTTTTACTACTGTACGGTAGTGCGTTCGCCAAAATTTTACGGGTCCTAAAAGAATTTGAATATAATTTCACCTTCGTGTTTTTGTAGACGCAAAATCACGCACTTTGGGTAATTATCTAATTGTCATCACATACTAGTATTCATATGGTTCCTAAGTACAAAAAGTAATAATTAACCCATGTCTTTGGCCATATTTCATTACTTTTTGTTGCTACTTTTGGTCTTGCACCTTTAATAGCCTAGTATGTCTTTTCACACTTCAATTTTACTCTTTCTACGCTGGAGCACCCAACTAGGACGCCTTGACTAGGCGCCTCATCCCCTCTAGGTGCCCCTATCATCTTTGTACTTTAATCACACTTTTTGGTCCTTTCTAGCCGTTTGAGAATCTTATCTTTTTGGTAGTCAACCTTTTCGGGGTTAATTATGAAATTCAAGTGAAGGAATCATATAAATATAAAGTTATGTGATCATAATAAGGTACCGAGCACTAAGCACTAGCTATCACCACCTAAGGTTGCATCCATCAAGGCATCTATAGCTCCATTTGCATCCATCTAGCTCCATCACGAGGGACAAAGGTTGGTTCATTTGCATCACTCTTCATAGGAGGGAGTTTATTATATTCCATGCACACATTATTTACATTCTACATCTAGGTACTTGCTCGCTACTTCAAGTGCGGCACACATATGAGTAACCGAGGGCATAATTCAACACACACACACACAAAACTACATTGGGTTTGAGATGTAGTGCAAATTTTAGTTGTAAGTCCACCTTTGTTGTGGCTGAGAATGGGCTGACCCATTCATATGCATCTTTCTTTTTAGAGTTTTGATGCTTTGCTTGGGGTTTTGCAGGTGATTATTTCATTCCATATTTACAACAATATCCAACAAATTTCAACAACATACACATGACAAGAAGTGAATAAGTGCAAAGCTCTATTGACCATGTTAGAACCAAGTACCAACCATTTTCATAGACCAGGGCACCCAAAATTCAGACTAGAGCACCTCTAGGCACTCCCATCCTTCTCCAGTGCCCCATTCCAGCTTAATCACTTGGATATACATTTTCTCAGGCTCATGTGTGATGGTTTTCCATTCTTGTTCAGCTAGTCTTCATTGCGACACAGTCCCGCGAACTCTACGAATCAACTAAAGCTCTTCTAACTTGCTTTGCACATTAGGGTTTCTACATTTCATTTCTTAACTTGCTTGGGTTATTTCCTTTATTTATTGCAAACTTGCATTAGATTAGGCTATTATTTACATTTTAGCATAATCATTTTGGTGAACCCGATCTTCAAATATGCTTTCTCTCTTGGGCTTTCTTCATCTTATTCCCGTCACCCATAGTGGTCATTTTGGGTCTTTTCAATATTGTGAGCTTCCTTCATCTATCTCGTAGAATTTCCAAATCAATGGCCGATATACCCACATCCATGCCTACAACTGAAAATCCATTGGATAACTCTCGCAATGTTCCTCTTAGGGAAATAGAAGCCTCTGATAGTGAAAAATCATACGATGAAGATACCAATGTTGACCAAGAGCAATTAGACACACTCACCAATTTTTGAAAAGATTTACGTAGTAATCCCACTCATCTTCCACATATTCTGCATGCTTTGATTATTTCTAAGAACACTCACAATGCTTCGGTACCTCTTGTTGCTCAATCTTTGGATCCCATGGTCTCCACTCTACCCCTTTATATTTCAGCTTCCATTCCTACCACAAATTCTCCAATCATTCACCGTAGCACTCCCAATGCACCACTTGGCTCTTCTTCCAATACTCCTAATTTAACCTCTTTATATCAGGATCTACAAACACAAATTTTCCAGCTCTAACTTGTTACCTCTCGTGCATCACCATCTTTGGAATCCACTTCACTTCTGCATACTCCTTTTTACCCACCATTTTCACCTATCCATTACCTCCTAACTTCAACTCCCCCAAATTACCCATCTTTAAAGGCCATGGTGACCCACAAGAGCACCTTCACGCTTTTCATGTGGCATGCCTAGACTATGCGGACGACCATACCGTACTCGCTAAGCTCTTTCCTCATAGTTTACAAGACTATGTGATGCGTTGGTTCTATGACCTATGTGTCCATTTGGTAACATCTTTCAAGAATCTCGCTGATGATTTTCTAACGTGATTATCTATCAACATCGGCTCTAAGATATCTTATGCCTAACTCACACAACTTAAATAGGGATCTATTGAACACTTAGCAAACTACGTCTTGTGATATAAAAAAACTTAGCTATGATGTCAAATGTGCTTGCGGAATTTGAGCTTCATGATTTATTCATATAGATTCTATTACCACCTCTCCAAGAAAGTGTTCTCTTTTAGACCTCTCCTTCATTCGATCAACTCTGTCATACCCTTAAACTTCACAAAACCAAGCTCTTATCAATAGGAAAGCTTCAATATCAAGAGAAAACATCATCTTCTACACATTTTCAAAGAAAGTCAACATTCAAACCGTCTACAACTAAACCAATTGACACAAAAATTATTTTTAACATGATATCAACTACTAAAGATATTTAGTCACAACCACCTCAGCGTACATTCACTAAGTTCATTGTTCTTCCACATATTCTACTACCACAACTTGTCGATAGTAACCTCATTACGCTTCCTCCTCCGCTTCAATTAGATCCATCTCGACCAAAAGGGCGTCATTACAATGAAAAATTTCATTGTGATTACCATTAGTGCGTAGGGAATTCCACCGATCATTGTTTCAAGCTCCACATTCTCATTCAGGACCTAATTGACAATGGTAAAATTGAGATTCCAAAACCTACAATTTCTACACTGTCAACAAAAATCATAAGCTCAAAATATTTAACAATCCTCTACCAAAGCATGACACAAAAGTAACTGAATCCTCGACTAATTATGTATATCACACAATGTCTCCTCCAACATCCGGAGCTCTTGACTCTCTCATTGTACATATAAACACTTATGCATCGATCATTTCTTTTCTAACCATGATTATCATGTGACGTTCACTTCTAATCACTTGCATATTAATTCCTCTATCGGATTGGTCTCCATCAATAATACCAAGGTTGATCCATCTTGTCCCATCAATGCATGCTCTATTCCACTTCTCATCACTATTGGCTATCCAAGATTATCACAAATTTTGTATCCCATGAACAATTCATATGGTGTCGTAAAACTTCATGTTATGGTAGGTCCTCTCTCCATGCTCATACCCTTCCTCGTCAAAGAATCAATCGACGGATGTGACATGCTTCTAGGACTCAATTGGATTCACGAGATCTAAGTATATAATTTCCATGAATCATTTGTGTCTAACGTTCATTCATAAAAATCAGGCCATTTCTATCGATGGTGTGTCTCTCTTTATTCCATTGTCACACCATCATCTCACAACGACTAATGTATCATCTGCTTCATCTATTACACCAAAACCCATAACAAACATAACACAATTTACTCCTAGTTCACCTACTCACATGCAATTCATGCCACCTCATCGCTCTGTTAGTCTAAGACATCCACATAGGCCCATTCCTAAGACAATTAATGCATCTCAACGTAAGTCACCACCTCGTTTTATTACACATAGGTGTTTATCAGCACCGCGTTATGCTTCACATAGATCTCCATCACCTATACATTTTGTGTTTCGACGCACCTATCATATACTTATTCATCACTTGCATATCGAATTCATTCACCTGCACAATGTATACCACCACTCTTAGAGCATGATCACACGTTTTCACCAAAGACAATCATCCTTTAGAGGACCTTCATCCTTTACTTTTATCATATAGCTCTCTCACCATTACACACTTGGGGGGAATTATATGTATTTCCTACCCCCTAAACAACACACATATTCTACTACACACACATTAGCATCAACATTACCCGATGACACATTCTTGTGCTTTGGTTCAAACTTGAATGTTAAGGTCATCGTATACACATGAATCTCACACATTGCACAATAGACACTACACATTGCATCTTCATACATCATACATTTTCTACATACACAATATTTAATCCACTATGCATCCTCCACACTTTGTGCTTTATACACCTCTGCACTTACACATTCTACACATTACATTTTTACAATTTACACATCTTATATTACACACTACACTTACATATCACATAGAATTTCCTCATCACTACACATATTAGACATATTACACATCACACTACATCTACTAAACGTATTCTACTCATCCACTTTTACGCGTAGCACTCACTACCCTATGACGCACTCTAGTCTCACGGTCTATACTGGACTGTTGAGGGTATACATCACCAATGGACCACATCACTTTCACACATTCAACCATTCAATCCTTTTCTCATGTGACATTCCTAGATTAGTGATATACGCCATAGGATACATCATCACTTCGCTTACATCGTTTAGTGGTATATGCTTTAGGATAAATCACCACTCCTTCTAATCTTGTAGTGATATACGCCATAGGCTACATCATCACTTACTCTAGCATCATCATCACTTATTCGATCATCATTTAGTGATATATGATTTAGGATACATAATCACTTCTCCTACTCATCTTGTGATATGTGCTTTAGGCTACATCATCACATGTTTTCACACTGCATCTCTATGTCATGCACATCATCACTACACATTCATCACACCATGCTACATAATACACATAATTCGACCATTTCCTGATGACACACTCTTGTTTACAATTCATTCTTGATTTCTGAGGGGGCATAAACAAATGAACCTAAATTCATATAATTTCATTCACTTGGGGGGCACGTGGTTCCTATCATTCTCTCTGCATTTCATTCCATCCATCCACAACATATTGCATATCTTGGTTGCACTTACTCTTACTTGCATTTACTTTTACATGTTCATCTTATTACACATGCTAGATAGATTTCTTGTATGTCATTATCTTTATCATGCACACATGTGCTTTCACTTTCCTTCTAGTTGTGATCTGATTCTATAGATCCTTACATGCAAAATAGATGCTTGGTGTAGTACCTAGTACCAGTCCCACAACGGCTCCTGGGGGCATCCAATTTCATACACTATAGGTGTAATTGATTCATTTTTTTATAGCACACTATTTTATTAGATTATACATGCTTTGACATACTTTTTATATTTCTAACATACTAATGGGTGCTTCATGTGAAAAATTTGTTTTACAAGATTATTTTCCACCATGGTTATCAATTACATTGCTTGAACTTCCTTTTCATTGTTTGTCATTTTATGTGGGCTTTTCCCTTTGTTTATGTGCACACTTGTATGCTTCTGGATTCTTCACCTTGATTGTCTTGTGACAATGTGAGTGGTGACCCATGTTTGCAACCCACTTTTGCGGTCTACATTGTCTTCTTGTGTGTTTACTTGCATCCTAGCTTACACATTGTCTGCTTCGATTACATTTCGTCTTATACATGCATGTTTGTTTTTATTGTACTAATACTTTCCTCCCAACCACTTGTTTACTTGTGCCTTGGTTTCTACCAAGCACATCCCTCCCCTGCAGGGCACAATTTTAGTATTTGGTCCTCTTTTGGGCCACATCCTCCTTCAACGACATTGCATGCACCCCCAAAGAGGGGGGCATCATTTGGGTGAATCAATCACCCCATATAGAGTATACACAACACATTACCAAGTACAATATAGCACATGTAAGGGATTAGAATAAAAATTGGGTCCTTAGTACATTGGTTCCTTTCATCGAGCGCCTATAACCGAGGGGGGGTCGTTGCATAGCCACAAGGTTCAAGACAATCTACAAAACTCTACACAACGGATTTTACACGGCAGGTTGTCCTTAGCACATGCATTTGTACACATCATCTGCAGTGGTGTTTTACTCTGGAAGAAATTAAAGGTTAGAGGATAACACTAGAACTTCCTATCTATATTACTTCTATCATGGCATCAGATCGCCCAAAAAACTAGACAATATAGAGATCTTGCGCAGTTTTGGGAAGCAGTTAAAGGTTGGACTATAAATCAGAATTTCCTACCTATACTTCTTCGGCCAGTGGCGTGAGATCACCCAAAAAAATTGCACTTCATCTACAAGATCTTTTGTACACTCTTTCCTCATCATGGATCAGGTGCACATGTTCCTTTTTCACATTTTCAGCATTTTCTTTTACATACTTCATTACATGCTTTTGTAGACACCTATAATTTGGTCTACATGATCTTATTACTAAGATCATACTAACTATCCTAGTCTCATGTTAATTTACTACACTACGCTAGTAAATCACCCTTTCTAACCTCTTCTAAACCCCCTAAATCTACTAATCCCTCTCTAACCAGCTTCTATAAGCTTGTTTTCCCTTTAATTAACCTTGTTTAGGTTAATTAACCCTCTTATTGACTTTCTAAAGAGAATTTGACTTTCTAAACAAATATCTCACCTTTTCCAAATAGCCACTTAGCCTTCCAAATCTAGTTCACACCTCCCAATGTGATTTTCTAAAAATCACCTTTTTGACTCCTTTTTAGTCCCACATGCATCCAAAACACCTTTTTCTCCAAACCAAAAACTATAAATAGAGGGGTACCCCTCCCACCTTTTCCTAAGAACTCTCTCTCTCATCTCATTTCTGATTTAGGTCATGCTTAAGTCCTTTTAGAGTTATTTCATAGTTTATTTGAGCTATTTACTTGTTATTTGTTAATCTTTTCAAGCTTTAAGTAAATGGGAGAAGCCATTAATGGTGAGCTTCCATTCTTAAGCTTTTGAGACATCAATAAACACATAACTGATTGCTAGAACTTTAATAGGTTCATTTATAAATAGCTTTCATGGAGTAGAGAACTAATATAGTCATGTTTAGAGATTGATTGTTTATTTCAAGCTTTATATATATGCATGTAAATAGGTAGCTCTTGCTTATCTCTAATTTGATGGTCATTGAGTTATTTGTTTCAAAGATTTTGGGGTTTCTTTAGATATTCTTACCCCATGTTCATAACTTTAACAAAATTTTCATTGCACACATTTGGAACGCCTGGTGGAACATACTCCATTGTCCTCTAGGAGTCTTTTCCAAACTTTTTAAGTTCACTTTCATGCTTTCTAGGAGAAACAACTTGTTATTTACTTGATTTCATTTTTAAGTAAGCTAAATCATCCTTGTTCATGCATATTTTGTGGGTTTAAACTGGAAATAGGTTTCTTTGACTAACTAACCTATTTGGTTGTTGAAAATTTTCATTTCCGTGACTTTTGTAGGTTTTTCAGGGGGTACGTGTAGGTGTCTTGAGGAGAGCATTTCCATCGAAACCCTAACACACCCATCGAATCGTCCACGCACCCATATGGTCATATTTTTCTTTGTGACAAGTCATTTACAAAGGGAAGCGTATCCGTCAAACCGTAGGCATCTTCATTGGTATCAGGCATACCCGCACCTCTAGACATGCTTTGGTGTATTTTGGAATACTGTGTTGATTTTCATTTTATCTTGCAAGTGTATCCGTCGAACCGTAGGCGTCTCCGCCGACTGTCAGGCGTACCTATTTTTCTGGATGCACTGGTGTATTTTGGCATAATATGTTGATTTTCATTTTGGTTTGCAAGCGTATCCATTGAAGCTGTCGACGCTCTCGTGAAACCCTAGCGCACCTGTCTTTAGGCCCGCGTAGGTGTTGGACCCTACTCTCATTATTTTCTGCCACATGTCCCCATTGGTTTGGGTGTATATCTATTGGTGGGACACACATGCATCATTATGAACAAGCGGATGTCCGAGTTAAAAATTAAATTTTTCTCTTCGAGTTGTAAGATCAATTTGTTGAATTTTTTTGGTTGTTTGAGGCTCTAACAAGTGATTGTAGGTTTCTTTTTGGGTTATTTGACTAATGTAGTTTAGGTGTTTCATTTTCTTAGTTAGAAAGGGATTTTTGAAGTGTGTATGCTCTCTCCTCGCACCTTCTAGGTGATCTTGGGGATCAAAAACACTTCTAAAAACCTTCTTGTCACTTTCAAAAACACTTATTTTACACTTCCTAATTGGATTAACCTTTCAAAATTGGCTAAAATGAACTCTATATTTTGAAAACATGCTTAAAGTATTTTCCATAAGGCTTGTTTTAGTGGAGTTTTTGTGTTGTGTATGCTCTTCCTTTGTGCCTTTTTGGTGATCTTAGGAATCAAAAGCAACACACAAACTCTCTTTCTTGATATCATTATCTATGGTGGAAAATTACTAACTCCTTGCATGTAGGGCCTAACGCTTGTCAAAGAAAGGAGTTGTAAAAAAGAAAAATTCTTATACGTGTTTTTATACAGGTTTCCAAACAAGTGTGCTACTTAAACCACATTAAGTCAAGCAAGATAAAAAACACACCACTCCACATCACACTGTATTGCAGGTTTTGAAAAAGGGTACATCCCTATCCGCTCAAATATAACATAACCCCTTTGGTATAATGCCTTAAGCTACAACAATGGGGGTGGTTCTAGGAACCCTAAAGTAATCCACCATTGAGTAACCTTGTGGATGAAACAGAAGTGCTTCGCTTACCCACTTGACTAGATTTTACATTGCAAGTTAGAGTCAAAGTTGTCCGTATTGCGAAAATTAAACAATGTATCACTTAGCTCAATTTATTTCTTGCCTTCGAGATGAGGCTAAACTATTCCCAAGTGGCGCTTAGTTTATTTTCATATTTTAATCTATACCCTTGTATTCTCATTGCCCATTTGGGGTGAGAAGGAATCATACCCTACGAGTCCTATCAAGGACAATATTTGCCAATTTTTTATCCATTTATACCCATCCATGTTTGTGGCTGGGTTGTTAAACGTCTAAAGTGCACAAGTATGTTTTCGTGTCTTTGATAGTCCTTTGATCTTGATTTCAAGATCGTCTTCATTACTACAATTTTGGTTCATCATTATTTCTCCTTAATTTGTTATTTTTGCTCACATTTTAGCCATACAATTTTGGTACTTACATCATGTTTTCAATTTTGTGAGAACTTGGTATAAGTCCCTTTATTATATGGTTACGCTGCTCACACAACTAAGAACTTCTTGCTATACTTATACTTAGTTTCAGTTCCAATGTCATTTGAGTCTTTTAAGAGTGTCGATATTGCCTTGTGTATACTGCAATGACATCATCTTGATACTAACACCTTGCTTTCTAGGTTAACATGTCAAGATAGTGTTGTTATGCTATCCACATTCGCAACTTCCATTTTTCAAAAACTTAGGTTTCATCGGCATTTAAACTAGTCTTAGTATATCTCATGGAGAGATTGTGTCAATATCACTTTGATATTTAGGCCTTGTTGGTATTCTAACTCAACCTATATATTAATAGGGTATTGTCACTATCTATTTTGAGCCCTTCCTTGGAATCATAGTTTAGGGTATAGTCTTGTTAAATGACAGTTTGAGTGTTTGTTTGATTTAATGTTCATATGATTATTCTTTGAAAAATAAAATGACTGCATACCATCACATTTAGAAATCTGGGATATTTTGGCCATCAAACGACTTACACAACATACACCTAGGTTTCATACAACTTTGACGAAATTTAGACAAAACCTGGTATAACTTTGATTAGTAATACCTAGAATCACAAAAATGGCATCTAAACCAAACAAGCGCGACTTAGAAGAAAATCCTTTTGAATCCTTCCCATTTAGCAGCAATAACTTAACACCTCTCTTTTCACAAAAAGGTCAAAGATACATATCCGTTGGTTAATCCTAGCGGTGAAGAATCGATTCTTCTAAGGAACAACATAAGTTAGACCTAGTTCAATTTGACGAGCTACTTTATCATTACAGAGATCAAGTACTCACAAGAGTCCTATAGCTAGGGGCTAAGGTTCCACAAGAACATGAAGTGGAGACTAAGATCATTAATAATAAAATGGAAGAACGACCATCTCTCTTATACATGGATAACCCCTTTGATGTAGGGTATGATTCTACTTCTAGACAACGTCACAAAAACGTTGAAAAATAACTATCAAAACCAATTTTTGATTTGCGAATACCTTATTATAAGGCTTCACATAAAGTAAAAATTAAGCATGAGCGTAAAGGCTCACTACCTCCTAATTTTGTGAGGAAGACAATCCCTTAGTTGAATAAGAGATCCTTCAAAAATATTAAAACTAAGTCAAAAATTAGGAAACATAGGGTCCTCGAGTAGAACGCGCCTAAAGACAAAATCAAAACCAAATCTAGTGAGTTCCACTTTGATCTATACGATGACACAAATTTTAAAGTTGCTAAGGTAAATAGACCAATATCACCTACAAAAGAGAAAATCATTCAATGGGAATTACAATCAATGAAGGACACACTTACTATGCTACAGGAAGGAAATATAGGACATAGTAGGAAGTACCTATATGAAGAACTATGCCCTTACCCCTTTGATAAGGACATGTTGCGACAACCCTTTCCAAAGCATTTTTCCATTCCTAAGTTTGATAAATATAAAAGAAAAGGTGATCCTTGTGATCACATCAAGGAATTTTATATGGTTTGTCAAGAGGTTGTATACAGCGATAATTTCTTAATACGACTCTTCCCTCGCAGCCTAGGAGCACTGGCATTAGAATGATTCTTTAGTATACCCAAGGGATCCATCACAACATGGCCCGCCCTAGTGGAAAAATTCATGTGACATTATTCCTTCAATATGGAGAATGATATCATGATGATGAACGAACTTTGCAAAGCACAAAGCGAAGCCTAACGAGACCTTCACAAGCTTCTTACAATGATGGTGTGGGTTGGAAATCCGTTTCCCATGTGCCTTACCAGAAAAACAGCTAGTAAGCATATTTGTTCCTGACCTAAACTCGGAGAAAGCCTTCCATTTAAAAATGCACCACGGCTCTAACTTTGAAGAAGTTATAGAGAAGGGTAGTCAAATCAAAAAGTCTCTCATCGCGAAAGGTACAATTTAACTGGTCATCAAAGACAAACACGAAGTGAAACCCTTAGATAAACCAAAATCTTAAAAAAAAACAAACATGTCATTGGCGATGGTATCACGGACTCCAAAAGAGTCTAATCTATACTGATGGTCCACTTTTAAAGCTCTCACAAGGACCTCGCCCAAAGGCACCCACCAAACACAAGTTTACGCATCTAACCAAATTAGTGTCATCGGCTATACTAAAATAGTTAGATGCCGTGAACATGGAGTAGTACCCAACTATGATAAGAGTACCATATCCAAAAGAGTCTCTAAAACCTTGTTGGTTCAAAGAGAATGAGTTCTGTGATTTCCATCGTGTTAAAGGACACAAAACAGATAGGATAAAAGACCTCATTGAAGAGGGAAAAATCACCGTAGATTCTCCCCCGACTTAGGACAAGGTCCAAATGAGAAAATGGGTATCTTCAAAGAGCCCTTTCCTAACCATGTAGATAAGAAGAACATGAAGCTAGATCAAAGACAAAATTCCAATGACTATAGGACTGTTTCTTATGCTTATCCAACTACCGATAGTCCCTTTGATTCTCTTATAGGATGTATCTATTCATCGATGATCGAGTCAATACTATTAGGATATTAGAAATAAGTTGTGTAGTAGAGACATGCCACGCTTGTTTGATCATACCCAATCCCCTACCTATCCCTCAAGAAGGCTAGTATAACCTAATAGAACAGGTAGAGACGAAATCCTCTAGGATATCAAATTTAGATCTCCTCAAGATATCTACTACTCATAAAAAAATGTTGTATAAAACAACGCAAAGTTCGAGAGTCTCCACAGATGTAGATCCCGCACACCTTCAAGCGATGATTGCACACCTTGATTCTAATGATGATTGCAATCCCATGTAATGACCCAAAGCACAACTTACCCCTATAATTAGAAGTATTTGTTACCCATCGCAAGATCAAGAGAGTACTTGTGGACAATGGATCCGGTCTAAATATTTGCACTTTGAAGTTGGTTAAGAAACTAGGCCACTCGAGGAAATGGATATAGGGGCTAAAACTATTACAATCACAGCTTATGATAATGAGGAATGAGAGTTAGTAGGTACTATAGTAGTTGCGATGAAATTAGGGCCGACTTTTCATGATACGACATTCCATGTGCTTTACTTTCTCCCTTACAACATGCTCCTAGGGCACCCATGGATCCATGCCATGTAGGCCATTCCTTCAACATTTCATTAGTGTATTAAGATGTGCCATGAAGGATAGATAGTCACCATTCAGGGTGATCAGAACCGTTCACGCATTGTAGGGCATTGCACAATTTTTCTCATGCAACTTATGAATGCCCTTCTGCGAGATATTATTGTTCCTTTACAAACAAAAGCTATCAAGGAACATGTGGACCTAGATTCACTCATTCCTTGTAATCAAAACTTTCCTTCATTGGTTAACCCTTTCACATTGTGGGAGGAAAATTCGTAAAGTATGGCCCAAGTGAGAAATTCACTCTTCAACAAGCCTTATTAATATCATATCTATTAGTGTCGCCCAAGACATGTGGTAAACCCTACTTTCAATTCAAGAGCACTCGAGATAAATTCCCTAAACCATTGGAGAAGTTCATCCCTAGTGGTCTCCTATCTCGAGGAAAAGATGTTAGAAGATCCCATCAAGAGGGTACCTAAAGGTACCATGGCATCATGTCATCAAGCTCCATAATATATCAAAGGCCATCGTATGATGTACGTCATGGGTTACAATGGGTTTGGATGTGGTATCAATGCACAAGGATGGTTAGAACCCATTCCTATCCCTCGTTTAAAATCTAACAGACATGGTCTTGGAATAAGACCTCATGATGATCCACCCTTTGAGATTGATGCCACCTCTTCCGAATGTGAGGACGAATCATCTCATTTGGATAGTGACATAAATTCCCAATGTAGCCTCTACGAGGATCTTGCCTCCACTAACTTATT
The DNA here is from genome assembly GCA_018340775.1 of Taxus wallichiana var. yunnanensis. NCBI lineage: Eukaryota > Viridiplantae > Streptophyta > Pinopsida > Cupressales > Taxaceae > Taxus > Taxus wallichiana. Next base: position 434,524,398 of record CM031244.1, on the reverse strand, counting down.
CCCTGATTCAACTATTTTTACCTTATCCGAATATATTCCTCAAACCAATTTCCTAGTAACTCTTATACATCCCGAACTTGTAGATTGGGATCAACAATCTCACGGGCCCATCAATTTCTTTGAGAATGACGAGGCATTCACAAAATTCATGGGACTCAGAGATTTTATCTCAACCTGGGGATCAAAAGAAAGGATTTGCAATTCAACTAGATGCTTGCATGCTTTGGAGAAGAGGCAGAGATGTGTGGATGATCAAAAGGAAATTTGTAAGCAAGAGTAAGAACACTTCAGAGAAGCCTTGCAAAAAGAACAAACGCAAGTCTCATAGCCAATTTTTTTGAGGCACTAGTAGATAAAAAAATGAAGAACCTATAGACGAAATGGTATATCCATTCAAAGATGATGATAAGACACCTAAGGAGGTTGATCTTACTCTTCCCCCTGATCCTACATGGATGGAAGATGCTTCTAAAATGCTGGTTGAAGAAATAATCAATGTCAACATTGGCTCGGAAGAGGAACCTAGAATGATAAATTTGGGAGCTTCACTCTCAGCTCAAGAACAAAAGGTTTTTGTGGAGTTATTAAGAGAATATGTAGATATATTTTCATGGTCATACACAAATATGCCTGGTTTGGACCCATACTTAGTCATGCACAACCTCATTGTGTACCCAGATGCCAAACCCATCAAGAAGTTGAGAAAGATACATCCCATAATTGCACTACTTGTGAAAGAAGAACTTGAAAATTTATTAGCTACTCTTGATTTCATTAAACCATTGAATATTTGATTGGATATCCAACATAGTCCCATTTCGAAGAAGTTGGTTGGCATAAGGATCTACACCGATTCTATGACATCAATAAATCATGTCCTAAAGATGACTTCCCCTTGCCTAATATTGATATGATTGTCGATTCTACCGTTGGTTATGAAATGCTGTCCTTAATGGATGGTTTTTCAGGTTATAACCAGATCCAAATTGTAGAGGAAGATCAACATAAGACAAATTTTATCACCCCTTGGGGGACATTTTGTTACAATGTCATGCCTTTTAGACTCAAGAATTCGGGGCCACTTATCAATGTGCAATGACGGTCATCTTCCATGACATGATGAATGACATCATGGAGGATTACGTTGATGATATTTTAGCAAAATCCAAAAGCAGAGGAGAGCACCCTGAAGTGCTAAGACGTATTTTTCAACGTCTTCAAGATTAAAAAGTACGTTTGAACCCTAAGAAGTGTGTCTTTGGCGTTTTGTCAGGAAAGCTCCTAGGTTTCATCATTTCACAAAGAGGAATAGAGGTGGATCCTGCAAAGGTTACAACTATCACATAAATGCCTCCACCTATAAATCTCAAACAACTAAGAAGTTTACAAGGAAAAATTCAGGAAATCTACTATTTTATTTCATAGCTTGCGGATAAGTGCCACCCATTTACACATCTCCTCAAGAAGGATGTTACGTTCAATTGGGGACTAGACTATCAAAAGGCATTTGCACTACTTAAACAATACCTTGTCAAACCACCCGTATTCATTCCGCCTACCTTGGGTAAACCTCTCCTTTTATACATTTTAGCTACCTAGTTTCTTATTGGTGCACTGATTGCCCAATATGACCTAGACCATAGAGAATGGGCATTTTATTACCTTAGCCGCACCTTGATTGCCTATGAACTGAATTACCCCTTGATGCAAAAGGTTTGCATGAGTTGTCTTTACCTTTGAGAAATCACACCACTATATCCTTAAAAATAAGACCAGAGCTAATATCCAAAGTTGACCCTCTCAAATACATTTTTATCAAAACCCACCCTTATAGGATGAATGAATAATTGGATCATTATCCTAAGTGAATTTGATATTGATTTTGTAAACCAAAATTCATTAAAATTAAAAGTATTGGCTGAAAAGTTGGAAGAAGCTTCTTTACTGAGGATGTAACTTTTGTGTTTGGATCTACTCGATTCATCCATGATGTATGTTGAAGAGTCTGTAGAGTGGCAGGTCCATTTTGATGGATCATTCACCTTCCACGGATCAGGATCGGAGTAGTGCTCATCACTCCCACATGTGAGGTTATTCCAAGAGCATTCCGTTTGGGATTCCCATGCACTAATAACATTGTAGAATATGAGGCACTCATTTCTGGCCTCAAGTTGGCTATCACTTGGAATATCAGACAGCTACGAGTCATTGGGGACTCCCAACTTATTATTAAACAAGTTAATGATGAGTATAAGGTTAAATATGAGAAGCTTATTCCATACAAGAAGTTGGTTGAAACCTTGAAGGAATATTTTACATAGATTATCTTTGAGCAAAAACCAAGGTCACATAATAGATCAGCAGATGCCATGGCTACTATCGGATCACTATTACACATTCCGCCTTAGGAAAGTAAAATGCCCTTCTTTATAGAGCATTTACGAGTACCCGCATATGATATGCCAGAGTCATGTTTGGCATGTGAAATTGTCGGTCCCTTTTACCCTTGGTATGACCCTATATTTAGATACCTATAAGATGGTACATTTCCCCTGGACATTACCCATTCTGAGAAGAAAGCCCTTATCCTGCGCATAGCCCGTTACACCCTCCTAGGAGGCATCCTTTATCATCGTGGCTACAACAAGAATATGCTCCGCTATTTGGACATTACCGAGTCAATTCACGCTATTAAGGAAGTACACGGAGGCATTTGCAGAGCACACACAAGTGGTATGGTCTTGGCTAAGAAAATATTGAGAGTGGGCTATTATTGGCCTACCATAGAATAAAATTGTTGTAACTTCGTCAAGAAGTGTGAACTATGCCAAAAATATGGCAACTTGATACATGCATCTACATAGGCTTTGTAACCTATCACAACACCTTGGTTGTTTTCTAAATGGGGCATGGATCTCATAGGGAAGCTCCATGCTTCTTCTTCTGATGGCCATACCCACATTATCATCTCCACTTTGAGTATTTTACGAAATGGGTAGAGGTTGTGCATATTACTTATGTCACTGGTGTGCAAATCATCAAATTCATCATGAATCACCTCATTTTCCGTTACGGTATCCCCTCCATCATTGTCAGCGATAATGGTAAATCCTTCAAGAATAAAGCAGTCAAGACGTTGTGCTAATGCTTCCATATTCATCTCAAGTGGTCTACCCCCTATTATCCCAAGGTAATGGGTAAGCCAAAGCTACCAATAAAACTCTTGTACAGATCATGGAGAAAATGGTAAGTAAGACTGGCCTTAATTAGCACTTACAGATACATCCCGCCCTCTAGGCCTATCAAACCTCCATCCGCACTCCTACTGGTATGACCCCATATTCACTATTCTATGGCATTGAAGCCATCATACCCTTGGAAGTGGAGATTCCCTCTTTGAGAATATCTCTCCGGACTATCTTGATAAGGAAGAAGACTATAGAGTCGCTCGGCTAGTAGAGTTAGAGCCGTTGGATGAAAAGTGTATGAGAGTGCTTAATCACCTAAAGGTCTATCGGAATAGGGTGTCAAGAGGATTTAATAAATGGATCATTTATCATGAATTTGATGTAGGTGATCTTGTTCTAAAATAAAATCATAAGAACACTGTCAAGGAAAAAGAAAAGAAAGGTAAGTTTGAGGCTAATTGGTTAGGGCCTTATGTGGTGGTTGCTAAATATGGATCAGGAGTTTATAAACTGGCATACTCAGATGGTGAAGAGCATCTGAAACTGATGAATGCCATGCATCTCAAGAAATTATATGCTTAAGCATGGTGCATATATCAGATAAGAACTAAAAAGTAGAAAAAACAAAGAAAAAACATGAGAAAATCAAGAAAATAGTAAAGAAAAAATAGGTCGTCCACATGTGAAAACCACACAATTGTGGCGCATTGGATAGGTCTTTGGGTGGAATCTAGTTTTACGGAACTCAAGGAGGATTCATCAGTCACACGATACTATTACATTGAGATGAGTAACTCTCACCACTTTTTAAGGTTAGTTTATTTTACTAGGTCTAAGAACCCTACCGAATCTATCTTATAAAGCCGTGATCTGGCTTTTTTTTTCTTGTATCTGTATGAAGGATTTGCCTTTGTATATTCCCATCTAACATTGGGGCACACTCACATTCCACTTTCTCATACATATGCACCTAGCATTCTACCTTTTGTATATTCCCACATCACGCTAGGAGCACCAACACTTCTTTGTCCCTTTACATTGCTTTGAACATGACCTTAGAAAATACAAAAACATTTAGAAAAAGATACGCAAAATATAAACATTTAGAAAACCCCTTAGGAACGAAGCTACACCAACTTCATAACATTGTCTTAGGGAAACCTCAAAAACAATGTGAATAGTAGCCTTGAAAACTTATCTTTCGGGATAACCCAAAAACATTAGAAAATATATCAATGTTGTCCCATAAAAACAAGGTAGTAATTTAATTACTTTTAGTTTTCAGTTTGTATAGTTTTTATTGTGAGTATCTTTCACGTTGTATGATTTAAAGAATGGTTCATTTTCTTACCTTAGATTTAATCTCATTTGATTTAATTGTGTGTTGCATTGAGTTCATTTTTTTGTAAGAATATTGGTATGTATTCATCAGTTGTTGTATGCATATATTAGGATTCATCTTACTTGGATTGGATACTAATTTGATCTATTGATAGGATTTGCATGAATTCATGTCTAGTTACATTTTGTTGTGTTATTTTGTATGTATATATTTGTTTGGTTTTGTTAACTTTTTCTTGTGTGTTTGTTTGTTTTTGCATATTTTTTTGTTATCACATCTATCATCTATCATTCATAACATCATCTAATACATCATATATACATAGATGTTAAAAATTTACATAATGAATGTATACTAAGCTAATCATCACATATCGTATCATCAATGGGGTAAAGGGGTTGCACATGATCAAAAATATATCCCCCCGCACAAATATCATATAGTATCATCACAAATGTTATATCATCTACTAAAATATCTTGTTCCCAAAACATATGATATCATCTAAAGATATATCATCAATATAAAAACATGTGGTACAACATCACTATCTAGCATGAATATACATAGGAAATGAGAATCATACATCATCATGATACACTCATACATCTATAAACATGAATCATCATTATAAAGCATATAAAAACATGACAAATATAAACCATCAAATGTCCATATATACATGTATAAATGTCTGTCTCAATATAAGATATACATCATCGATACAAATATGCCATCTAAAGGGCATGAATCAAAACTGAGCCTTCATTAAGAGGCATAATCAAAACATGATACATCAATACATACATCGATCAAAATCAACCTTCATAAGAGGCATGTATATATACATATGTATTTGAAAAGAGAGAGTCAACCATGACTCTCCCCCTCTCCGAGGCTACCTGGTCTATTACCTGGAGGAGGAAATGATAGTTGTTGTGATGGGCCGGCTCTAGGTGTACCACCCCTGTTATCAAATTTTGTTGTATCTTGATCTCGACTGATTGCCTTGACCTCTCGTGATCTAGATCATGTCTTGCTCACATCTAATTAATTAAAGGGTGCGTAACCCTTGTCCTTCCTGAACTGATCGGTAATAGGTGACCTTTTAATACGAGGCCTCACCACTGGCTCTCATAATGTCTTGAATCATCTCTATATCCCAAAAGTAGTGGCTACCTGTACAACAACATATCACTCCCCTGTCAGTCTACCCTTATCAACATAGGCATGTCTCATAGTGACGGCCCGTCGATCTCTATCTACTATAATGGTTTGGGGCCCAGGCCAGCCTCGATCTCTCTCGAATGATAAAACCGCACTCACGTGCTTGAGCATGGTCCCACTGCATGCAGTGACACTCTGTGTATGTGTTTGTGTTTGATGTAGGAGGCTCAATATTTGAGCACCCTGCATTTCTAGCTACCTAATCTGCTGCTGCCATGCTCCACCATCACCCCCCTGAGAGGCATGGGATCTCACCTGATCTCTCTCTGTTATCACAACTGTAAGCGTGCCTTGGCCTAGTCTCTCTCTCGGTGGCCACTTGTAATCGAACGAATATTGCCACATGTAGCTGCTCTTTGAAGTGCGGCTAGTGACCATCATCACCACCACCTGGAGCATGAGGTGGCAGAACTTGATTTTGAAACAACTATTGTAATGGGGCATATACCCCTGCTGGAATGCCTTTTAGAGGAAACTCTATATCTAGAGCCCGAGGTACCTATCTCTATCTAAGCCTAGGCCCCCACGTATGTTGTTGTTGTAGCAGAGGACCCTATCCCCCACCCCCATCATGACATTGACCGTCAAAAGGATCATTGTCATCATTATCATCATCATCATTGCCACCATCACCTCCATCCTCATCACTTTAGGAGGCTCTAATGGGGTCGCCTTACTCCAACATCGTAGACAACTCTTAGAATCATCAATCAATGAGGTATCACTACGTGGTACCATGGAGCATACTCGGGGTACAACCCGGATCTCTGACCTATCTCAAAGGTATCGACATAGCTACCACCACTGTAAGTAGCTATTTGATGCTTTTTTTTCCTTGGTAATATATGGCCCCATATCAAAGTACTCTCTAGCCTGCAAGCATGCCACATGTCGGCCCAGGTACATCTTGTGTGATTCCAAACTATTGTTGGCACCAATCCACCCTATAAAACTCTGTATATATAGCTACGATTTCCCATCATGAAGTGCTCAAGTGTCGTTGTGCTAAGCTCTAGGCCATCTCAAGGCCCTTTGGAAATGTCGTTATGGCCTCCATACTATAATGATCATGCTGTAAATCATTTAGCTCATGGTATGAATCTCCCATGTGTAGCCACACGTCATCCCCAATAAGAACCCAACCTATAGTAGAAGGCTCCTTTGGAGCTCGAACTCTCAGTACACATGTAGGGTGACCAATGGCAATATGGTCCCATGCCCAAATTTGAAGTATCTGACAGGTCCTACCGTATTCTGACGGTAGTATGTAATCAAATGTAAATCCCAGTATAAGTGTGCCAGTATGCACTGACCCCAACAATATGTCTCACCATCGATAAATCCATGTATCATTCAAATGAGGCCAAGCGGAAATGAAACTCTGGTTTTGTCAGGGAAAAATCAACTGAAAAAATCCATAAGATAAACTATGATTCGATCAAGCTCGGGATCCTCTATACACCGCGATAGTCTGATTGTCATCCCGTGATGCAGTATTGCTAGAACACCGAATAGCTCAAGAATAGATTGATCGATATCAGGCTGGTGACTTGTATACTGAATCATCTCACCCTGGATAGGGACCCACATAATCTACCACACATACTCTAATGTAATAGTGATCTTTCCAGTTGGGAGCCATAAATAATGACTCTCGTTGTGCCATCTCTCAGCTATGGCTATCAGAAGGCCATGATCCAGAGTAATCTGTGGCATATCGACCACATAAGCTAGCCCTGTAACGTATAGGAGGATATCCAGTATCTTCCTATCCTCCTCGTCAAACTGTGCCTCTATCACTGCGCAAGACGATCGTATCTCTCTTGGGTGTGAAGGATGGGTAGTATCCGCTGTGCACAAACAAATGATACACACGTTAGGGTTACATTTCTATCTACTTCTATCTAGTTTTTCTAGTAAATTCTTCTTTTATTCATCTAACATACTAATTTTTCACTTTCTTCTACAACAACCTAGTCTATTTTCATCTATACTTGGCTAATTGTTTGCAAGGGTAAGTTATGCACTTTCCCCTGGCACATGTGCACCTACTTTGACACATACATGCTGTTTTAATGCGTACGTGCCCTACGTGTGTGCACCTCCGTTTCAACACCTACACCTCCACCTCGACGTGTATGCCCATCCCCCTTTTATAACATAATCACCCTACCTACCCAAGATGCATACGCGTCCATTTCGACACATGCACCTACCTTTCGACGCGCACGCACATATCCCTATTTTCCCCCTCCTGATGTAAACATGCCCCCTCGATAGATACACATGCGTGTACTTGTATTTTGACAAGTACGCCTACACATACCCATAGTTTTAACACATGCGCATACGTCAAAATTTGACCTAAACTAGCCTAAAAATGCTAAAAATTGACATTAAATGCAAAAAGGACGAAGTAGGGATATGGCACTTATGTAGGGTCCATCCGTTGTGTCTCGAAGGTACTCCCGAATGTGATCTTCTCATCTCCTCCTACTTGGTAGCCTCACCATCTCACTCCAATGCTCTCACACTCACTCGCGGTGAAAATTTACAAGAGCTCTGCTACAAATGAACTAGTCGTGATCAATTGACCCCCCCCATGTGGGTATATTAGGTTGTCGTGATGCCCTTGGGGCATATTTTCTCCGTCATGATCACTTTAACACTTCTTCTGCTCACCAAAATGATTATTTTATATTTAAAATAATTATTTTTACTAGTTTTCACTATCTTTAGAGCACTAAGTGCTACCTAGCGGTCAGTTCTTCGCCTTGGGTAGTTTACAAATATTCTAGGTTTTGTTTTCTCCCATTTTATTCTATTTTCACCCATCACAATAATTATTTTTATTAAATAATTATTTTTGTCTCGTTCTTCGTATCACTGGGGCATTTTATTGTTATCTGAAATCCGTTCTCTTCACCCTAGGGTATTTTGCGTGCTTCTAGGAGATCTTCCATCTCTTAAATTCTTGACCACTAATCAAAAATTTAAAAATTATAAAATCATCTAAAAATCTAAAAAAATTTGTGAAAACTTTGAAAATGAACTAAAATTGGTAATCAACTCATTTGCAGCTGAAATCTATGTCTTTTGCATGGAATTCGTCTCAGTTCTGTTGACATTTCCATGCGTATTGAAACAATGACTCGTGAATCATTAGAATCTCCAAACCATTTACAAAAGCTATGTTGCTTACTTCGTTGATACTCTGGGGCATGAATTGTCTAGTATTGTTTCATTGTGCACACTACTTTTTCATCGGACCTAAGTGTCTCTCATCCTTTCCCTTACATATAAAAATTGTTTGGGGCATCCTTTTAAAACCTTTTCATTTATCAAAACATTTGGGATTGCTTCTTGATAACAAAATATTTGTGCAACCGTCTTAAACGTTGCTGGTTTGAGTGTGTGTGATTGTACTTATTTCCCTCTTAAGTGAGTTTATTTACTTCTCGTATTGCATTACATTCAACTATGTTGTATGGAGTTAGCCATTTTTAGCAATGGACAATTGTTTGTATCTTGAATTTTCATGTCATTTTACGCTTTTTTTGTATGCTTATATTTTAATAAGGACCGATGACAAAGATTACTAGTAATATGATGAATATAATTGTTTATATAACAATGCCTTGTGAATAGCTCGAGTCTCTTTTCCTTGTTATTGTCTCTTCTAGCTCCCTTTCTTCGTCATTTTTCTTTCTTGTCATTTCTCTTTTTCGATCGTCAATCACGTTCCTCCATTATCCCATCGACACTCGAGGGGGTATCTTTCATCCTACTAATTTTTCTTCTACCCTTTTAGAATTTTCTACTTGTTTATGCTTATCTACTTTATTTGAAGCAACTTCGGGCATGCCACCTTAAAAGGGGAAAATGTAGACACCTATAATTTGGTCTACATGATCTTATTACTAAGATCATACTAACTATCCTAGTCTCGTATTAATTTACTACACTACGCCAATAAATCACCCTTTCTAACCTCTTCTAAACCCCCTAAATTTGCTAATCCCTCTCTAACCAAACTTCTATAAGCTTGTTTTCCTTTAATTAACCTTGTTTAGGTTAATTAACCCTCTTATTGACTTTCTAAAGAGAATTTGACTTTATAAACAAATATCTCACCTTTCCAAATAGGCACTTAGCCTTCCAAATCTAGTTCACACCTCCCAATGTGCTTTTCTAAAAATCACCTTTTTGACTCCTTTTTAGTCCCACATGCATCCAAAACACCTTTTCTCCAAACCAAAAACTATAAATAGAGGGGTACCCCTCCCACCTTTTCCTAAGAACTCTCTCTCTCATCTCATTTCTGATTTAGGTCATGCTTAAGTCTTTTTAGAGTTATTTCATAGTTTATTTGAGCTATTTACTTGTTATTTGCTAATCTTTTCAAAGCTTTAAGTAAATGGGAGAATCCATTAATGGTGAGATTCCATTCTTAAGCTTTTAAGACATCAATAAACACATAACTGATTGTTAGAGCTTTAATAGGTTCATTTATAGATAGCTTTCATGGAGTAGAGAACTAATATAGTCATGTTTAGAGATTGATTGTTTGTTTCAAGCTTTTTATATATGCATGCAAATAGGTAGCTCTTGCTTATCTCTAATCTGATGGTCATTGAGTTGTTTATTTCAAATATTTTGGGGTTTCTTTAGAGATTCTTACCCCATGTTCATAGCTTTAACAAAATTTTCGATTTGCATACACTTTTTTATACATATACATGCATATTTGACTACTTGATCATCTTCTCTTTTGCAGGTCCGTCTGTATGGGAAACACGCAGATCAACATCACACTCATAGATACTAACAATAAGTACATCACATATCGACATCTACACATGTGTTTCCACCCTAGGTTCATTTTCATCACTTTTTACACTTTTGCATCTTTAGTTTCCATCCTCCATCTTTTTATCACTTTACACTTTGTCTAGTCCCTTGATACGCTTTCCACATCAATCTACATGGATATCGGTACACATATCTATGCTCACCAACATAAAGTGGGGGCAATCGTAGACACAAAATCACACACTTTGGGTAATTATCTAGTCTTGATCACATATTACTATTCATATGGTTCATGAGTACAAAAAGTAATACTTAACCCATGTCTTTGGCCCTATTTCATTACATTTTGATGCTACTTTCAGACTTGCACCTTTATTGGCCTAGTCTATCTTTTCACACTTCAATTTTACTCTTTCTAGAATGGAGCGCCTAGCTAGGTGCAATCATCGAGTTGCCCTCGTCCCTCTGGGCCTTGATCTTCTTTATACTTTACTCTCACTTTTTGGGTCCTTTCTAGCCGTTTGAGCATCTTATATTTTTGGTAGTCATCATTTTTCGGGGTTAGTTACGAAATTCAAGCAAAGGAATCATATAAATATAAAATTATGTGATCATAATAAGGGACCAAGTACTAAGCACTAGCTATCACCACCTAAGGTTGCATCCATCAAGGCATATATAGCTCCATTTGCATCCATCTAGCTCTATCATAAGGGACAAATGCTAGTTCATCCGCATCACACTTTATAGGGGGATTTTATTCTATTCCATGCACACACTTTTTACATTCTACATCTAGCTACTTTCTTCCTACTTCAAGTGTGACACGCACAAGAGAAACCTAGGGAAAAACTCGCACACATAAAACTACATTGGAGTCCGAGAGATGTAATGCGGTGCTCAATCGTAAGTCCACCATTATGGAGGCCGAGGATGGTCGACCCCTTCATATGCATATGTATTTTTTAGAGTTTTTATATTTTGTTTTGGGTTTTGTAGGTGATTATTTCATTCCATATTTATAGTGATATCCAATAAATTTTAACGACATACACATGACAAGAAATGAATAAGTGTAAATCTCTATCGAACCTATCAAAACCGGAGTTGTCCATTTTCACAGAACCATGACACCCATAATTCGACTAAAGCTCTCCAGGCACCCCCGGTCTAGCTTAATCACTCGGATCTACATTTTCTTAGGCTCATGTGCGATAATTTTCCATTCTTGTTCAACCCATCTTCATTGCGACACAATCCTCGCGACCTTTGCGAATCATATGAGGCTCTTCTAACCCTTTTTACACATTAGGGTTTCTACATTTCATTTCTTAGCTTGCTTGAGATATTTATTTTATTTATTTATTCATTATTTACTACAAACTTGTATTAGATTAGGCTATTATTTACATTTTAGCATAGTCATTTTCGACTAAGGGTGACCAATGTTAGTCTATTCACCTTCATGTTATAACATACTATTATATATATAGGATTAATCCTCCATAATATAGTAATACAATTTACTTTCAAAATCTGTTAATAATCCCGTGAAAAATCCAAAAGTATAAGCCAAAAAGCTGAAGGAATAAACGAAAGCTCGGTGAGTGAAAAAGTGAACTGTCTGTTTGTCAAGTTTTTTGGTAAAACTGTTACCGGTCGACAATATTAATTTGTATTACCGTAAGGAAAGGTGTTGGTGTAATGTCAACCAATAACAAGAACATGTTACCAGATAGTAACCATTATTTGTTTTACCATTTGGTAACATTGTTTTTTGTTGCCATTCGATAGTGTTTGTTTTACCGTTCGACAATATTCATTTGTGTTGTCGTTCGATAGTGTTAGTTTGTGTTGTTATTGTACGATAGCATTAAGTTGTGTTTCCATTTCTGTAGCATGATCTTTATTTTTTGCAATCTTGCATTTATTTTTTACATATCATATTTGAAACTTCTATATTTTTTTCACATGTGCAGACTTCAAAATCACCCATACGATGGCCCCTATTATAAATGAGAAAAGAACTCAAGGAAAAATAAAACATGACATGGAAATTTCAAAATATTTCAGTCAACCAACAGTAACCCTAGTGGCAAGAGGTAATTTTGACTCTTATTATGTTAATGTTACTTTATTTTTTGATTTACTTAGGGATGCTGTAAGCAAACCAATTTATTTCAAATGCAAAAACCCTAGTAATGACCTTACTCCAGATGAAATTCCCAATCAGTAGAGTAATTCAATTCAAATTGATAGTATTGATAATCCCATTTTCCATCCAACTCAAACTTTTGATAAACATTCCAGAAACACACATCAGAAACGTAAGAGTGGGAAGTGGACTATAGGAAGGACTTATAAATTTGAATGGTCAACCAAATATCCATTCATTGAACTTGTTGAACCAGAAAATAGTATTGATACTCCTATATAATATAGATGTACTATATTTAGTTGGAAACTAGGCAGAGACCGCAAAATGCAATTGAGGTTGAACACAATAGTGAAGCATTGTGGGAAGGTTTATGAGTCTAAAAAGCAAGATGATGGAACAACAATAAAGATAACTAGATGGAAAACTAAGGAAGATTTTTACATATGAGATATGCATAAATATATGACAATCATCGTAAACATATTCAAGACCTAGTTGAGAAAGGTGGAACAATAAATGCTAAATTTGACAAAGATATCGATGCAAGTCTTCAGACAAAACTTATACAATTCAGAACAATATTTCACATTTTAAAGAAGGGAAAAACAATTTCGGTTCTCATTGATTATAAGATATTGTTTCAATCTATCTGGGTTTCTAAACATTCAAACAACACATTGGTGAGATACCGGTGCATGGGAGATGATAAAGTATATAGGAGAAATTGAAATCATTTATTTGAGAGAGACGGTTAAAAATGTGAATTTTATCACATTATCGATTGATGAGGTCACATAAGTAGACAATACATCCCACGATATGCATGCATGTCTACAATGTAAGTTTCAATAACCATTTTAGGGAAAATCAACTACTATCTATGAACAAAATGATGGAGAATTGTAATGCTGAGAACCTCTGCAAACTTGTTATAAAAAAATTGAAGGAAATAGTTGGTATGGATGATCATTCAATCTTTGCAAAGCTAATTTGTGTAGGAGCTGATGGCACAATCATCATGCAAGGTCAGAAAATTGGGCTTTGTATTCAATTTAAAAAATTCATAGCTCCTTACATGATACCTATTCACTGCATGGCTCACAAAATGAATTTGGATTACAAGATTGTAAGTAATTTTGAAAATGTTGCTAAAGTGGAGGAGCTTATACAGGACTTGCATTCATATATGTCAAGCAGTCCTAAAAGATTTTTGGAGTTTCAGAGATTTTTGTTGGAATAAAAAATGGTAAAAATTTCTAAAGATGTTGACACAAGATGGATATCATTATATGATCCAACTTGTAGGATTTTTGAGGAATACAGGTCCTTAAGCAGGTATATGTTCAATAATCGTAGAGAAGTTGACAAGGCTAAAGATTTGTTGCATCGTTTGAAAAATTTAGAAATGTTATTAACTTTATTTGATATTTTTCCAATGCTAAAAGAAATAAACATCTTGGTCAAACATGCTCGAGAAATATCTATATACATTGTTAATTTTATAAAATTAAGGAGACAAGTATGTATGATTTTGGATACCTTATATTCCACCCAAGAATGGTTTTAGAAGCCAAGTTTTAAAGCTGGAAGGTTTTGATAGATACAAAAGATCCCAAAAGCTATTTGAAGTTCAATTTCAATGGTCATCTTTGTATTTCGATGATGGAAAAAATATTCCAATGCACACTTTCCATAGATATCCTTATGTAACAAGTTCTGAAATTGAAGAAGTACCAGTCACAAGCGTTCTTTTTGATGTTGCAATTTCTGATACACAAAAAAATTGATGAAGATATCTAAAACATTATCTTCTGAGATTAGAGAATGTTTTAAAAATAGTGATCTGCTTGAGGCCATGGGAGTTGTAAATCTCATTTTTGGAATCTAATGATTGGTGAAGAACAAAGAGCTACAAACTTTGGGAAATCCATGATTGCACTTATGGAGAAATTTTACAAATCTTCAGATGTTGATGGAGGGGAATTGAATGGTATATTGGATAGAAAATTACTCATATCACAGTCACAACATTTTACATTTACAATGAATGATCAATATCAGACTATTGTTGAACCAACAGAAATGGGAGCTATCACACTATTGTGGAGAAAGATGTATCATAGTAGCATTCTGAGAGAAAATATAAGTGAATGCTTGTAATGCCCCATTCATCATTGCTCTGTTATTCTGTGGCGACCGTGCTTCTAAGGGCTGAACGCCGTTGTGTTCCCTTTGAAACGTTGGTGTCGTCGTCTTGTTGAGCTTGCCTGCTTGCGTCGGTGTCGATGTTTTGGTTGCTGGCCCACAGCGTCCCTCGCGAGTATCCTATTAAAAGAAAACCTTGTTCTTGCTATATCGAACCTCCTGTTGATTGTTGTTTAATTGCCTGCAAGTTATTTTGCCGTAGTTTTGATCACTCTCGTGCTCGACCCCTCGATTAAATTATTATTATTATTTTTATTCATTTGTCACTATCGTGTTAGGTCCTAAATGACTTTTCGAACCCCGTCAGGTGTCACAACATTTTAAAACATAATAAAAATGAATAATAAAAGAATGGATATCAGTTATACTTCGCAGTTGTTTACTGCCGTCAGTTTGTCGACCTAACGGAATTTTAAAAAAATGAAATTGTGATTAATTAGATTTATTTCATTTTGTGGATATGTAATAATGCTTTGCTTGGCATGGAGAAAATTTTGGTCCTTGTCCTTTCTTTTGTTTCCCTCCTTGCTGTTAATGCCTGACAAGTTGGTGAGAAGTGGGAGATTATTATTGGGCCGCCTGTTTTCTGCCCTAGTCGGCTGTAAAATTGATGATGAAATTGACCTTTGCTGGATTGGGGCGCCTTTTCCCTCCATACTGGCCGCTTACCCTGCAAATGGAATTCATTATTATATCTTCCATGTTTTTATTTTTGTCTTTTACCTGCACTGCATTGTTGCTGGCCGCGTGAGATTGGAGGAGGGAAGTTTTTGTTGAGTTTTGTTTCTGTTGGTGTGTAAGCTCTGGTTGGGCACAGTCCCTAGTGTTTTGGGACAGCCGCATGTTTTTCTGGCCGTGTTTTCTTGGGGTGTTCTGTGAGGAGTGGTGGAAAACGTGAGAAAAGTGTCTTTCTCTTCTTTGCGCTTTTTGTCCCTTTTTCCTTTGTTTTTATTCACCTTCCCTGGCCGCATTGAATCCTGCTCTCACTGAATGCTGGATGGACGTTTGGAAGATGGGGTGGGAAGATTCTTTGAGTGCGCAGGATTTGTTGGAACTATTCCCTACCGGCCGCGTGGGTTTGCTTATATGGTGGTTATAGATGAAGCTACAATCTAGTGTAGTAGGCGTGTTACCTCCAATTTCATTGGGTCTTTGCGAGGTGTGTTCCTATCGGGATCCACAACAACAGATCGCAATGGTTTTTAGCGAGCGCGGCAGGCATGTTGCAGTATAGTAGAAGCCTCTTTGAGCGCTTCCAACAAGCAGGTTGTCCAACTATGTTGTTATGTCTGCGATGATCGAATGCATCCTCAAATTCGGGATTCTCCTTCAAGATATTTTTATCAAAATCGATTAAGTGACAGTAAGGGTGTTACCAGGAGACCTGATGAAATTTATTTCAAAGATTCTCTATTGAGATGGCATTTTAAACCAGGCATGTTAAACCTGCCCCTTGCAATCTTCTGCTACCCTTTTATTATGTCATGAAATGAATGTTCTTCTATTTTTTTTTTGTTATGGCATATAGAATGGGCTTCTGCTTTTTTTTCCTTGTGAATCGACCCAGATTGAAGGAAAGGAAGGACTACTGGGATTTGTTTGTTTATCATACCCTGATAGCAACTGTGATAGCATGTATACATTCCTTTCTGCCTCGCTTTTTCATTTCGAAATAAAAGAGTAACTACTATGTGATAGCAAAATAATTGTTGAAGTTTTATACTGTGGGTGTTAGATCTTTAACCTGGGTGTGTTCCTGCTTAATTCTTCAAATTCGGGTGACGTTTAGAGACAATAGTGAACAATGGCCATTGAGTTCGATTTTTAAACCAATAGTAGCAGATATAAACTTGAGCCATGAATAACATTAGTGGATATTTGTAGATTTGTTGACTCATGACCAGATTTAAGCTAAATGTTTGTTTTTGTCTTGGTAAAAGCATTTCTTGGGCTGAATCTGTGTGTAGACCTCGCATAGTGAGCATGATGTTTTTCTTAGAGGCCTACGTGAGTGGAATATTGGCTCATTATCTGATCCCTGTGACGTGAGTCACTGTATCATAAGATAAAAGAGTTCAATCGAACTCTGTAGTAGCAGATGTTTTCTTTGGAGCGACTATGAGAATAGGTTGAGTAGACAGTCGTGAAATAGATGGGTATGCCCAAGCTATTCATATGTTGAATTAGAGACGGAGGAGAAGGCTTAGTTCGTAGGAAGAGTATTTTGCTTTGTATCCCTCCTTCGCTGACTGTAAACCTTGTGATTGGTGACTTGAGTTGGGTCACTGTAGAGGATCTTGTGTCGATTCACTTATATTTTCAACAGACTAGCCCTTGCTTGTTTAAATTCAAGTATCGAATGAAATGGGTTTCTATTAAATCCATTATGTAGCTTAGCAAACCTTCAATAATTCAGGTAGGGATTTTCTGAGTAAATGTTGACTGAGGCATGTATGAAAGTAGAATGGTTACCTTTCTTCGATTTGGGTTAGACTTGTATGAAAATGGAAAAGGTAGGAATAGACTCAGTCATATATTTTAGTGAGCTAAGTCCTTAACTCTTACAATGATCATACGAGTGGTGGATTACGGGTTTATTACTGATTATGTGATGTAAGATAATAACAACCTTTGGTGAAAAGACTTTTTCTTGATCCTTGCTTGTATAATCCAAACTATAGTTGTTGAATGTAATTTAGTTGGATAGAATCTAATTTATTTAACTTCTTGAAGAAAAATAATTAGGTTCGGTGAGAATTACTTGGTATATTGAATCTTCAGATTCAGATATTGTGTTGTGAGTATTATATGTATATTGGTTTATTCAGTCGAGTGAAGTTAACTTTAATCTTTGACTGATTTGTGTTCATATATGGTTGGGGTCTATATTCTTCCTAAAACAAGGATGTGTGTGAATGCAGTCTTGTTACCAAGCAATTTTTGAATGAGAGTAATCTGCATGCATCTTTGACTGTTACATTTTCTATATTCTATAGAAAATTGGATAAGTATACCGAACCGCTAGCTAATCCTTTTGAAGTTCAAGAAGTTTCTAGGTAAATCATTTATTGATTATGTCTTAATATTAGCATTCTCATATGCTTAATAGTCTCTCGTGCAGGTTGTCTTAAAGGGATTCTTTTTCAAAAAAAAAAAAAAGATAAATATTAAGTAAAGGGAAATATGGAGATTGAAAAAAATCCCATGCTTTATGGGTTCATTCTATTTATCTTTTTGGTTGATAATAATAGAATGATATTTGAATATGTTAAGTAATTTGACTGATCATTATCTTTTTGGTTAATAATAATAGAATGATGTTTGGGTGTTAGATTTCAATCACGTAATCCATAGGATTACATGACTGAAATCTCAATACTCTCAGCCTTGTTGTCTTCACCAATAAGATCTTACCTTGATTATCTTTGGAATATCTCTCTCACTTGAATATTGGGATTCCTCCTTGTTGGCTGGTATAAATCTCTTCATCTTGTGAAACATATTGATTAGTGGTTTGTGATTTGATCCATTCTTGAGTTTAGATTTTTACTTTCATGATATTATAAAATGTTAGCTTACTGTTGCAATGGGTAGTCTTAACATGCTCAGTTCTAATAACTGACTCTAGTTAATATTTGTGCAGATGGATCATGTGAGTAGACTAGAGGAAAAGAGTGTAAAAGTTTCATCTGCACAATTTATGAAGTTCCTTGTAAAAATGTCCAATGTGTTGTAAATTTTGTAACTTTGCTTACAAGGAGTTTAGAAGATCTCTTGTCTTGGTATGTTCGGAAAAACTACGTGGTGAAGTGTTCTTTCCCTTTTGTTGTTAGACTAGTAACTTACCTTGGTGAGAAATGATATTCAATCATTACATTGGCATAAGTATTGTAAAACCTTGATTTTGAGAATAAAGTGTTCAGTCAAAACTCTCCGACACCTTGTAATGATGTGATATAAGTAAAATTAAATGGAGTGGTTTACCCTTATAGAAGTTAGCTAAATTTATATATATTCAGATAAATTAATGTAGAGATGACTTACTTGTGAACAAGAGATTTCTGAAGTAATCATAGGCGAGACTATCATTGTGAGTAAGAATTATATAACATGATAACCCTAGCTCCTCTAGTGAACATTATTCCTTTTATGGTGAAATTTGTAAAATAACCCTAAGGTGAAATGAACTGTTAGTTGTTAGAAGAGGATAAGATTTAATAAGCCAGAGAAAACTTAGCATTGTAAGAAGCATTGTACAAATCATATCTAGAGTCTTAGCAAACTGTAGTTAAGGATCGAAAGAGGTTACATAAAAATAAATAACCATCAATAATTTCCTCATTGTGGCTTGCCCTATCTGTAGGTGTGTTAAGTGGTGGATTCTTATGTTGTTCGACAAATAGAAAAGTAAACCATCCTTGGTGGGTGTGAACATTTCCATGCTACCCTTGTGGTCATCCTTGTATTGAGTTATCCACGGAGTTAGTTGTGACCTCGGTGGTGGCATGTCGTGTCGTGTTTGTGTCAAAAAAAAAGTTATCCTGTATTTTACTGTGTTGTTTGGGTGTGAAATTATGGGTCGTTACAATACTTCAAACTATATGAACTCATACAAAAATGATTCTTGAGTTTGTTGAAGATGAAAGGGTATTTAGTGCTCTTGAATTTGTGAAATCAAAATTTTGCAATGATTAGATACAAATTTGGAAACTTGTTTGAGATTCTATGTTTCAAGATATGGAGTGGACACATTTCCACATGAAAGAGCACTAGCTACATGAAAATATATTCTTGAGCGCAAAGTTGTTAATCAGATAGCAAACAATGGAGTCTTTAATTATGGTGAAATTGACTTGGACTTTGTTGGACCAGAAACTACAACAGATAAAATAAGTGATGAAGGACCATTAAGGATAGGGTTGTTTCAGCTACCAGACAGTTGAATGTATTCATTTTATGAAATATATATTGTGACTTGATATTTTTCATTTACATATAGTGCGCATTTAAAGTTTGGAATTTTTTAAAATTCATTCTATATTTTTATAATGTTTGGAAATAACAGATGGTAGATAGTTGTGCAATCTACAAATTGGATGATGTAATAAAATTAAAGTTTTTACTAGGAAATTATGTTCAATATTTGATTTCTCAGTATCAATTCCACAAGCGCACATGTTTACAAAGATATTATAATCCATATATCCCATCGTGATTATTAGGATTAATAAAAAACATAGCAGTCAATATCTCATCATGATTATTGGAGATAATCTTTAAGTTTACATGATGAATCAACTATCAATATTCAACAACAACATGCACATCCATGTTTTGATTATTGATTGTGTACATGTTTGAAACTAAATTGAACAATGTAAATCCATATCCAGAATCCCCGTATATTATTCATCAATTGTACAAGCTTGAAAAAAAAAAATTCATTCGACAACAGGCATGAGAGAAATAAAAAGATTGACAATTTCACATAAAGATAATGTTTTCAAATTTCATTTGTCAAATACAATGATTTACATCAATATTTTTAATTCAAGTTCATTTGGACCCTTGTCCTTGAACATATTCTATAACATTGACAACATTTGAACTATATTTTATTACACCAGACTCTACTAATTCTTTTGTAGTTGCATTAATATTTTCTAAATTTTCTCTATCTTCACGAAGCTGCATCTCCTACTAAAAGGAGAGAAGGATCCTCATTAATTTTTTCTTCAAAATAATATCTGGATCCAATCCATTCTCCTTTATAATCCTCCGTAAAGTATTGTTTTGCTTGTTTAACAGAACAAGTTTTTCTTTAAAAGTAATTGCCCACATACACTCTCTCTCTCTTTTTCAGGTGCTCATCTAACACCTACACCTCTGTCTTTAAAGTCTGGTATTTTGAATGCAATTAAAAATCCCATAATTATTATTTAGAAGAAGATAAATGATAACAATATATATATATAATAATCTAAAAAAATAGAACTTACCATGACCAATTCTTTCTCTGCATTAGCAATAGTGACAAGTTTCTTGTCTCTATTCCACTTATTGTAGTAAGACGTGCCTTGGAATTCAAATTAGCCAATATATTAAGCATTATAGTCAAAACTTCATCAGTATTGTAAATATTATTGGTGACTACATTACCAGATTGTGCTTGAGAAATTAAAGCATCAATCATCACCGGTTCATTTTTAATCAATGAAAAAATGTTCAAAATTATGATATCTATCATTAATTTATTTTATCAGATCTTTCACTCTAATCTCCAAAATCTTCATCTCCTTAATGTCAAGAATAAAATTTTCCATCACAAGGGCTGTAACATTATCAAACATAAGGATGTCTACTGAAAATTTGGTCTTCACATCATCATCAAAGTTTTCTGCTTGATTAGGGAAGGAGGATTTGAAGAGGATGGCTGTTATGGAACTTGCACCTCCTTACATGCAAATTGAGTGAGATATTCGGTATGCTTCCCTAACATTTAAATGTCATAAATGTTGTCAAAACTAAGATAATCCTCATCTATATTGATATTATTTAAAATAGAAGTTCCTCTGGCACTCACCACGCCGCTTGATTGAAAAATTGGGAACCACGATGTTGTGAAATTCTACGTCACCCTGCTCATTCAAGGGAACAAAATCATTTTTCCCCTACCATAAGATGGAAGGGGAGGTTAGAATGATGTACTCCTTAAGCGTTGAGCTAGAGAAATGGGGGTGGCCCTGGTGCGGGTTGGATTTAAGATTGCATTTACAAAAGATCTGTGAGCATCAATACTTTAACAATATCATATTCAATATGTTGAAATTATGAAGACAAACAAGCGAACAATAAGAAATTCAAATTAATAAGAATGAAATCAATCGATATTTCTTACATTGTGAATGTTGTTGTCTATAATAGATAGATTGTGTCCTTTGAGTGGAGGGCCGGTGGCACAACAAAACCTGAATTTAACGAAAACTAATTAAAAAGAATGATAAATTCCTAATAGAAAGACTAATATAAATAAAATTTAATTCACTATTTATTAGTTACTTAGTACCAAAACTTGAAGGGTGAAAACTGGTATAGACTCAATCTCTTCTTGCTTAGGCATGTATTTAGTGTTCGCACCAGCATGAGCAGACACCATGTGTCTCAGATTTGTTGATGTGTCAGACAAGGTTGCACATTAGGATAATGAAATATGTCATTGTCAAGAATCAAAGATTTAAATTATCATTAGTCTTTAAATAATTTAATAAAACTAAAACAATTATGCATTATGGATAAATTAAAACTGGATTGTCCATAGTGATAGTGTGCATTTTGTTCATTGTGGGATGAATCTATAGAACCACACATTTGTTTGGCTCTTGTTATCCCTCTATGTTCTTTGGTTGCTTAGTGACAATTCTCACGGACCCCTCACACCTAACGGGGTTATGTGAGAGAAATCTCGCCTTACGTCGAGCCATTGTTTTGATTGATTTGACCTGTTTAAAACAAAGTTACACATTATATATTTTTAAGAATTTATGTAAAAATGTTTTTTTAAAAGAATCAAGATATAAAATGATTTTAAAACAAAATACTCACCAACTCTTTTGGTCAGAGGAATTCCATGTTTATCCATCTTCTTTTCTAGAGCGATTAGAGTAGTTTTTTATTTGAGTCCATAAAAACCCTCATAATATAAATCAAGAACAAAACAAGAAGAAGAAATAACTGCAGAAGGATTCAATTTGGCTCTGTTAAGGTCAGAATGAATCCTTGATGAAAGAAATGTGCACCAATCAAATCTAACACTAAAAATGGTTTGGAGAAGGTAGTATAGTGCCCACTGAGGAATGTCAATGTATCTTCCCTATAACACGATGCGGGATCTGGAAAAATTCCACCATGGCCAGGAGAAAGGGGTATTTGATAGATTGTGTGTTAATCCCTCTTTTAGAGGGATTATTAACCTTAGCCTCAATAGAAAGATCATAATGAGACTCTAAAAAATATTTTACTCATTAGGTAGAATGGATTTGGTGGTTACAGGCAATGCATTTTGATGGGGTAGGCTGTTAGATGATGAATATCATCAGGTGTTATTCTGATGAAAAATTGGTGGGATGGTAATGCAACAGTGAAAGTTCCATCAAAACTATTATACATTTACATTAAATTATTTAATAATTTGTGTTCTACATTTTTTACTGGGGCATGTAAATAATTCCATGGAACCTAAGTTTCCAATCCAATCAGATTAGTGATTATTTAAGGGTCTTCAATATTTTTAGTAGCTGCTGAGATATGTAGACATAAAATCACACACTTACTACTATTATTATACCACCAAGTATGTTGTTTTATATATGGATCTTGCATAAGAAAAGTATTCACTAATGACCCATTCCATAGTCCATTTGTTTGTCTTGTTGGTCTTTATTGCTTTTATCTTTTACACTTGTCACTCATACACACAATTGGTCATGTCACATGGATCCCTATCTATCAGTCCTCACTCATTTTTCATCACTTGTCTCTGGACACTAGCGCCAAATGCTCATGTCCATCATGGCGCCGTGTCCTCTTTATGTTTGATATTATTTTTGACATTTGAGGTTGGTCTTTTCGATTTTCCCTCTCATATCTTGAGGTAATAGTTGGCATGTTGGGTCATTAGTGTCAAAATTGAGCAAGAGATCCCTATATAAACACATCATACATACCATTATAAGGGTGAACAATTCTTATCAAGGGCTAGCTATCTACATAGAGCAAGGGATTGCATTTGGGCACATTACTCTACATACACACTACATAGGAAGGGAGTTCATTCTATTCCATCCACACATTTGCATTTTATCTAGCTACCACCTGCTATCTTGGCGTCATTGGTGTGAGGGAGACCTAGGAGCACTATTGCACACACAAACACACAAAACTACATTAGGTCTGAGATGTAGTACAATGCTCAGTCGTAAGTTCACCATTGTGACAACTGAGGACAATCCAAACCCTTATTTTGCATCTTTCTTTTTAGGATTTGATGTCTATTTGAGGGTTTTAAATGTCTATACTTCATTAAAGGTTTACGGGCACATCATCAATTAAAGGCGAGCAAATGTGAATCCCTAACGACCATATCAGAACTAGGTTCTGACCTTTTTTGCAGACCCAGGGCTCAGAAACATGCCTAGGGTTCCCGCGAGTGCCCCTATCCCTCTCTAGGCACCCTAGTCCACCCATTTCCACCTCAGCTACACTTTTCATGGTTCATTGCGATGAGTGCAGTGCTTCTATTTCATCATATTTTCCAGTCTAGAATCACTACCGGATAAGAGAAATTCAGATAAGTATATTACCCCTCTCATTTCCTTTCATAGTTATAATTAAATAAATTATTAATCATTTATATTACATTGTATATCATTTAGAGTAGATCTTTGCATTCAAATTTTAATAAAATAACCAGATTTTATTGAATCATTTTGTTGAACTCATAACTTAGAACTTCTTTCCCTAGGATCCACTAAAACCCTAATGGCTAAGGATAGTTCTTCTCCTTCTTGTCTAGTTATGCCTCATGTGATTATCAATTCCATGTATGATGAAACAACCATAGCAAAAATAACTACTTTATATCATAACATTATTCTTAGAATGATACTCAAAGATAAATCTTAAGTATTGAATGCAATGTGCCTACTAGCGTTGATCATTCTACTATTAGCATCATTTATGATCCGACAAGATTTTTACGGTTATAGACCATGTTATACAGTTAACCACACTCTTCCTATTATTTCTAATGAGAATTTAAATGATGATATTATTAGTTTCATGCTTAATCTTGATGATAATACCCTACCTAATAAACAAGATGAAAATAAACATGTGCATGATTCTGTTTCACATACTAGTTTTGATGATTCCATAACTACGTCTCACACTCCTTCCATTTATGATGTACCACATATTATTTCTCATCCTCCTTCATTATATGTTGATGATACACTTAATGACATCCTTTCATCTGAATATTTTTCAATTTTGATGAGACACATGATAGTCAAGATTCTACTCTTCTTTACATACTTCGAGTGTGAATCCTCGCTCTGCTTTCATATTCTTTTGATATTGGCTCTAATAGAATGCATGATTCATCTCCTTCTATTACACCATCTCTAATGAAGTTTCTTATGTTAGTCCCTCGCTTCTATTGACATCCCATGTTATTCGCCACCAATTACTTCTTTGGCACCCATATATAGTGTGCCCTTAGCATCAACATATTCTATGTCTCATCTCGAAATTCCTATGATTACTCATAATGGAAAATTTCATCCACTCAATACATTATTTCCATATTCTACTATTCCTCCACATGACATTTTATCACTCATGCATGCCATTTTCCACTTACAATCTCAAGTCTAATCTCTCACACTAGAAAGAAAGGCCTATTATGCTTCTATTGATAATAATTATTTGTATGACGATCCGATTCGAAAACGATTCACAATTCAACATTCCCTAAGGATTTCATTATGCCTACATTTACATGTTTTGATGGTACTGGTGATCCTCATCAGCATCTCAAACATTACCATCTAGCTTTGGCTTCATACTCTAATGATCAATTGTTTCTTAAAGCCTTACGCCATAGTCTTATAGATGACGCTCTCAAATAGTTCACACATCTATGCTTTGGATCTATTAGTACCTACTATGAGATGGAACAAGATTTTCTTCATCGCTTCATACTCAACAACGGCCCTAGAGTTACATATGATCATCTACCTGGATTACATCAAGCTAAAATAGAACCTATCAATGATTACATTTTAGGATTCAATGATTGCATGCATTAGTTAGTCTTCCACCCCATTGACTTAGACAAGAAATTCATCTTCTATCATGGTTTGATTCGTGCTTTAAAGAAACGATTGCAATATGACACATGTGAATCCTTCACACTCTTATGTTATAAGGTCATTGATCTAGAGCAAGATCTGATTGCTACACATGTTATAGATTCTCCTCCTATCATTGCTAATATTGTATCATCTATTTCTCCTCCACTCCCATCTATTGAGTACTCTACGTAGTCTCCTTCTCCTTCACCTCGCAATTAGGTTCAATCTTCTCCATTGCATAAGCATCCTTCATCTCCTCCTCCATGTCGGGATACACCTTAGACTTCTACGGTTGTTTTACAAGAACCTTTACACTTTTAAATCATACTAGACCTCATGATGTGTTGTGTACCTTTCTTGACAAGCATTTTATTCACTTACCTTCTAATCAACATCATCCACCTCATCACTTACAACGCCAATGTGATAGAACTTACTTCAACTATCATCGTATCAATGGAAATCATGACAATAAATGTTGTGCCCTTCATGATCACTTGCAACAATTAGAAGATAAGGGTGTCATTTCCTTTGGATCTCACTCTCGTGAGCGGTCTATGTCTCCACTCCCACATAGGCGTGTTGTTACTCCAGTTGATTTATCTCCTTCATCTAGTTCTAAGGTTATTATTCATTTGTCACCATAGTTTGTTGGTCATGCACATTCTCCATCTCATTTTTCCACCATTGCACCATCTCATCTGATGCATCATGCTAAAAATTGGCTTCCACAACCATTTTCATCCCCACTTCCCACCGCTGCATCACCCATCATTGGCACCACTCCACATGACATTCAGTTTGGCTCATACGCTCATGTTGCTTTCATTCCACATGCTTCCACCGCTTCACATCGGCTTGGTCTTTGGTAGGTGATTTATTTCACCTTACCCCGATGATGCACTTGTGTTCTTATAGTTCTTACGATTGTTGAGGTCTATGTTACAATAAAACCTCTCTTCACTTTTACACTATATGCTTTATCAATCTATCTATCTCGTGTATACAATCATATCATTTTTCAATGATGCACTCTTACTTTACAATTCATTCTTGACTACTGAGGGGTCGTATATAAATAAACCTTATCGAGTTATACACTAGGGGAATTGCTATTATGCTTCCCCCATCCCCATCATACTTTATTACATCATTACAACCGTCTCATACTTTTACACATTATTCATTTTTACTTTATCATTCATCACAACTTTATTCATACATATAATACACTTTTTTCAATCACATTACATACATCATCTATCATCATATACGCTATATCATCATTTATCTATCTATAATCACATTACTCAATCTCAACAACTACCCATTGCAAATCAATTCAACAAATACAAACAATATTCAACACATCACACATCACATATAACAACAATAATCAATGAATCATACATCATCATCACATCAACACATCAATAAAACATCAAATACAATGATCGATTCCAATAAGTCTATATATATATATATATATATATATATATCATTCACAATCATAGTTACAAAACATCTCATCACTGGGGAAACTCCCCTACATCGATACATCATTACATATCATATCACATCATCACCATCTCTTTCTTCCACTATAAGAGAGATATAGGGGCTGCAACTAGCGGCTTAGATTGAGTAGTGAAGCTTCTAGCTCTAGAGATCTTACGGTGGAAGATAGAGATGGTGATGATGAGATATGATATGTACTAATGTATCGATGTAGGGGAGTTTCCCTAGTGATGAGATGTTTTGTAACTATGTCTGTGAATGATATATAGACATAGTTACAAAACATCTCATCCTGGGGAAACTCCCCTACATCAATACATTAGTACATATCATATCTCATCATCACCATCTCTATCTTCCTTTGTAAGATCTCTAGAACTAGAAGATTCATTTCTCAATCTAAGCTGCTAGTCGTAACCCCTATATCTCTGTAATTTCCTATGTAATAGAGTAAGCTCAATTGACCGCTCCGAGAAACAAACCTGTAGCTTAAAAAACCCCATAAATACATCTTGTGCTAGGGGACCACCACCCACAACATCTCTAGCTCATTGTGTCTCCTTGCACGCCTCATCCCTCTTGCTCATTAGCACAGTACAAATGGGAATGCTCACCCGCAATATCATCTACACACTTTAGCATACCTCCACCCAAAATTACATCGGTGGGCACATTCCGCATCAATGTATGGATGGATGTGTCCATAATTAACGATCAATGTGCATCACCTACACCCATAGCTCAACACGTTAGACAATAACGACTATTACACAACCAAATAAAAAATCAACAAAAACAAATATACAAATACTCACGCTCTACTATAGTTGTCGCATTTCTGTTATCGGGGCATGTGCTTACCCTCTATTCCTCCACCTAGCGGTACTCCTACCACATCTATAAAAATTGGAAACAAAAACACCCACCGATGTGATTAACACCAGGCAAGGTAGGCCTCTGTACACCCTGCATCATCAACATCTATCAGTTATATTGTCACATTAGCCTCGTAAATGCCTGGAGGTACTAGTTGTGCTCCTATAGGCCCTGGTCTAGCTCCAGCGCTCCTTAGTGCCCTAATGGCTCTCAACCATACCTATGGCTCTGGGGGCACATCATGGGCTATAAAAAACTCTCTTGATACATGATCCACTTGAAATAACTTGGCCACCCTTGGAAACTGATCCTCTAGCCACATAGTCTGTCAAATGCATTGTAACTCCACAAAATCCTCTGGCCATCCCCGTAGTCTCGGTATGGCCTCCATATCATGGCCTTTGGCCCCATACGATCTAACATATCTCTATAGGTATCTGTATCCATCTCCCTACAAAGATATCTAGCCTAGCCCACTCTCCTCGTGGTCCACCAATTGGCCTCAGTACCACAATATGATCATAGGCCCATACATGTAATAATGTGGTAGCTCAATACCACCCCATGCTCCTCCTATGTAAATATGTATAGATCCCTATACAAGTGGGCCAATACACATCATTCCTAGGCATACCTCTTACTCTTCTCATCTATCCGACACCATATGTCATGCATCTTATACAAGTTGCATACCCCACCATCCTCCATTGCAATCGTGGAACCCTTGATCTCATAATAACATCCAGGATTATATGGACCTCAGTATGAACTCGAGTTCCCATAAAATACTTTGCCTAGTGGTCCTCATCTTCTTGTATGCCTCATCCATGGCCAAATCTGAACCCTCTTCCCAACGATAGGTAGTTGCAGTATGCGATACACATCCTTTAGAGTAATTTTCATCTCCCCATGGGTAACCAAAAGGTGCAAGATATCTGCACACCACCTCTCACACAACTATGTGATCATAGGCATATTATGTGGCACATACCCCATCCTCGCTATGTGGCATAGGCCGAAATGGTATAGAATATCCCACTCATTGTTTGACAACCCAAATCCTAGCAATGTACACAAATGACAGCCACCACGAAACTCTCTCTAGTGGATATCCCTTTGCACACCAAAAACAACAAAAAAACACAACATTAAAACATCACACATATGCAAATGTAACCACCAACAACATCAACAAACATTTATTTTCACATCTACAACACTCTGCACTCAACCCATGATTTCTAGGATGCTAGCACCTAGAAGCGGGGAAGAGCAGCCGCGGGGCAGGTCACTAGCACCCATGCATGGGCGTTAGTGTCCCAAGGTCATTAATGCCTTCACCGCTCTTGTCTGGGTCTAAAATGCCGAGAAATTCAATTTTTTTTTGTAAAAATTCATCAAAAACAACTAATATCAATACATTTTTGAAAACATCACACTTACTAGCTCCATGAGTCATACGTGATGCCACAACTACCATCAACATCTCAAAAGCCGACTGACTCAATCGTTGTGGTATCACTTGAGGCATCTTCGCAAACCTAGAGCTCACAATCACACTAGTGAAATAATCAAATGAATTGCCTATTCACTTTTTCACATTATTATTTATAGTAAATATCCATTACCTACCTTACTACAGTCATTATTTGTGAACATCTTCTTAACTAATACACGATTGCACCATTTCAATCATAACTTGAGTGTCCTTACTCTGATTTCTATCCTATTTGCTTCATTCTTTTTATAATTCCTCCTACTACCATATCATACACATTTCATACATAATATTTTTCCTTCACATTTTTCCCATTCAATATAAACACACTTTTACGATATCTATCATACATTCTTCATTATGTGATTACTTTCGGCTCAACATTCATTTTCATCACCACTCCTCCTCTCGTCAAAACATGGGGCATACAATTGGGGTCATCCTATAATGTGATCAATATACATTTCTAACCCATCATTATGAAACATTTTCTTGTAGACCATGTGACATTTCACATCGCTTTCCATCGATTACCCATAATGACCTAACATGGGGAAACAAGTGTAAAATATCTCCATGAATAACCAATCAATAAATCACATATATTCAGATATCGACAATGCAAATCACATCAATCAATCAACACGAACACAATGTATTTATCCTCCCAGATGACCTAACTTGGGGGAGCTATATTACCACTCTCCTAGATGACCAAACATGGGAAATTATTCTACATTTTGCAAATTCTTCCAAATGACCTAACTTGGAATCCAACACATACACATTGCGATGACACCCGTAGAGTGGGGAAATGAGACGCCATTTACTTTCTATGCTACTCTTATATGGGTTATCAAATTTGATCCAAATTGGATCCAAATTAAAAAATATGATCTTTGTTTGTCTATAGTGGCTAGATCCTTTGAGGATGTAGTTAATGTTGGAGGGTAACATTGGAACTTTCTTCCTACACTCTTCCTATGGCGGAAGGATACCAAAATCCTCAATTTTTTCACACATACGCAATCGGGTTGGGAACTAATCACTCCCTACCCCATCACATCTCCATAAAAAGAAAATCAAAATCTCAAATCATTCAACACCGCACTCATCAATCTTGTTAAATGCTCCTCATAATGGTTCCACGTCTCTCATTACGCCTAATGGATCAACACACTGATCCATGGTTAGCCACGCTAGATGTTCTCATTTGGCACGCACTTATAATACACTCTTTGTGTACTTTAGTGACATGGGATTCTTCAGACTTCTCTTAGGTATGCATCTCTATCTACTTTATGTTACCGAGATTTTTCTAACCAACATAAAGTGGGGGCAAATGTAGACACAAAATCACACACTTACTACTATTTTTTTATAGATAAATGCTTTTGACCGGAGCTATGAACCGAAGTACAATAAACTAAGATATATCATTAAGCTCAAAAATTAGCGAACCACGAGCTACCACACTTGAACACATGTCTAATGAACCATGAGCCGCCACACATGAACACACCTCAAGCAAACCATGAGCTGCCATGCTTGAACACACATCTAGTGTAGGTCTTCTCGAGCCAGAAACTACCTCTATTAAACTAGCCGACCATGCCACGCCACCTTGGAAATTACCACCACTGAATAGGGATCATGCCTTAGTGTGATTTAAATCTAGGTGGAGTCGAAATAACCATCCGACTTAACTACTCCACCCAAACCCCATTAGCGTGTAATTACTACTATTATTATACTTCCAGTATGTTGTTTTATATATGGATCTTGCGTAAGAAAAGTATTCATTGATGACCCATTCCATAGTCCATCCGCATATCTTGCTGGTATTTATTGATTTTATCTTTTACACTTGTCACTCATACACATGATTCTGGTCAAGTCACAGGGATCCATGCCGGTCAATCCTCACTCATTTTTAGTTACTTGTCTCGGACAATAGCACCGGGCCTGGACACTAATGTCAAGAACTCCTGTCCATCATGGGTGCCCATGTCCTCTTTATGTTTGATCTTATTTTTGACATTTGAGGCCTGTATTTTTAGTTTTCTCTCTCATATCTTGAGGTACTAGTCGGCATGTTGGGTCATTAGTGTCGAAATTTGAGCAAGAGATCACTATATAAACACAACATACATACCATTATAAGGGAAGTTTTTTTTTTATCAAGGGCTACCTATCTAGAAAGAGAAAGGGACTGTATTTGGGCACATTACTCTACATACATACTACATAGGAAGGGGATTCTATTCTATTCCATCCACACATTTGCATTTTATCTAGCTCCGCATGTTATCTTGGCGTCATTGGCAAGAAGCGAGACATAGGAGCATTGTTGCACACACAAGCACACAAAACTACATTGGGTCTAAGATGTAGTGCATCGCTTAGTCGTAAGTTCACCATTGTGATAGCTAAGGACAATCTGAACCCTCATTTTACATCTTTCTTTTTTAGGATTTCATGTCTATTTGATGGTTTTATGCCTCTATACTTTATTGTAGGTTTACAAGTACCTCGGTGATCAGAGTGCAACATAAAGGTGATCAAAGGAGAGTTAGTCTACGAAGCCCTAGAAACCATATCAGAACTAGGTTATGACCTTTTCTATAGATCCAGGCACCCAAAAATAGACCTAGGACTCTTGCACATGCCCCTGTTCCTCGGCGTCCTAGTGCAGCCATCTCCACCTCTGCTACATTTTTCTTTGGTTCATTGTGACGGTTTGTGCTTTTATTTCATCATATTGTCTAGTCCAGACTCACTATGGGATAAGTGAAATTCAAATAAGTACCTTACCCCTCCCATTTCCTTTCATATTTACAATTAAATAAATTATTTATCGAGTTATATTCTATTGTATATCATTTCTGATAGATCTTTGCATTCATATTTTAATAAAATAATCATATTTTATTGAATCATATACAAAATGTTTCGTAAACATACAAATTTGTTTTAATTGAATTTTTTCTTGGTGTCATTATTATTGAACCTGGAATCCTTGATGTTTTGATTCTTTGAAAAAAATAGGTGTTGGAAAATGGCAAGATACATGTATATGAGGATCGTAGAAAAAATCATGTGGTTACTAGCTAATATTGTAAGTGGAAGAGAAGGTTGGAA
The DNA here is from genome assembly GCA_018340775.1 of Taxus wallichiana var. yunnanensis. Lineage (NCBI taxonomy): Eukaryota > Viridiplantae > Streptophyta > Pinopsida > Cupressales > Taxaceae > Taxus > Taxus wallichiana. The sequence goes on along the minus strand of CM031244.1, from coordinate 434,491,520 downwards.
TTCTCTAAAAAATTCTATCTCAGAGAAACCTGCAAGTGAAAATGGGACAAAATAAATGGGCATGGGTATATATATGCAAGGAAAGGGTTGTAGGCTAGGGCCCATAGATCGAGGCTGGAATACATGTGGCCTAGGGAATATCGGATGACAACAAAATGAAAAGCGTGTTGACAATGTTAGATGGTAATTGAAAAGCATTACTGGACGCCATCATTAAATCACGGGAAAAGGGTAAAAAATAATGCGAGTTTGTTGCTATCACGGGAATATAATATTAACACTTGAAATTCAACGAAAACATGTTCGAATGACAATGCATAGCTGGTAAGGTACCATCCAGAACAACTTAATTCAATGAAAGTGTGTTACAGGATGTCAACAAGGTGTTGTCGTTCGGGAACCTAATAGAACAAATGTATTTTTTTAATGTTTGGTAATAATGGGTTATCATCTAAGAGCAAGTAGATTTTGTTACCGATTAGTTAAACTTTGTTACCGTGCAGGAGCAGGTCATTCTATTTTTATTTTTTTCATTCGGTAGTTTTCCATACATACCGTCTGCAGTAACTATTATCACCAAATCACTGCACCCTCCGAATGGCCAGAATGTGAACAAGACATTTGATGTGATTGGGTAACATGGGATCACCTCTCAAGTTGTGGGACTTGGGCTTGAGGTGAACCTCCGGAGAAGGCCAAATTCCTCTTCCTAAACTAAGTGTTGTATTACTCCTAGTGCAATAAAATGGTTATCTAGACCTATGCTAACATTTTCATGGGTTTTAGGGAAATATATTTGCAAGAAATGAAACTATACTAGGGATGGTGATGCACCAAATAAAGGGTGTTTCTAGACTCAGGAAGGGTTAATTTGAAGAGGGTGTTGTGCACCACAAGACAACTTCACCTACTGTAACTTAGAGAGGGTAACAAAATACCACATACTAGGAAGCATGCATTCCCTTTGTTAAACTCAATCAGAAAAAACAATCTATCAGTCTTCCAGTGAAGAAGGATGAACTTGAGAAGGGTGAACAAGCACCACAACTCAACTGCATGCAATATTCCACTCAATAAACATAGAACTCCAAGAACCTAAAATAGAAACTTGAACTTGCACAGTGTAATTGCAAGCATGAGAAAGGCAAAAGAAGTATAGAAGGATGAAAGGACCAAGATTAGTCACAAAACACACACTTTTATTACTTCAAAAACATGCACAATGTATCATACATTCAAAAGAGACAATAGTTGCCATTATAGTCTTGAAAAAGATGCTTGAAAGTTCAATTGTCTAACTTTCTAACTTGTCCAACCTATTGGAATGAGCTTCCAAATTACATTTATAGAATAATGCATGAGAGAGAAGAGGAAAAGTAATAAATTCCTTCCTAAATTAAAGGTACATGATGGTTCATTTATTACAAAGTTAGTTGAACCACTTGAGAAGCTTCCATCATGTGTCATTAATGGTTCGTTGACTTAATCTTCTCAATTAATTAAAGGAATATTTAAATAAAATATTTTAATAATAATAATAAATATTATTATTAAAATATTTAAATAAAAATATTAATTTAATTACATTATAGTGAGCCCCATGAAAAAGTGGTTTGCATTGTAAAAGTGGGGGGTCCATGTGAGCCAACTCACCGAGTTGAGCTCGAGTTCTTCCCATGAGATTACTCTCCACCGCCACGACCATCGAGTTCCTCCGCATACTCACCATCACCGAAGAACTCTCCACCGATCTCTTCTTATTCTTACCAAGCTCTGTTCCCATTGACTGCGTTGAGTCAACCTTCACGAGCCAACTTGGTTATATACCATCTCTTATGTGACTCGGTTGAGGTAGCTTGACTCTACGACTTGACCATGTATCGACCGAAAAGTTCCATGACTACCGTTTTAGCTCGGCTTAAACTCAGTTTACCAAGTCAAGCTCTTTTATTGACTTGGCCCCATGAATATCTCTATCGGTCAACTTCACATTTCCGCATCAACCAACGCATGACTTGATCAAGTTTATCTCTCATTTGAGTCACCCCAAACACAACTCCAATGCATCGGAACAATAAAGTTAGGTTTTATGAGCTTCATCTATGAGCTCATTATCTTAGCAACCGAATCCCTCTACACCATGATGAAATCTCCTCAGTCTTCAACTTTGAACTCACCTTACACCTTTTGGCCATCATACTTCACCATTTTGTTGCCTCAATTTGTGGGAGAAGCATGATCTCTCTGTGGATTCAAGTTCTTTCATCCTCACGTGGCCCTGACTCGCTTTATTGTCTTGGCTTTACTCAACTACATACCTCCTCGGCTTGACTAATTAGCTTCTCGCAAGTTAATCTCTGGCTCGACCACCATTATAATGTAGCTTGACCTCCAAACCATTTATACGAGTGAGATTCTTACTTCAACTCGGCCTCCTTGCGATCTCATCATTAATCTTACAACTTGTGCTGATATTTCTTGCCAAGCGAGCTACACCTTGGTTCAACCTTGCCACCAATCGTGAGTTCTCTCCCAAACTCATTTCCATGTTATGGAACAAGTCTCGGGATTATGCAGAGTCTACGCAACTTGGCTTATGTTTTCCACTGTGATCTCCTCTACTTGACTCAGTCCATATTTTATAATGAACTCGTGCTCAAACTAGAATGATTCTCCAACTTTGAAGTGCCTTCATCCTGACTGACTCAACACTTTATTGTAGAGAATTCTTTGATGAAACAATTTTGGCTCAACACTTTCTTTATGCTCAATACACTAAATGACTTCACCGGCCTCCACAATGCATTGCATTGAAATTTCCCTAGCGATTTTCCTATTAACTCGGTCATTGACCGGGCTCTACTTGCTGAGGTGTTACGCATGCCCCAGATGATTTAATTGATAACTAGGCCTCTCCACGAGCACGTTCTTATTAAGCACTCCAATGTGTTTCGACTCTCCTATTGACTCGCCTAATATTCTAGCGACAGACTCAGACTCCTATGTCAATTTTCTGAGCACGAGATTACCATCTTGGATTACCATCATAAAAATTCTGATCTTGGCAATAGACAAAACCTTCTCCCATGCTCGGAATTCTTACAATGGCTTTCCATCTCATCATTTCCCTTAGCAATTCTCACCTTATTTTCCACGTGCGAGATTACTCGCTTGGCTTTCCATCACCGAACCTCGAAACTTGGCTTCTTCTTGGAAATTTCTCGTAAGGATATGTCAACTTTGAGCCAAGTCTGTATTCTTTCACAACCGAGTGACTCGGCCTTGGCTTGGCCGACCGAGCTAGTTGACATCAGTGTTTCCTCAATATTTTTGAGCTCAGAATCAAGCCTTTGAACCGAGTTGAATGGCATGATCCGCTCTGAGCTCCTTACTTGACAAAGCCACCAACATCCTTTCTTGGACGTGTTTGAGTCAAGCATCAAAATATTGGCCCTGTGTTGAATTCTCCAATGAGATACCCTCAGCTAAGTCCATCGTTTAGTCGTATTTTTGAGCCTTCATGTAATGTTGGACTCCTAAATTCTATCATTCAGGAACGAGCCTGCAAACATTCCTATGGGCTTCTTCGTTCAATCAATAGAGCTTCCTAGACACCAAACTCACTTTCTTCAATGTTATCGAGCTAATCTCTTCACGACCTAGAATTTTATTTGCTCATTTCATACATGAGCCGATACACTTGAACTCAATCGAATGTTCAAGCTCATGATTACTATGATTGGCTAGCTAAGCCACACGTTTCAACTATGAGTTTGAGCTATTTATTTTTCTAATTGGCGAGTAACTCACCGAACCGAGTTGATTGTGCCTTGTCGCATATACTCTTATGAACCGAGAATTCGACCCAATTGCCTCAACTTGAATTATTTGAATCTTCAAACCTTAACTCCTACGCCATGTCTGAGCTTGTTATTTTTGTGATGACTGAACGTGACTCCCTAGGACCAATGTCGTAATTTGATTGTAATAGGACCTTGTTGTCTAATTTTTTCATGCGTGCAAAATTGGATAATAGTAACATTACTTACTTTTTGACCCGGGAACAAACTAAAAAACTACATCCGCCACCAATGATTTGAAAAAAACCTCCATTCATTGTTGTCATGAAACCCTCATTTCCTACATTCACCAATAATGTGAATTGCCTTTTTGTCATATTCACTACCCATTCTATAATATTTTTTGGGGGGTCTTAAAATGAACCCGAAAATTAGGGTCTATTCTAATTAGAGTATTGAAAAATTTGTATTAACCAAAAATATCATATTACCATTAAAACAACAATCATCTGATTTTAATTCACATTTGTGTAAATTGATAAATTTCATCAACACATATGAGCTAACTAAGAATATAAAACTAGTGTTTAGAGAGGATTGCACCAAATTTTAGATTGAGATGAGTTTATTTTTTTCTAAGAATATGTAGGGAATATGTGTAGATTTTCATCAAGATGTCCTAAAAATATGGGAGTGTACTTTGAATATTTGGATGAAGTGGACTTATTGTGTCCATAACACGCATTTCATAAGTGAAATCGGGAAGCCCCTTAGGATCTCTCAACGTAGTCCGGATTTACACTCAAAACATTTCACAATCATGTGCACAAATCCTTATTTGCAAGAATATTTATATGCCTTGGTTATTTTTTCTTACACCCCCTTACCTTCTATCTTTTATACCCTTCACAAGTATACTCATTTTAGGCCTACGAGAAGACATTCTCTAAAAACTATGCACTTCACTCGTGTACCCACATACCTCGCCTTGTGAAAAATTTCCTTGTGCACGTCATTTCATAATCTTACTTGCACAATGTTCCTTTGTTCCCTATTGGCCTTCAAAATGTTCATGTACAATCTAGGGAATTTTTGTCCTCGCATTCTAACAAGCTTTCATGCAATTACTGATACACAACTATATCGAGAGTCATGTGATCGCCCATGCTTTTGAAACTCATACTCACCGAGGGAACGTGGAATCTTATTCTAAGAATAGTAATATAGCCCTCTTCACTTTGCATGAATACTCAAAACTCCCATAAAATTCAATCCTAAGTGGCATAGTCATTTGATCTAATATATCACCCTTTTGGGAAATACAATGGTAAAAACTTAAACCCCCTAAATATTTATGATTTCATGAGAAATGTACACATATTTACAAAAGATAAATTGTTGGAAGAAATATCTAAAATGTATGGATGTGTGCCTTTAAACATATACAATTCATTACAAAAACACTGTGTGTGATGATAGTGGATAACCACGCGTGATCCTCACACATGAAGGAAGAATTCATCATGTGTAAAATTGCACCTAAACTATAATTATTCCTTCCCTTATATAACTTATTTGCACAAAATCCTAATTGGTTCTCTTTTCATTTTGTGTGCATGGATGGAGAACACACATTCGTGATACCTTTAAAACTACACAAGAATAGATGAGAATGTAAAGACACAAATAAACCATGCAAATATGTTCTACACAAAATTGAAAGGATGCTCCCATAAAAAGGGAATTCATCAAAGTACTGGTCGAGTGTGCACTTTTTCATGCAAACATGAAGGAACACTAAACAATAAAATGTCAAGTCTACTAGAAGACAAATCAGATCAATTGGAAATCATGGTGTCATAATCCTAGTTTTTGTTAGAATATCAAAGGATTTAGTTGGATTCATTCTCCCGAAACATGCCATGTCATAGATAGATGAAAACATTAAATGAAAAAATTGACTTATGTAGTCATGTACATCACCCTACATTAGAATCTAGAAAACTGAGAGAATCATATCCAAGATTGTTCTTGAGTATTATCAACATTTAATGAATATATTATTCCTTATAAAGAATATCATGACATATCGGGCACTTATAGACAACCAATGTTTCATTCAATCGGTTAGATGATACATCTGCCATGTAATTGATTCTTTCAAATTTGGTTTGTGATAGAACCTTCATTGCATAGGTTTTCCTATAAATGCCCAAATCAAATGCTTTATAAAGGTCCTAAAATTTGGAATAGAAAATATTTTGAGAAAAATTATCCATTTTCCATTTCTCTTTTTTTCCTTATTTTTTCTTGAGTCAATAGTTGTATATGTTTTATTTTGAATATTTATAATGAATGATTCTTATTTTAAACTAGAAGAATCATCACTAGATCAAAGTCTATTGAAGGGGACTTTGAATTATTAATCCTTCAACTCATATGAAGTACAAAACCACTAAAGTGAAACCCATTCCACAAGTAGTTCATCTTGCACTCTTTGCACCATTTATCATTCCCTTTATCATCTCACAAGTCTCAATCATGGTACCATGGTTTGGGAACATTAGTGATCCTCTTTCCATTCTAGGTGCTTACCATGGCATGTCAAAATCGAGAGGAAATATAAAAAGATACATCTATGGTGGCACCCGAACCTTTGAAGAACATATATGAGCCTATGGGGATGAATTTAAGAGGATGTCAATTCTCCATGAGGATGTATCATGTAATTCCTTCATGTTTAGATTAGATGGCATATCTTATAGCTGGCACCTAGGCCTTCTCAATGGTTTCATTACCCCATGGAATGACCTGGAAAATGCATTCGTTGATAATATTTTCATTCTTTTTTATCCAACTAGCTTATACCACCATTTTCTCTGTGCACAAAAATATCATGAACACATGGGCTACTTCAATGAGCACTTTCAAAACTTGTATTAATAAGTTAAATTCCCCTACAATCAAACCAAAGATATTATTATCTAAACTTACATCAAATCACTTGATCCCCTCAATTCCTATGTTTTTGCATCATGTCCCCACCGCCTTGGCCACTTTTCCTATTACATAAAAGGATGCCCTCAAAATTGATCAAGAAATGATGTATCAATTTCTCAGATACATAGGACCTTTACCTTCTATATGGAATATTCCACATAAAACTAAACACAACTCATAAACCAAGAACTTGTGTAAAATCAAACCATGTTTACTCTAACTTCTAACACTGAGATGCTAACATACATACAATTTCTCACTTTTTTGGTATTCATTCCTCCCCCATGGGCATACCATTTAATCAATTTATGTCACAAGCTAACAATCAACCCTTGGCCTTACCCAAGCCTAGTCATCATGTCATGGTGGTCACCAACCAAATAACCTCAACTCATGTGCACAACTTTATGGGAAATCCTATTTATATAAATCATGTTGAGAAATATTTTTAAAATCAACTTTTAATTTTTGTGCCCACATCTACATATCCGAATTTAGAAACTATGAACTTGCACCAAATCATCTAAAAATTATCTAATGATGTAATCAACTTCAAGAGTCAATGCACATAATTAAATCAAAATCAACCATCAAATAACTACCCATGAGAAATTTTAAATTTGAACACAATAAAAAAATGGGATTCTATATTGAATAATGGGGAGTACCTATTTCTATAGATAAGGGTGTGCAAAATGCTATCTCTAGTAATTCTCCTAACCTGTCAATTTGGTAGACTTAACCTTTTTATCCTGGTGTAGACTTCATAGTACCCTATACCACTCGAGGTAGATTGCCCATAATTTTTGTAGCCTTTGGCATTTTCCAAAAGGATATTGATAATATTGAGATAGTTCTCATACCTTAATACTCCATGTAAAACACTTAGAACCATCGAGACTGCTTTAGAACCATGAGAACAACTTAGAGGAGGTTCATGCATACCAACAATACCAAAGAGGAAACAACTACATCTTTCGCGAGTAAAAATCATTAGCCTCTGAATCCTTCCAATCTACCAAATTCTTCTCAAGTGTCACTCGATACGTGCTCATTAAAAAACTCCTCACCATCCAAAGGGAATATTAATGTGCATCTCATAAGATACAACATGAGTCTTTTGTGACCCACAAAACAAAGCCTCATATAATATATCATAGTTGATGACTTGCGTGAAGACTCATCTCAATATCTCTATGTTTGAACTTCATCATATTAGGAACCAAAAGAAAACCTTATTAAAATTCATTTCCACCCCACTTGAGAAACCCATGGTGTAGCGCCGACCCATGTGGGACCCAAATACAAGACCAAACATAATAAAGTAAATTTATTTATTTTCATATTACTTGATACAATTGTGCGACACCAAAATACTCACAAGGGTTTTCACGACACCACATGTAACATTTACACCAACTTGTAGAACACACAAATTTCAATATGACACAATGTGAAACCAATGTCACACCTAGATAAATGAGCAAGTATGAGACTATGACACAATCACGACATGAACAACATGAATTGACACCCTCCACACTATCACATTTTAGGGTTCAATATTTTTGTGTTCAAAAATATAATTTCAGCCTTAAAGGTTTGAAGAGCATATAGCATGGAAAACCTACATTTTCCTTTTCTCTAGATTGCATTTCCCTTACTTTGTTTAACACTTAATTTAAGATGATTTCCACTTCACTACCATTTACATTTCCTTATTTAACCTTATAGGTCTTGAATCCATTAATCATGAGAGCATGTAGTTTCATTCACAATGATACACATTATTTATTTCATTTCGGGTTTAATTTATAACAGTACACTTAATCACATGAAAGTGTTAACATTGGTTTGAAGAGCATTAACATGCAAGGTGAGAATCCCCTCTTCTCAAAACTTCAAAACTCTATTACACATTGTGAATATCTTAAAAATAAGTGTACACTAATTGGTTCACATTTCAATTGCCATTAATTTGCAAAACTCAATGTTAGTTCCAAACATTTTGAACACATAAACGCCACCCAACACACGTTCTTGGACTATGGGTTCATTTCTTAAGGAGCATGGTTACTCATCATTTTACATAGTTTTCATTGTGAGGGAAAATATCTCATGATGATAAGAGGATAATCTTAAGCTAATCTTATGCTTGTGGTACATCTAGAAGATAGAGATGATTGGGAGCATTTATAAGATACAAAAGAGTCACATGCAGTTTGTGTTCAAGTCAAAGGTTAATGTTCTAGAATATCATGTTCTCGAAGGAGATATCTCATAATATATTTAATGTCAAAAATGGAGACTTAGCAAGGAGTAAGGAACAAGTCACAATTCTCACCTTTCTAATGGGTCAACATCCTACCGTTAACAAACCCATCGTTAAGGTTTAGATACCAAAATATGTCCACATATTACCCTCCAAAAAGGTCCTAGGATTAGTTTTAAATTTATTTCCAAATACCCCAAGGGATCTATGCCCTACCATGGGCCAAAGCTAGTGTTCAACAACTTAATCCCCAAGACCTCCAAAAACTCAAAGGTGTTCCTATAATCAAAGGCTAAGGAAAACACTTCCATTCCTAAGGCGTAGTGATGTCCCAAGAGGTGTTCGATTACACTATAGAAATAAGGAACAAGGTTAAGCTCAAGGGGACCATTCCATACCACAAGGGTTGATATTTCAAACTATAAGTTTAGTTGACGCTTTCGCCCAAAATGGAAACACACACATACAAGTTGTATTTTTTTCTCTAAAGGCTAAGAGATTTCCTAGGTCGATACATCACTAGAAGATGCATTAATTACACCAATACTAGATTACTACCATCAATTTTACTAGTACAATCACATCCAAGATTACGATGGTACAAACAATTTTAAATAACAAGATTTCAATTTCATTCTCTTGATGATGATTTGGATATAATTAAAAGGGATCCTCTTACATCATTTTCCAATCTGAAGATGACCCAATCAACTTCGGTTCCCTTGCCAAATAAACTGAAATATGACTAAGTCTGGAATTAGTCAAACATGTAAAAGTACAACTATGTAGGAAATAGTACATTTTATCAATATTCAACAATATGGTATACATCATGAAACGAATGAAATAATGCATTCCTTTCATAACAATATCATTAATAGATTCTATAAAATTGCATTGCTCTTAGTTAACATGCTAATAAAATATACAAGTGTCATTGTACTTCTCCTATTTTCGGGTACCTGCAACCATCGTAGGGTCAATCCTAGAATTGGTATGGAAATCCCCTACACTCAAGCATAAATCCACACATTCATCATTTCAAACAATTTCAAATAAAGAGTAGAGAGAGGTAGAGATAGGGAGAGAAAAGAAGAGAGTTCATTTCTCACACATTCACACTTTCACATTCATTTGCACTTTACGTTTTTGGTTCTAGAGAGAGAAGGTTAAGAGAAATTTTATTTTCCATTCACAATGTCATAACCATTTACATTTCATGTCCATTTTCATTTCATTTCAAACCAATTTATAGTTTCCAATTCACTTACATTTTCAAATACAACCAAAGTATCATAGTCATTTCTAGAGAGAGAAGAGGGAGGAGAGAGAAAAACACCATACATTTCAAAATCCATTCATACAAGATAAAAGATAAAATAATACTACAAATAGCATTGATACGATATGAGAAAGGTCTCACGCATGGTTAGAAGTCAAACGAGACCCTCAGAAGGAGTTTCTAGCTAAAGTAGCAAGTTGAGAAAATTGACCAAAACAAAAAAAAGTGCCTACAAATTGGTTCCCAAAACACTCATCTTGAGTTCAAGCAAAAATTTAGATGATTCCCACTTATTCCCCTATATACAAATACTTCATCGCATTTGACGGAAGTCAAATATGACGAATAATGCTCAAGTTACAAGGGTATCTCTGGGGCTGATAATCGTAAACGCAACTAAAATTTCTTGTCACACAATGGTGGAGGGCCTCAAAACCCACTTGTAAAACTAATTCCCAATATTTTTTTTTACATAACTGAGATTTCTTTCAAATTCTCTTATTGGAATTCTAGAGGTAGGTGGCGATAGTTTTCAGTTTCGCTCAAACGAAGAGGCATATGTAAGCCAAAATCGATTACATTTTATTAAATTGAACACGTCACCACAAGTGGTCGATATACTAAAATGGGATTTGAGACTCGACTCAAAAATGTATTAAAATATTTAAAACAACAGAGCTAAGTTTCCCAAGGTGTCCTACATTACTAGGTATCATTATCCCGTAAAATTGACAAGGGCAATTTTACCGATAACCATACCGAAAATTTTGTTTCGATCCCTCGTTAGGGATCCCTTGTGTTTAACGTTGCAAAATCCCTTCCCGGGAAATCTGGTTTTCGAACTTAGTCTTTTTGGTCTTTTTTGGCTGGGCGCATGGAATTACTATGTAACACCAACTTTTGGTGCACCCCTTTAAAGCCTTTGGCGCATACTTTCAGTGTCAACACACCTTTCGGTGCGCCTTGTATGTTGAGTCTTCTCTATGTGCGCCAAGGCGCATGCGCCTTCATGTTAGCACAAATTTTGTTGCGCCACTTCTCGGTGCGCCAAAGGGCACACATAATCGCATGACAACACAACTTTGGTGCGCCAAAGGCGCGCTTAGTTTCATGCTGGCAAAAGCTTTCATGCGCCAAAGGGCGCATGCCTTCCCATGTCGACAGCAACTTTCGTGCGCCCTTTACAAAGTGGGTGGCGCATTTATGACTTGCTCACCTATATATATGTTTTGCGCGCCCAAAATGTCATTTTCATCGACACAAAGCACGTGATTTCTTTTCTCTGAGCTTGTCAGCCCCTGCCCTGTCGTTTTCAGCACGTTGTGGACCCGTTTGCAAGATTCTCACTATTTATCCGGGTAAGTGTTCTTGTCTCTTCCTTGTGTTTTGCTTTCTGGTTCTTTGTGCTTGCTGGTTTGATTTTCGAAATACATGTGTTGAGCTAGCCCTCCCCCGTGCTGTCTTTCCTTATTTTCCTCCCCCCTCTTTCCAGATCTGCTGGTAGAGGATGTTTCCTTGAAACATGGTTTGTAGCACTTCTTGTTTAAACCATTTTCATTGCCCTAGTAACCTTTCAAAAGAGATTGAGGAGAATGGGAATCTGAACCATGAAATGACCCCTCTGTCACTGTTTTCCTTCGGCGCATCTGTCACCCCTGCAACATGAATAGAACCCGCGCCAATGGCACACCCATCACGCCTGTTGCATCATAAACTTCTGCGCCCTCAAGCGCACGTCTCTTCCATATGCTGCAAGCACTAATCTTGCGCCCTCAATGGCGCACCAAGCTTCCATGTTGCATCACATTAATCCGCGCCAATGGCGCACCCCGCATCTGCGCAACAATAGCTTTATCCACGCTAAGTACAAGGCTTTGAAGGCGTAGGCGCATCCCTCCTTACAGTAACATTCGTGTTGTGCAAACCCTCCGTGCACCGCACCATGTTCCCTTTGGCGCACGAAAAGTTCATGTTACACACTTTTCCCATGCGCCACAAGCGCACAAAATCCCAATGTAACATGAAAAATCCATGCGCCTTTGGCGCATCCTGTCTCTATGCAACATGATGTTTTCATGCCCTTTGCAAAATGCACCTGCGAGTTTTCATGCACCATGCGCCTTTAGCGCGCCGGTTTAGCCTGCAACATACTTTCCCCGTGCGCCTTACCTATTTAGCCCTGTAAGCTGCAGCTTTCATGCGCCATGCGCCCTGAGTCTCAAAATCTCTAACTCTTTCCTCTGCTAACATTTCAATGGAAGATCAAATGGCTAATACAACCTTTTCGGATTGGGTCTCGCTTCTTCTTCATGCGAGATCAGAAGCTGCGTTCGAAAGAACATATGTCTACATCCAGCAAGAGACCCACCAAATCCAAAGGAAAGGCCAAACTTACAGAAGAAGAAATGAAATATAAATATCAGAGGGTCAGAATGCCTAAATCCCAGGCCGAGTGTAGCATGGACGTCGGAGATTCAGAATTAGGACATATTGATATGGAGGAATTCTGGGCTAGAACTCAAAAAGTCACAAGGAGTCCATGGATGGAAAAGTGCGATGGCGGTGCCTCGCACTTCGCCGGTGGAATCCCGTCAGTGCGCCAACAATGAATTCTTGATGGTGATTGCCCAAAGTTACAACAAAGACACAAGGTGTGTCGTAAACAGCAAGGGCGAGGTAGTCATCAACCTCACTGCCCATCACTTTGAGGGAATACTCGGCATACCTCACCACCGGCACTTTGTGGCCGTCAGTCAAGCAGATTGCATTAAGGCATGGGATGACAATGCAGATCAGTGTATGCAACTAATAAATGAAGTTCTCGGAGGATCTCGGTGATACCATTACGTTCCTGAGCAGGGTCTTCGGGCTTTCTGACACCCATTATTTCCATAAATGGATGTTGCGTTACTTAGAGACCATGAACAAGAATATGCCTGATCAGCGCTTTTGCTGGGGAGAGATTATAAGCAGTACAATCTCTGAGCAGCTACAACAATTCAGCACAACAGGGGCATTCCATATGAACTCCTACGTGGTCTACGCTGCAAACATCGAGAGGGACTATCCAGGCCTGATGCGGAGTGGAGTTTGGCCTCAGGTCAAGATATACGAGTATTACCCGGAATTGAGGCTGGAGAATAGCATCTCCCAATTCACAAAAGTTAACGGTGTGTTTTTCTATCACATCATCTGCCTACTGAGGCCGAACATGACTTATGGTCGCTGACCAAAAGCATAGTAGCAGTGCCGAGAAATGGGGGTCTTGTTCACCCGGTTTCCCACATTCACCTATCTAAGGGCTGCCAACTTTTAGGAGAGCCAACCAGGGATACCAAGGTATCTTTGGGCCTAAAAGCGATCTCTTTGGGATCAAGGCAGCTGATCACATACCACGAGAAATGCCTGAAAAGAAAGAAGGGTGGAACTCCTTTCCCCCTCACCGTAGGCCGATATACATGCTCTACCCACCACAAGGTGAAGGAAATGTTCGCAGAGCTGGAGTTACTCAATTTGAAACATGATTTCCCAGCCAGGCCTACCTTCGACCCAAGGAGCTATCTGCCGAGGGTGAAACTTGATCCAATCCACATCCCTCAGATCGAGGACATTTACATTGACATCATCCATGAGGTGGAGCTCAGAAGAAAGGATCATTCTCGCCTAGCCTTGGCAGAAATCATCCAATATGGGGTAGCCATTGTCCCCAAAGGCTACCAAACTATGGAAGATGAAATAGACAAGGTATATACTGACACAGATGGGGACGATTGGCCCTTTCCGGCCATTGATAGAACTAAGGCTCCTCAGACAATTGAGGAGAGGGTCAAGGAGACTTTGCGTAGGACAGAACATTGGTGCCGGATGAACGGCCTAATCTACCTCGGGGTTGATTTCACAACCTCCCCATTGGGTAACGCACCTCCACGATCCAAACAGCAGCCTAAAGGCAAGGGCAAAGGCATAGAAGGTGAATCCAGCACCACTCTGGAAGAAGCTCCAGCAAGTCCTCCTTCCGCCACACCAGAACAGGTAATAACTCTAGCCGCCAGAGAAAGAAGCAGAAGAGGAAGTTCCAATAGGCCCATCCACTCAGGATGTCGGCATTGCCACAACAACCGAGGTTCCTTCCGTCCCTTCTTCCTCTCTTCCTTCCCCTCCTCGAGTGACTCAAGCGACCATCCCTTTGGTCGTGTCCTCTTCCCCTTCTTCTACTGTTCCCTCGCCTCTTCGTCTATCTTCTCTTCCCTCGCTGATCTTTCCTCCTCCATTTCTTCCCTCATCTCCGAGCTCCCTTCCCCTCCTATGTCTTCCGCTGCTGCAGTTTCCCTTCCTTCCGTGGGCACTTCTTCGGCTATTCTCTCAATGTCGCCGCCTCGTGTCTCACGTTTTCCCTTCTACTACTGCAGCTCCCCCTCCTCTCTGTTTCGGTCCTTCTACCATAGGTCTAGCTGGATCTCTCAAGCCAGTTAAGTCAGCAAAAGAGGAAAGTTCCCATCACTCCGATGGACTTTTCCGTGATCCCATCTAAGGGGGTGAAGAAACAAAATCTGCCACGCGCTTCTCTCAAAGTCTTTGTCAGGGAGAGAGTTATGGAAATCGCATACCCCAATCCTCTCAAAGAGAAAAAGGATCTATCTCTGACATATTTTACTGTGACCCAAGTCACAATGGGGACATCTTCCAAAATTCTTCAGGGGGAGGCTCTTTCAGTGTTGACGCCCTCTGCAGTAAAGCTTCAGGAAATCAAGGAAGAGAAAAGGCAACTAAAGGAGCAAAACAAATATCTGCTCCAAGCCTTACAGAATATGGGTAGTGCGCCCCACAACTGCCGCCGAGACTTTTGAGCTTCTCAGTCAGGAGAAAATTAATGAGTATGCCAAGATCGGCGAGCAGGGTATGGCGTTTCGCTTGGAGGAGCCAAATCCTCAAAGCATGAAAAAGTGATCGCGAGTTCTCCGACTTGTGCACGAATATCGAGTAAGGTGAATAAAGAGCTCCAAGCGTTAGCAGGCCCATCTCGAAGAGCTGGAACATGCTAGATCAGTAAGCACGAGGCCTTCGACAAATGTTCGATTTGTTCGTCGATGATGCAGTCAAGTTCGGCATCTTCGGCCATCCAAGGGCCCTCAACAAAATCATGTCCACACTGGACTACAGGTGGATCAGCTAGAATTTATTCTAGAAAAGATTGACAAAGTGAAGGAAGAAGCCTGGATGCGATGCACCAAATGGAACGGATTGTTCTTAATATGTCGCTTAGGGTTACTTACTCCTTCCTTCACTTTAAAGAAAGGCGATGAAACCACCCGGATCTTCAAGGAGATTGCTTCTCAAGGAACAAGGCCAGAGGTCACATTTGACACGGAGTCCATCAACAACCTGTTGGCCTGTAGGGACTTCGTCGGGTTCCTCATTGAGGCGGAAAAGGACTTTTCCAAACTCCCAGAGAAGCTCATAGATGAGCGGGAGACTTGTGAGGCGATAAGCGATAGGCACAAGGATCCTTCTCAGGATCAACTTGGGCCAATAATCAACAAGTTCATGGAATACCGCTCTCAGTTCCATATCTCGTCACCTGAGGAGCAACAAAAGCAGTCCACCCCCTTTCGGCCGCAAGATGATGATGATGAATAGCTGCTGCTGCTTCTTCTTCTTCTTCTTCTTCTTCTTCTTCTTCCCTTTCTCTTCTTCATCTTTCTGGAAATATCTGGAGTGTGTTGATACAAATGATGACATCATCCATGTTGCATCATGGGATGATGTCATCCATCAAGTTGTAAAAAGTCAACATGACTTTTAGATATTTTTTAAATATCATTGGCTCCTTTTTGCCTTCTTTTCTCTTCTTCTTCTATAAATACTCCAATACTTGTAGTATTATAAAAAAATGGATGAATATCTTTCAGATGAAAAATAGAAGTGAAGAAAAAAGACTTTGAGCTTTCTTGTAACAGAAGAAAACAATAATACAAATATTGAGACTTTGTGCTGAATAACTGTGTTATGCATGGACCTTTCTTATGTTAGATCTGTATGTGTTTATTACATGTTAGATTCATATCTGCTTTTTGTCATTTATTCATCATCGAGTATTGCTTTGTTTGTTTATGCTAAGTAGGTTTGGCTCTGTTTACTACCAATCCCAAAACATAAATCTTCTGACCTTTCTGCTTTGGAATTCATTTCTTTTCTTCCTTCGGACCTGCTCTTTCCTCATCCCCTCTTCCTTTCCTTTCTTTTCACAGTCGGAAACACCCCACTGGGATGAGATCCCAAACCCCCGAAGGCAGAATCTATGAGACTTGCATAGATTCCTGCTGGTAGAATAGCAATAAACCAGTTTCGCTTTGCTGACTCAAAGAGGGGCTATTCCTCGCACACCTGCTGCTGGCTCAAATCCATAGATCTGTCCATGCAATGATTTTGGACCAACAAGTATCAAATTATAAGTTCCAGATTCACGGTACATTTGGGTGTGGCGCACCATGCACGTGATTTCCAAGGCTAATTTTTCTATGATTTGAAGGTTTTCGAGCAGGTAAAAGTTGTAACATTCATTCAAGATGTATTTTCTATGATCCAAATTCTTGAAACCCAACTATAGACATCTAAAATGTTGACATGTTTAATTACTGACTAATTCGTCCCATGCAAATATGCCAACATCACCCATATAATAATTAAGCACAAGATTAATTAATATTATTAATCCATTTTATCATATTTACCCTTTATAATTTATCATTTCATCATTGATCCTTTAAATCCATTATTATATCCCATTTTATCATTAATCACTTTAATTTCCTTATTATATCCTATTATCCTATTTTAATCCTTCATTAACATTTTCTAGGAATTTAATATTCCTACATCTCATGTACCACCTACCCTCCATAGCCCTACACCTAGCATTGTCATGTAACCTCACCCTAATCATCATTTATTAACCTAATCTAATTCTAATCCTAATCACATCCTCACCTCTAAATCTAGAGGCTTCTAAATCTAGAAGCCTCTTTAACCTTCTCCTTCCATTGAATTTTTAATTCAATGGAAGCTTCTTCCCTCCATGAATTTTGAATTCAAATTTCTAGAGCCTTCCACTCTAGAATCCTCTAATCCTCACATGAATTCTCCACCCTTGATCCAAATCCAACATGGCTTCATCTTAGCCATTGATTCCTCCACTCCTTAGCTATGAATTTATTTCTCCTCCTCCATGAGAGCTAGTTAGTTAGCAAGCCAATCAATTCATCCAATATCTAGCATCGTTCCTTCTTGATCCTTCATCAAGAAATCATCAATCAATCAAGGGGAGGTGTTGTCAAGTGACTCCAAAATCTGAAGCAAGCACATCCAATCCACCATCAAGGGAACACACAAAACATCAAGGGAGCTCTTCATTTGGTAAGTGAAGGTATTGCATTTATTTCTCCCTCCCATCTAGTTCAATCTAAGGTAGTGTTGAATAGATTAGATTTAGAATCAATTTATTTGTTTTTGGTTTCTAACTTTTATATAATCTTTTCCACGTATACATTTTGGCACCCATAGTGGGGCTTACCCCCCAAAATTTTTGTTGTTTCTAATAATATTTTATATTAAAAATAAACAATACAATTTTTTTAAAAAATCATTGATTTACACCTTAAATTTTCAAATTTTTGCGATGAGTCTCCGTTTTAGTGTTTTCACCCATCATTCGAGTGCTTATGCGGAAGAAACATCACTTTCATGTGTGATATTAATATTTGTGATCGAAGGGATCTACTTTGGTGATTTTGTAAAACCCGTGGTGCTCTTGTAACCTACTTTAATGCTTTTATATTTTGACTTTATCTTATACGGGATCAATGCTTTTGTCGACTTTAGGTGCTTTTGTCTACATTTTGGCACTTTTGCAACTTAATTTAGTGCTTTTTCATCTAATTGTGTTCTTTGTAGGATTATCAATTTTGTTCACACTTTGGCACCTTTGTCTAAACTTTGGCACATTTGTTAGTAGTTTAGCACCTCTTTTTCCATAACCCTATTTTGTGCGGTATTAGCATGTTTGTTTACACTTTGGAGGTTTTTCTTAAATTTGGTACAATTTTCAGTAGTCTAGCACCTTTGTTTATATTTTTAAAAATTGAACTCTACTAACCCTATCTGTGTATGTTTTGGCACTTTTACTTATATATTAGCACATGTGTCAAGAAGTTAGCATTTTTTATTCTTGGTTTCAATGTTTTTTAGTACATTAGTGTATTTGACCTAAAACAACACTTTTATTCTATCAATTAGCACTTTTGTTCTATAATAATTTTACATTGATACTAACCAATCTAATCACACTTTCTGGTGTTTTAGTGGTGTCTTATAGGGTCTTACATTCTGTTTTTGCATAAATATTACACAAATAAGGGGAAACTTTGTCAATTTTAATACTCGATCTATATTTTCCTAACGTTTGTGGTTGTAGGATTGATTAATTAAAAAACTACTAACCCTTTGTTTTGCAGCTCAAACGGTCCAAGAATATTGGGGTATAAAACAAACAAACTACTAATCCTTTTGTTTTACAGGTCCCCTTGTCGAAGGCCCCATTATACAAAATTTATCATTAATTTTTATTGTGTTTGTGTTTATTATCCTTTTTTTTTATAGGTTGTTGCTTGTTTTTACCTGAAGATGACATCATGTATGCTCTCCTCTCGCATCCTAGGACAATCTTGAGGATCAAAAGTAGCTAGTCTTCCTTCCCTTTTTTAATTTTTAGGGGGTAACATGACATAGAATTGAAATCCACACAATTATAGTAGTCTATTGGTCTCGTGATCGTGGGCTTCATATCCACGCACATAGACACACCTGTTTTCTTCGGGGTATATAAATTCAAGGACATATGCCGTTATTGGATAAGTTCTTGCTTGCTTTAAGAGCGAGAATGAAGTGAGGGCTTCCACATCCCAATACCCAAGCCTTAAACAACATCCATGCAACATGGACTTGGGCCTCACGTTCTAGACTAGGAAACCTTTTGGTTGTATTTCAAGATATAGTGTAAGGAGGCCACACTCCCCAAGATTACTCACTAGCTGACCCCACATTGACACATTGGTGGAGATCAATTGTGGCACCATTTTTGGTGTGTGGTATTGAAATTGATCTATAACTTGAGTGCAATCCCACTTGACTAGTTAGGGTGTGTGTTGCATGTTTGTTCCTTACTTGTAAACACCCTTAACCATCCTATCATTTTAAAATTTTAATCAATCTAACATCATTATAATAATAATTAACTATCCTTAATAACAAAATCCCAATATATCCCATCACCATCCTTAACCAACAATCCTAATTCAAATCTAATTCCCCAAACATCCTATCTAACCATGGCCTTTGATCCTCAATCCCCATCCTCTCCAAACAAACATCCAAACCCCTACCTCTTTTATAAATCCATCAACCAAGCTATCCCATCATCCCCACCCATCAAAGTCAACCATTTCATGTTGACAACGAATTCCCACACACCATCCGACACATTAACAAACAAATCTAAAACTTAATATCCTACCTTAACCAATGCTCTCCCCATCATCCAATCCAAACATCCCATGTTTATCTTAACCTCCTTAAAACCATCTAACAACTTAACTAATAAATATCTTATCTTCAATCTTCAATCAACCAATCAACCCCTAAATCATCATCCCCTAACCAACCCTATTCAAATTTTTCCCTTTATGATCCCTACCGCCACCCCATTGATGTCCTCCTTGAGGAAACCAAATCATCCCAATCCACACCTCCACCTAAACAACATAAACCACTATCCCCATAATATAATTACATCGACTTTGAAAAACTCACTAACTTTGACCTAGACCAAGAGGACCTCATTTATGTCCTTTTTTGATCTAGCCACCAATCCCAAACCCACACAACCATCCCACACCCTGACCTCTAAATACCCTATAAACAGTCATGACCCACATCTTGCTACCATAAAAACTCATACAAATAATCAACTACCATCCCAAACTTCAATTTCTAAATCGATTCATCATATAACATATCATCAAGTCCCATTCACATATGCACAACCATCGCATAAACTTAAACCAAAACTATCTTCTCCCACATCTCATCTTAGTCCTCCATCCTCGTCATATTCACGACCCCAATCCAATCATACATAATTTATCCTAGATAGTTCCATACCCCTAATCCACTATCAAATTCAGCCTCTAATCCTATTTCATCCCCTTCATCACCTAAGCCCAATATTTTCAAAAATATCTCATCCACTGTGACTCTAAGTCACCCTCATCCCCTTCTACCCCTAATCCTAAACCATCTAATGTAGCTCATATGCCACCCTTATCCTCTTCATCCACACCTAATCATATCTTACCCCCTTCATCACCTAAACCTAATACTATCCTATCCTCTAATCCTATTTCAAATCCACCATCCCCAATCCTAAAAAATCTAACGTGACTCCTAAGTCACCAACTTCCAAACCTAACAAGTCCAATCCCAATCCTCTCCCCACCCCATCTCCTACGCAATCTAATAAGGCTCATATGCCACCTTCCTCTAATTCATCCCATAAATTTCTCAAATCTAATGTGGTTCCTACCCCACACCCATCTCCCAAATCTCCTTCATCCCCAACATCACCCAAATCCAATGTGACCCCCAACTCTAATATGACCACTTCATCTAACTCCACCTCATCCCCTTCACCTCAATCAAACCCATCCCCTTAATCTACATCTACTAATCCCAAAAAATCTAATCCTAATAAAAAAACCATCTACCTCAAAACCACGTACTCAAAACAATCCAAAATCATCCAAATCTACTTGGGCTCCAAGCCTAAACCATCCACTTTGGTCCCCATGGCTAATCCATCCGCTTCATCCTCAAGCCAAAAAAATATAATCTAACTCCTAAATCCAAATCAACCAAAATATCTTGTAATCCTCCACCTTTACTTCCTACTCCCCAAAACCATTTAACCCAAAACCACTTCACTCCTTTAGGATAATCCTTAACCATAATCTTCCATCGTCTAAAACCTTCAACGTGATCATCCATCCCCAATAAAATCACATAATAAAAACTTTCTCAAACCATCTTGGTATCGGGAACACTATTATTTTTACTTCAATCACACCCATAAACATTCAACCAATCGTTCCATGAAATTTAGGTCTTATGTCCAAAACCTCATTAATCAAGGAATTATTATCCTTGTACCTCTTTATTCTCCACCTTTCCATCCCAATCCTCTCCCTAACAATTTTCCACCATCCAAATCCCACTCGACATCCCAACATTATTAGTCATCTAAATATCATCGTACATCCAAACATCCCTTGCCAACCAAAACCAATTCTACAATCTCATCTCCCATCCTTTGTTAAGTTTGACCTCTTAGTGGATGACAAATTTATAACCTGAGTCTCATGATGACCACATGGCATCATCTTCCCCATCCAATTCATATCCTATAGCCAAAAATATGTTCACTAATATGAAACATCAAGGAAAAGGCTTAGGCATCCATGAATAAGGCATTCACGAACCCATTTCCCTTCATCAAAATGAAGGTCATTTAGGATTAGGGTATAAACCGACACTAATAATGTACCTCCCACTACTCCATGACCCATTTCTACCACTCCTCTTGTTGATCCTACCATCCCAACCACTCAACCCAATCAAAAATCATTTAACCCCCTAAAAATACCAAACACCTAAAAATGGATTGAGCACATAATTCTTCACTTGTTGTGGATGATGTTCTTTCCTTCCCACCCATCCTCCTTCCATCCAAAATCCAAATCCCTTTTCATATAATCCATTCTTATCATCACATCCATTTATATACTCTTCTAATCCATTCATTCAAACACTCGATCAACTTAATCACACATGTTGTAAGCCAATAGTACCTACTACAACCATGTGACCTTGGTCTATCATTACCTCCAACATTCAAGCACCATTTTCCTCCTAGATATCCACACACTTTAACATATTTAATAAACTTATGGTGAAGACCCTTGGGTGTATCTTTTGAAAATATATCCAATATCATATCCACATTCATTTCCATCCCCCCATCAAGCCACTAGTGATTTTTAACCCCTTGAGAGTTCTCAAGAGAGTGGAACCGCTTTATGCAAAAAAATCAAAATATCAAAAATCAAAATATCAAAAAATCATATCAAAAAAAAAAAAATCAAATAAAATCACCTCAAGAATCTCTCTAGGGTTGTTTCAATGAACTCTATCGGGGATATGGATGCCTGATTGGAGAGAGAAATGTTGTGACAAGAATAAGATGTATCTCTGTCGAGGCTATGGACGTCTGGTTGTGACAGAGAGAAATGCACGGCTTAGCCTTCCGTTCACGTCCCTACACCTATTTGACTTAATCACTCCCTATACATTAGCTAGTTTGTCTCTACACACTACTAATTAAGTCTTCACTTCAATTGGTAATTAACCATCACAATCACACACACTTCAATCTCGAAGAGATATAGGGCTTGTATGTTGCCAGGTTTTGTTTAAACCTTGGTCACACTTTTTTTTAGTTTGAATCTTTCCTTACAACATGTGTCGTTAGGCTAATATTTTGTTCATCACTTATATTATTCCATCCATCACATCCACATCCTTTTAGATCGAACATCCGTGGGTAGACAATGAACCTTTCATTTTCATGCAATCCACCTCATGTCCCTTTTCAACTGTCATCATTATGACTAGGGGAAGCCTTACTATCATCCCCTAATGTTATCATACATTTTAGATACCCCTAACTTCCCATCCCACCCTACACGGGGAAAACTAAAATCCATTCATCCATCCACACACACTGAGCCACCCTACTTTACACTTGGGGGCACACCACATTTATCCCTCAATCTATCTTTTTGTATATCTTGGGGCATATCTTATCATCTTCCGTATCCTCTTATCATATACCACATTCCTTATCCTAGTTATCTATCTCCCATCCCACATCCCATCTAATCCTAACAGATCACCTCATACCTATCCTATCCAACCTATCCAATTTCCCTCAATCCTTCCCTTTCATCCTACCCAAACATACTTTGGGACTTATAGGAGAAATTCACATCCCACCTTACACCACATGAGCTATCCCATCCTGAATCCTTTCATCTTACCTAATCTCAACCATTACCCTCCCATCCCAAATCCAAAATATCAACATCCAACAACACCTAATCTAACTATTAAAAATCCAAAATCTACAAATCATTTAACATTCAAACAATCCATAAAAAGATCACAAAATTACACTCAAATAATAATAATAATAATAATACAAAAATACAATATGTGTGTTTTTGCTTTGTGTGTGTTTGCTTGCTTGTCTGCATTTACATTTTGGTTGATGATATGAGGCCACTTTTTTTGGGTGGATAATATGAGGCCCTTGTTGTTTCTTTTTATTTTTCATGGTATAATTATATGAGGACCACCTTTTTATATTAATTTGTCCAATGATATAAGGGCAAAGGAATTTGGAAATTCAATCATCATGGTCTTTATACCTTGATGCATCTTGCTTTATGCCATATCATTAATCACAAATGCTAATGATGATAATAGTGGGCACTTTATGGTAGCACACCCCCCTTCTATCATCATCTCTTAGCCTTATCATCATCCATACCCAATCCTCATCATTGTCTAACTAACTATCTAACCTCTTCATCCTCATATCCAATATCAATCAATCAATACCCCATCCAAATTTTATCATCTCACATCCAACATCCAAAATCCTCACCCCTAGTGGGGCATCTTCGATCCAAAAACCAATCCTCATTCTCACATACAAACATCCTCAATCTTCTAATCCTTTAAATCAAATCAATCATCCTCAAATCTAACATCCTCAAATCTAAATCCCAAATCTTCCATCCTAACCTATTGACCTAGGAATACCAAAATCCAACATCCTTGAATCCTAAATCCTAAATGTTCACCCTAGTCATACATCGTTGACTAGGGTATCCAATATCTCTCATTCCTCTAATATCTCTTCTATTCTTCTATTCCTCTAATCCTCTCTCCTATTATTCTAATCTCCTATTCCTCTAATCCTCAAATCTTCTAATTCTATAAACCTAATCCTCTGAATCCTCAAAACTTCTAATTCTTTGAATACTCAAATATTCTAATCCTCTAATCCTAACCCTTTGAATCCCCATCTTCTCATCCTCTAATCCTCTATCATCTACTCACTTGGGTCTTTCCTCTTTTTGAGTGGTTTTCCGACTCGTTCCTCCCCGCCTAATCCCTCGAGGGGCATTATGTCACCATCCTAACATATTATCTTCTTTTCTTTGAACTATCATTGCTCTGCAATAACACTTCAAAAAGGGGAAAATGTAGACATCTAAAATTTAGACATGCTTAACTACGAATAATCCGTCTCACAAATATCCCAACATCACCCATATAATAATTAATCACAAGATTAATTATTATTATTAATCCATTTTATCATATTTACCCTTTATCATTTATCATTTATCTTATCATTTCATCATTAATCCTTTAAATCCATTATTATATCTCATTTTATCATTAATCACTTTAATTTCCTTATTATATCCTATTATCCTATTTTAATCCTTCATTAACATTTTCTAGGAATTTAATATTCCTACATCTCACCACTCACCTACCACCTAACCTTTCCATGTAACCTCACCCCTAATCATCATTTATTAACCTAATCTAATTCTAATCCTAATCACATGCTCCACCTCTAAATCTAGAGGATGCTAAATCTAGAAGCCTCTCTAACCTTCTCCTTCCATTGAATTTTTAATTCAATGGAAGCTTCTTCCCTCCATGAATTTTGAATTCAAATTTCTAGAGCCTTCCACTCTAGAATCCTCTAATCCTCACATGCATCCTCCACCCTTGATCCAAATCCAACATGGCTTCATTTAAGCCATTGAATCCTTCGCTCCTCAGCTATAATCCTCCATGAGAGATATCTAGTTAGCAAGCCAATCAATCAATCCACTCTATCAATCCAATCTAGCATCTTTCATCCTTCATCCTTCATCAATAAATCAAGGGGAGGTGTTGCCCTAGTGACTCCAAAATCTAAAGCAAGCATATCCAATCCACCATCAAGAGAGAACATCCAAAGCATCAAGGGATCTCTTCATTTGGTAAGTGAAGGTATTACATTTCTTTCTCCCTTCCATCTAGCTCAATCTGAGGTATTGTTGAATAGATTAGATTTAGGAATCAATTGCTTTGTTTTTGGAGATAACTTTTATCTAATATTTTCCACATATACACCAACCACATAGGAATGATAGAGTGCGTAATTTAAATGCAAGAAGAAGGGAAAATCCATACCTATTTCACGTAATTCACAACTACCGTATTCGATAAGCCTAAAATATCTTGGAGTATTTTGTCAAATAAATTCTTGCCCCTTCGTCCAACATGCTTTTGAAAAATCACATCAAACACGAATCTTCTTTAAAATAACATTTGGTGTATTTCCGTACTCTTCTCTAAGCCTTACAACAATCCAATTTTGTGTGCATCCAACAAACCTCGTTGGCCGAGAGGCCACAAATTCAAAAGGGCATTTAGTCAAACAATTTTCCTACCCCGCACAGGTTCCCTAGCTTCTAAGAAGACATGTATTGGGCATATGCTTTGACAAAGGAAGGGTTCATTTTAAGAAGCCTCTGGTAAATTGGAGGTGAAAAATCCCGATGAATAAGCCTAGAACTAATTTCACCGGAAAGGAGAATTTTCCTAGATTTCAGAGTCAAATTTTCTCCTATCATTTTCTTAAGGGGGAGCACTCAACATTTTTTTGTTGTCAGGCAACAACAAGGTTTGTTGTCGCATGACAATGACAACCTTTTCTCACACACGAAAAAATCCTTTTTATCGTGTGAAAACAAGGTTTGTTTTCATGCAACAACAGGGTTTGTTGTCCGTTCTCTTTGTCGCGTGTCGTGCAACACTATATTGTTGCCCGTCTAGAAATGAAAATCTTCTTTGTCACGTGTCAGTGACACTTTCCTGTTGTAAGTCTCCAATAACCAGTCTGAGACTCTGATCCACACTTAGTCTTCTTGTAATTTACAATTAATTCGGATGGTACCTCAGTAAGTTACTAGTATACTACTAGGAAATTACCTAGGTTTATATAGGAATAGTTTTCAATGGTAGGTGAAGCCAACCCCTAAAAACATTTATACTATAAATTTTAGGAGAATAGTACAATGACCTGCTCCAAAAAATTCACCTTTTCAAATTTTCCTAAAATGTAATATTCACCACTAAAAAATACATGGACAAAGATTAAAGAAGTCTAGCCTTCCCTATGCCAATTGGATTTGTTAAAAAGTTTCTAGAGCCTTTTCAGTAGCTAGATGCGCACATCCTACTTCACTAGAATTCCACGAGGTCCAATAATCAAACATAGAGTCAAATAATTCACGTTCCAAGTCTAAGATCCCACATTCTACATACACGACATCATGGATAGTACGACAATAACAACAAACCAAAAATTCACTTCCCTATGTGCTTTGATGGACATCCACGACCTACTCTAACCTTCCATTGGTGTAGGCATAGAGAATATTGGCAAAGGAAGGGCCTCTCGGTATTTACACCTATCAATTATGGTTGCAGCAATAAAACAAAAGCCTCGCTTTTAAAAGAAACTATTTTGTGCACTCCTAGTAGGTTGCGGTCTATGAAATCATATTCCTTCAGGAAATTTAGCAACGAGCTTTCATCCATGTGCGGGGTTATGAAAAACTACCTTGCATCCCTCTAATTGGCCCCGGCCCAAGCGCAGACACCATCCTCCCATGTATTTCTATCAAATAGTTCATATTCCTTGTGCATGGGCCATTCTAATCCTTTGTGGCATCCCCAATTTATTCCACAACCCATATATTTTTAAAATTATCTACCCAAGCACTTACACTGAAAACATCGCCAAACAAAATCATTAAATAAAATAAAGAATCTTCTACAAATGAAAACTGCTAATGTCCAGGCCCTGTTCTAAAACTCTCATTTGGCACAAGTTAGGAGGAAGCTAGATAATATCTCTAGCATTTGGCTTTAAACTTGCCAAAGGCATTTTCTTAATTTTCCTTGAGGCCATTTTTTTAATGAACTCATTTTGTGCATCACCTACGACCATTGCAGACCACTGTAACAACCATACCTAGAGCTTGCTTCCTCCTTTTCTTTCTAGCTTCCAACACATCCCTTCCAAATCAATGGAAAAAAAACAAAAAAACCAAGAAGAATTTCCAAAATCTTCTCATGAAAAACAAATATACAAATCCCAAGAATTTACATTAAATTCTTCTTGATATGTGGTTTGGCTCAAGCTCCAAAATAAGTTTGGAGAGATTTAAGAATACAAAAGAAATATTTATATTTAATGAAAAGTCTTCTTTTATGTTAATTTTATGATTTAATTTGATTATTTTACAATTTTTTATTACCTAAACTTCCACAATGCCCTGGTAAGTTACTAACATCTCATAATTTATTTCATTAAATTAATAAAGGTAATTATGATATAATTAACGTGGCCTCGCTATTTGTGGACGTACCTCATGTCAAAGGTTGAAGAGTCCTCCTAACCTCCTCAGGGGTGGTAATAACCCATAATCCCAGAGACTGGCTCCCATCAAGGTAAAGCGTCTTAGAAGCTTGAAATTTTAGAGCTTTCGTAATTAAAGATAATCATGCTCTTGGCCTTAGGAAAGACGACCACCAGTGATAAAGGATACACACAATTACTTTTATCTTTTAACATCTAATATTCTAATTTAGGAAGGTAGTACCATTTTTCTTATGCTCCATTTAATTGTTTCATTTTATGAATTATTCATATCATGAGCATGATGCTAAAACAATGAACTTGCTCCTACCAAGGAATGAATCAAGCCCTCGTTGCTACGATCGAGAGGTGGTAATGGGAGGAACATTACACGTGGATAAAGTAATTGATGCTGATATAGCTACTTATAATGAAAGATTGAATCTCCTCCTTTCTTACTAATAGTTAGAACTTTTGGTAAAAACTTACGTAACTATTTAGTTGAGTCTAAGATTCTATAATTTCATGTCATCTTCCACTTCTCAACATTTAGGGTTATCTGTTGTAAAATATAGTCACATAGTGGTGAGATTGGACAAAACAGAGGTGACCATGATTTGAGAGCTATCACACATCCATATGCAGATTTTCATAAACTCGAGAGTTCAAAAATCATTGATATTCAAGTGGTGGACATCCTCAAGTTATATTACATTCTCCTCATTAGAGATTGGTCATGCACCCTCAATGGTTGCATGGTGATCTAGAATTCTCACACACGTGAGGATTTTTTGGGAGCCTCATGTGAAATTCATGATCAATGAATATAGAAATGTTAGTGAAATTATTTACTAAGCTTGAGGTAGGAGTCTATTTTATAAAAAGTGGGCACCCCAAAAATTAGAAGACTTGTTTTTGGACTATGAAGAACCTTGTGCACTACATTTTCCCATAGAAAGAGTAACGAAGAGTCGGGAGATACAAGGTTGCAAAAATTGGGCCCTTTGAGGAAACACATTCAAAAATTCAGAGTAAGGAGATCCCTGAGGATGAAGAAGCACTGTTGTACAAATTGAAAGAATATTCCTTAGCATTTAGAGATATGGAAAATTTGGACTTTCTCTCCTTGCCCAAATAGTGCCTACACATTCAAAGATGCACTCTTGCGCCACCTCCATGTCCATTCTCCAATGCACGAGATGATAAGTTTAAAGTATAAAAGCTTATGCAATTGATGATCCAACACTCAAGAACATTCATCAGGTTGTGGCCCCCATAATTTCTCAAGAAAAGATAGGGATATTTGTGCAAGCCACTCAAAGTATGCCTAATGACACCTCATGTGCAAAAAAATGTCATTTTTTAGAGGGAAATTCTTGTGACATACCCTTCATCTACATAATATAGAGGGTGTTCTTGAGCACCCAAAGTCATAATAAATCTACTAAGTGTTCCAACTTTTAGCAATCGAGGAAGAATTTCTTGTGGCTTCTCCCGAGGACACAAAATCAAAGAACGCCTTTGGAAATTTTCATTTGATGAATCCAAATCAAGACAAGGATCTAGCGCAAGTATTGAGTTGATTAACCGCAGAGAGGCAAAAGGTATCGTATATAATACAAACTTCAATCATCATTGAAGAATATGAAGTGCTTATATACAATTTGCATTTTACTCTACAAAAGGGCACCGAGTGAGTGAGTGGGCTACCCATCACTGAAAATGCACCCATGTATGGTGCGCCACCCATAAAAACATGCATCCATGACCATTCTTTGCAGATGAGGTGGCAGTGGAAGGACGACCGCGTAGAGTTGTTAAGTGCGAAATGTTGTCGGAGGTGGGAGCCCAAATCTTCACCAAATCCTAGCATTTAATACCTTGGGGAGGCCGCTACCCACCTAAACCGGTTCATCCGGTTTCCCATCCGAAGGACTTAACCAGACCGCGTCCCCTTCCCGCAAACAGTTTAACATTTTAACGTTGGGTCATAAGCAAAGCGAGAGCTAGCGCTAGAGGATAAGATTCAAGGTAAAATAAAAAAATTCACCTGGAGGAGAAGATTATTTACATGCATTATTGGATTCAACTTGTTTACCAGGTACAATAGGATTTTACCATTACAGTATAAGCAATTTTAGTGTTTGTAAACACTGTTAGTAATGAATTTTTGTTTACAATATAATTTAGTAATTTTAGTGTTTTTAAACACTGTTACTAATGAATCTTTGTTTAAAATTCTGTGGTAAAAATATTGACAAAATGATCTCGATGTCACATATACAAATTGAAAAATTGATTACCATTGAGCAAGACTCTAATTAAATGATGTTTGAGTTTAATTTTTGAGTTTAATGTTTGGTTCAAAATTTAAAATTAGATTATTGGACAATTTTATGGGTAAGCACAAGTTGAACATCTTTAAAATCCACTAACATTGTTCTTATCATCATATCTTGTATGCAAGAACATGTAAGAGTTGTATATTAAGTGTTAGTAGAGGATAAAGAAACAAACTCACTTCCCAATCCAAAGCAATAACCTAAAGTAAACTTTCTATCATCAAGAAAACATTCAAAATTTAGATTTTTGTATGCAATTAGACATAATGAACTTACCGGTATGAAATCAATACCAAAATTATGAGTATCTTTTCCATACTTGAAAAAAAAATCACTACCTATAAATGCTTCAGTAATGGATTGCCCATAAATTTAGAAATTAGTTAAATCCAATAACAATTGATCTTTTAGACCCAATTTATAAGTTGGAGGATGAAAAAGAGTTCACGTATCACTCTTTTTCATTATAATTAATCTCATTTTTCATAACATTAACCCATTTTTTCCTTAGACTAGCTTACGTGTGATTTCTAGGTTTACTAAGCATACATAACAATGCAAATATATTATTTTCGGTATAAATGTTATTAAAATTTTGAATTCTTTGACTTGAAGCCTTGTGATCGTTCTCTCCTAATTCTGATTCAACATTTAATTTTCTCTACAATGTTCGACAAGCTCTATTTTTTCCATCTACATCTAGATATATAGTTATAACATTCATATTTGGATTAAACAAATGTTATCACCAATCATGAGTCAGGGGACCACATATCATACTAAATGCATAGTTACAATTTTTAGGGGAAAATGTTTTCCCTCTATTTTAGTGAAAAATAAAGGATTAAACCCACTGTCCACTATTTACCCTTTGTATTTTATGTACGTTATAAACTTTCTATATATGATAATAATTAATTACATCAGTTAAGATGGAAAACACAGCCCACTGTCCATAATGTTTTTTTCGTTAAGATGGAAAACGCAACGTGTTTTTCATCAAGATGGAAAACACACTGTGTTTTTCAACATGCTGAAAAATACAACGATAAACATGACGGTTTTCCACATGTTCAGGGTGGCCTATTTGAGTGTCAAGTATTAGTTTGTGTTTGTTTCCATCGATCGAGCCCTAATACACCTAATGTGACAATTGAACATGTATTAGGGATAGATTTGGAATCATTTATACCAATTGAACCCTAATACATGTTAAATTAATGTTAGGTGTTGTATTATAGTTTAGGGTGTTGTAATTGTGTTATTTAAGATGACAAGTTAGTGTTTAGGGCATCATATCAATGTTTGGGTGTTTAGGGTATCGTATGATTGTTTAGGATGACACATTAATATTTAGGGCATTCTAATTGTGTTTTGTAAAGTGGCCAATTAGTTTGTAAGGTCTCATTATATTCTTTAGGGTTTCATATCAGGTTTACGGTTGTTTTGTTAATGCTCAAAGTATCTCGATTGTCATTTATGTTATTTAGGTTTACCCATTAGTGTTAAGGTTTTTGTAACAATGTTTGAATGTTTAATATGAGTGCTTATGATATCAAATTATTCTGTAAGGTGTCCTAATTATATTATTTATGATGATCCCTTAATGTTTATAGTCTTCTAATAGTGTATAGTGTTTCATATTAGTGTTTATCATGTCTTATAATTTTTTTAGGGTAAAACATTTGTGTTTTTTTGTGTCTAAATTATGTTATTTAGAGTAACCCATTAGTGTCCAAGGTTTTGCATCAATTTTTGAGTGTTTAGGATGTCAGACAAGTGTTTAGGGTGTCGTATGAGTTAATAGGGTATTACAGTGAGGATTATCATTTTGTATGAGACCATGTGTTTCATTAGTGTTTAGGTTATCCTAATTATGAAATAGAGGATGAATCATTTGTGCATAGAGTATCATGACATTATTTAGGGTATCATATCAGTGTTTAGGTGTTAAATTAATGTTTAGTGTATCTAAAATATTATATGTGGGGTGACTAATTAGTGTTCAAGGTGCCGTATAAGTGTTTAAAGTGTCCAAAATTATACGGCACAAAGATGGCACAAAACAACCTAACAGGCCATGTTCTATGGTTAGTAAATTTAAATAAGTTACATCAGCTCAACTTGTGATGTTGATATATTCTGCTCCACATGTCTTGAACTCTAAAGTGTCATGCGCAAGTGAAATCCCTTAAAATTATTGTGTTCTAACTACTTGTAAAACACTATGATTGCATTGAAAAAAACAACTATTGACATTGGGAATATTGAACAACAAGGACTTTCTTTCTGAGATATCTCAAAAGTACAAAGTACCTCAACAATATGTGTATCAAACCCCTTTTCTTCTTCAAATGATAGTAAGAAATGGAGTATGGGGCTTATATTGAATTCTAATAGAATGTGGGAGGATAATGGTTTTAAATGTATTATAGGCACAAGTAACTACAACAGTTGAAGTGGGTCACCTTCTTAATCCTCTTATCTATTTGGATGTGACTCATCACATTTTGATCGTTGTGTGTTCTCAACCATCATGGTCTTCCTTGTGTGACATACGACATTTAACCAACAAAAAATATGACACTTACATGTCACTTCATCTCATATCTACCCAAGTTTGAGCAAGTAACCAAAGTTGCACTTAAGCCTTTCTAACCCATTACATGCCCCACTTTGTAAGATGTTGTAAGTGCATAATACTCCCATTATGATGCACAAGCTTGACCTTTGTGCCATGCTTCAACACTTCTACACCTAGGGAGTAACTCCAACCTTTATGCAAGATGACTACTATATATAAGAACAAAAGGCGCAACCCGCAATGCTCTTTGTCCTTATCGCAAACATGGAATCCACATCAACAACTTTTCGGTGGAGAAGGGTTGAGTTTTTTCCAATGTGATGGAAAGTGGGGTGTGTTTTCCGCCACGTTGAAAAACACACGGTATTTTTCAGCAGTTTCAAAACCCTGACCACGTTCTCAAAAAGCGCAACCTGCCGTGCTCTTCCTCCTTGTCACAAACATGGAATCCAGATCAACAACTTGTCAGGTTGAGAAGGGTTGAGAATTTTCTAATTCGATGGAAAGTGGGGTGCGTTTTTCGCTACGTTGAAAAACGCACGGTGTTTTTCAACAGTTGTAAAACACCGACCTCATTCTCCAAAAGGTGCAACCCGCGGTGCTCTTCCTCCTTGTCGTAAACATCGAATCCACATCAATAACTTGTCAGGTGGAGAAATGTTGAGTTTTTTCCAATGTGATGAAAAGTGGGGTGTGTTTTTGCCACGTTGAAAAACACACGGTGTTTTTCAGTAGCTTCAAAACCCCAACCACGTTCTCCAAAAGGCGCAACCCGCTGCGCTCTTCCTCCTTGTCGCAAACATGGAATCCACATCAACAAATTTTAGGTGGAGAAGGGTTGAGATTTTTCCAATGCGATGGAAAGTGGGGTGCGTTTTCCGCCACGTTGAAAAATGCACAGTGTTTTTCAGCAGTTCTAAAACCCGACCTCGTTCTCCAAAAGGCGTAACCCGTGGTGCTCTTCCTCCTTGTCGCAAAAATGGGCTCCACATAAAATACTTGTCAGGTGGAGAAGGGTTGAGTTTTTTCCAATGCGATGGAAAGTGGGGTGTGATTTCCACCACGTTGAAAAATGCATAGTGTTTTTCAAGCAGGTTTCAAAACCACGACCACGTTCTCAAAAAAGGCATAACTGTCGCGCTCTTCCTCCTTGTCGCAAACATGGAATCCACATCAACAACTTCTTAGGTGGAGAAGGGTTGAGATTTTTCAATGCGATGGAAAGTGGGGTGCGTTTTCTACCACGTTGAAAATACATAGTGTTTTTCAGCGATTCTGCAAAACCCCGACCTCATTCTCCAAAAGGTGCAACCCGCGGTGCTCTTCCTCCTTATCGAAAACATGGAATCCACATCAAAAAATTTTCAGGTTGAGAAGGGTTGAGATTTTTCCAATGCGATGGAAAGTGGGGTGCGTTTTCTGCCATGTTGAAAAACACACGGTGTTTTTCAACAGTTACAAAGCCCCGACCTCGTTCTCCAAAAGGTGCAACCCGTGGTGCTCTTCCTCCTTGTCATAAACATTGAATCCACATCAAAAACTTGTCAGGTGGAGAAGGGTTGATTTTTTTTAAATGTAATGGAAAGTGGGGTGTATTTTCCGCCAAGTTGAAAAACACATGGTGTTTTTCAGCAGTTTCAAAACCCCGACCACGTTCTCCAAAAGGTGCAACCCGCCGCACTCTTCCTCCTTGTCGCAAACATGGAATCCACATCAACAAATTGTCAAGTGGAGAAGGGTTGATATTTTTCCAATGCGATGGAAATTGGGGTGTGTTTTCCTCCACGTTGAAAAATGCATGGTGTTTTTCAAAAGTTGCAAAACCCCGACCTCATTCTCCAAAAGGTGAAATCCGCGGTACTCTTCCTCCTTCTCGTAAACATGGACTCCACATCAACTACTTGTCAGGTGGAGAAGGGTTGATTTTTTTCCAATGTGATGGAAAGTGGGGTGTGATTTCCACCACGTTGAAAAATGCATGGTGTTTTTCAGTAGTTTCAAAACCCCGACCACGTTCTCCAAAAGGTGCAACCCACCACGATCTTCCTCCTTGTCTGTAAACATTGAATCCACATCAACAACTTGTTAGGTGGAGAAGGGTTTATATTTTTCCAATGCGATGGAAAGTGGGGTGTGTTTTCCGCCACGTTGAAAAACACACGGTGTTTTTAGCGAGTTTCAAAACCCCGACCACGTTCTCCAAAAGGCACAACCCACCACACTCTTCCTCCTTGTCGCAAACATGGAATCCACATCAACAACTTGTCAGGTGGAGAAGGGTTGAGATTTTTCCAATGTGATGGAAAGTGGGGTGTGATTTCCACCACGTTGAAAAATGCACGGTGTTTTTCAGCAGTTTGAAAACCCCAACCACGTTCTCCAAAAGGCACAACCCGTGGTGCTCTTCCTCCTTGTCGCAAACATGGACTCCACATCAACTACTTGTCAGGTGGAGAAGGGTTGAGTTTTTTCAATGCGATGGAAAGTGGGGTGTGATTTCCACCACGTTGAAAAATGCACGGTGTTTTTCAAAAGTGTGAAAAACCATTTATACATTTACACCATAACAATTACATTGAATCTGTATAACATTGCAAATAAAGTATGAGAAGATGAGAAGTTATACTTGAACCAAAAAAAACTATTTTGTAGTCTTCATGAATGGTAACACACATTTAAATTAAGATCATTCCATTGTAATGTGTACCCAGTATGAAAATTACATGCTTCAATGAGAACTTGAAATTTGAATTCTCTATCAAATGTACATTAACTAAAAGTAACATTCACAATACTCGTACATTTTAAATCTTATTCCAATTTAAATCTTTTTATTAGACTTTAAAACCTTCTTATTTTTTATTATGATTTGATGGTATAAATATTATTAACTCTTTCAAAAACTAGAATATACATTTAACCAACCCCTTTTGATGTCAAAGGTCACATGGAAAGTGTCATTTTATTACAAAGTCATATTTTATGTCAAAGGTCACTTGGACAATCTTCAATGTGAGTGACAAGTACTTTTTCCTCAATAGACGCCTTGGCGGGATGTACATCTTCTCCAAAAGGTGTAACCCACGGTGATTTTCCTTCTCCTTTTAAACATTGACTCCACATCAACTACTTGTCAGACAGAGAGGGGTTGAAGTTTTCCAAAGCGATGAAAAACAAGGTGTGTTTTTCGCCACGTTGAAAAACGCACGGTGTTTTTCAACACTTTGAAAAACTCCGATCCCGTTCTCCAAAAGGTGCAATCCCGGTGCTTTTACTTCTTGTTGTTAACATTGAATCCACAAAAACTACTCATCAAGTGGAGATGGGTTGAATTTTTCCAAAGTGATGAAAAACAGGTCGTGTATTCCGCCACGTTGAAAAATGCACGGTGTTTTTCAACACTTTGAAAAACGTGATCCAGTTCTCCAAAAGGGGAAACCCGTGGTGATTTTACGTCTCCTTGTAAAAATTGACTCCACATAAACTACTTATGAAGTGGAGAGGGGTTTAATATTTACAAAGCGATGAAAAATAGAGTGTGTTATTCACCACGTTGAAAAACGCACGGTGTTTTTCAGCATTTTAAAAAATGCAATCCCATTCTCCAACGGTGTAACCCGCGGTGATTTTCCTTCTCCTTGTAAACATTTACTCCACATCAATAAATTATCAGGTGGAGAGTGGTTTAATTTTTCCAAAGTGATGAAAAACAGGTCGTGTATTCCATCACGTTGAAAAGCACACGGTGTTTTTCAGCATTTTGAAAATCGTAATCTCGTTCTCCAAAAGGTGTAACCCGCGGTGCTTTTCCTTCTCCTTGTAAACATTGACTCCATATTAAATACTTATCAGGTGGAGAGGGGTTGAATTTTTCCAAAGCAATGAAAAATAGAGTTTGTTTTTCGCCAAGTTGAAAAACGCATGATGTTTTTCAGCATTTTGAAAATCGTAATCCCATTCTCCAAAAGGTGTAACCCGCGGTGATTTTCCTTCTCATTGTAAACATTGAATCCACATCAAATACTTATAAAGTGGAGAGGGTTTGAATTTTTCCAAAGCGATGAAAAATAGGTCGTGTATTCCACCACGTTGAAAAATGCACGGTGTTTTTCAACATTTTGAAAATCACAATTCCGTTCTCCAAAAGGTGTAACCCACAGTGCTTTTCCTTATCCTTGTAAAAATTGACTCCACATCAACTAATTATCAGGTGGAGAGGGGTTGAATATTTCTAAAGTGATGAAAAATAGAGTGTTTTATTCGCCACATTGAAAAACACACGGTGTTTTTCAACATTTTGAAAAACGCAATCCCGTTCTCCAAAAGGTGTAACTGCCAGTGATTTTCCTTCTCCTTATAAACATTGAATCCACATCAACTACTTATCAGGTGGATAGGGGTAGAATAATTCCAAAGTGATGAAAAATAGAGTGTGTTATTCACCACGTTGAAAAATGCGGTGTTTTTCAGCATTTTGAAAATCGCAATCCCGTTATCCAAAAGGTGTAACCCGTGGTGATTTTCCTTCTCCTTGTAAATATTGTGTCCACATCAACTACTTATCAGGTGGAGAGGGATTGAATCTTTCCAAAGTGATGAAAAATAGAGTGTGTTTTGTGCCACGTAGAGTATAACAGTATGTCCATAACCTCATATTGGTGGTGTGCATATATCTACCAATATCTAAAGATGATTTGGAATTTGGCACAAGGAAAGAACTTTAAACTTTTACCATGAACTTCTTTCTGTAGATGTGTGATGTACACACATGACATCAAGGAGTGCAAGAGTTTGAAATCACTTATTAAGAATTATAGGGAATGTAACCTTTCGTGTTTGAGCTAATTATTTGTTCACACATTCTCGATGATCTATGTAGGCTACATATATAGATTTTGTAGAGGGGTCCTATTTTCTAATGTATACATCATAGCCTTAGTGATTGATCTCATGGGAATAGGTATTGTACTGACATCCATAATACTTATTAGTTGTTAAATATTGGTAATTGTAATGTTGTGAATGTTTAATGAAAGTTGAAGCTATAAAAATTATGTGATATCATACTCTAACTCTCAATTTGGCATATGGGGGCAAGTGCCTCTGCAAAGACAGGAATCGGTGTGTGCTGAAGGGGCTTGCCCCTTAGGATGCCACATCGATACACCCAACTATCGTTGCGTGATGAAGGGGCTTGCCCCTTAGGATTTCGCATCAATAGTTGGGTGGTAGACTGTGCTGAGTAGAGGTTTTTAAAGTTGCCCACCGACCTTCCACTCAGAAATGCACCCTCCCATAATATCACAACCATCCCTTTTGCAATGGACGGTTGTGATATTATGGGAGGGTGCATCTTGGGTGAAGGATAGCCATTGGCATTTATCGATACTTCAATTTTTCATGGTTATTGTGATTATTTTATCATATTGGATGACATATATTTGATTTGACATGTACCGTACTAACGTTAATTGTATATTTTTGTTTGTAATAGTTACTCTTTTGTAATTGTTGGTGGACATGATGTTGTAACTCATTTGTGTGTATATATATATATATATATATATATATATATATATTTGTTATTAGTTGTTAAATATTGGTAATTGTAATGTTGTGAATGTTTAATGAAAGTTGAAGCTATAAAAATTATGTGATATCATACTCTGACTCTCAATTTGGCATATGGGGGCAAGTGCCTCTGCAAAGACAACAATTGGTGCATGCTGAAGGGGCTTGCCCCTTAGGATGCCACATCGATACGCCCAACTATCGTTGCGTGATGAAGGGGCTTGCCCCTTAGGATTCCACATTGATAGATGGGCGGTAGACTGTATCTTTGCGGCGAGAGGTTTTTAAAGTTGTCCGCCGACATTCCACTCAGAAATGCACCCTCCCATAATATCACAACCATCCCTTTTACAATTAATAGTTGTGATATTATGGGAGGGTGCATCTTGGGTGAAGGATAGCCATTGCCATTTATTGATACTTCAATTTTTCATGGTTATTGTGATTATTTTATCATATTGGATGGCATATATTTGATTTGACATGTACCGTACTAACATGAATTGTATATTTTTGTTTTGTACTAGTTACTCTTTTGTGCACTAAATATGAATACCGTGAGCCTAATATCTCACGATCATGTTTGTAAAACAGAGAGATACGAAAATACAAGTTTCCGCGTAAATTGAAGATGAAGGGTGTTCACATAAAAAGTTTGATAGTTTTTAGCTAAATGTCACATTATTTGTCACATTATAGATGACCATATAGTGATATAGTTGTGCACTTTGGAAACGATGAGGCAACCGTATAAATAGTTATTTTCCTTGCATTTCAATACTGTCTTTTATACATGTGGCTTTTGAATTAGACAAAAATTTGAATGCTTCCAATGTTTTAAGATGGTATTCATGTTGATGATGAATCACAAGTCAAAATTTATTTTGGTAAGTATGAAATAAGTATTTCATTAACGATACAAAACTGCATGTAATAATTTTTAGGATGGGAAGGAGGCCCAAATGGCAGAGCATGATCGATCTTCATGTCCAAGAGATTACAGAGGAAAAGAGTTAGTTTTCATATGATGACCTAGAATGGACACCAATA
The DNA here is from genome assembly GCA_018340775.1 of Taxus wallichiana var. yunnanensis. Lineage (NCBI taxonomy): Eukaryota > Viridiplantae > Streptophyta > Pinopsida > Cupressales > Taxaceae > Taxus > Taxus wallichiana. The sequence goes on along the minus strand of CM031244.1, from coordinate 434,451,954 downwards.
GGGGATGAGTCGAGCATCGACATTTGTGCCACCATACCGTTCACAAGACTACATGCATTTCTAAAGGGGGAAGGTTTTAACGAAATTTTGAGAATACCTTTGCCCGCACACATCACACGTGAACAAATATAGAAAATCCAAAACCACAAACAACCAAGTCATATTCTAGTTTTTGAAATTCACTAACAAAATACTTTTTGTATGTTCTTTTTAAGTAAGCAGGTTGTATAACATTTGATGTTACCATTTTTAATGCAGCTATTGGTGTTCGTATGGTCCAAGCGACAATAGAAATAAGTTAGTAACAAGTGACAAAGTGAGTAGGTGTATAATTAAAAGGGGTTGCCAATGTCATTTCAATGTGAAGGTTTTTTATGGGAGACCGACAATGGCGATAATATTATACAACCAACCGTTTCATTGTGATGTAAATGGTGAGTGTTGTCATGGGAAGAATGAAAATACCATTAATGATCCTCGTCTAAATGTTGCCCGTACTTATCTGATGAATGCAAAACTTATATTGAGAGTCTTTTGTTAATGGGAGTCACCGTGGACATGGTGTACGATAAATATATAGAGGATCCATCAAACATGGCTATATCAAGCAGGAGAGACAAATACATGACAAGAAAGGATGTGGTGAACGTGTGGAAAAGAGTTCACTGCATAAGGTCTCAAAAACATTCTGATGATGCCATGAGCATGAACTTATGGCATGCGGAGGAAAGAGACATATTTTTCTACTATCAACGCCCAAATGGAACCACCGTTCCATTCATCACGGGTTCAAACACCGTGGATGTGCGAAGAATGGTTCAACATTCGCACAATTCCATAATCTCCATGGACTCGATGTTTGCCACTAAAAAAATATGGTGTAAGTAATTGGAATGAATTTTGAAATGATGTGTAATTTACATATCATTAATATTATTCTTTTTCTGTTATATTAAACTTCGTGTTACCATTTGATGTCATATTTCTTGTAGTACTAATTATACACATTGCTTGTTTTTTACGAGCAAGAAGCGGGGGTGCCGTAGCATGGGCCATCTCTTCGAGGAATAAAATCGAATATATTTATGGGTGGTTGGCGGAAGTCCAAAAATGAGGAAAACGCCTTCATGCTGATTGGAAGATCAATGCATTCATTACGGATGATGTGTCGGCTAAAATCCAAGCCATCAGGTGTGGTTTTGGTTTTCATGTAGTGCTATGCTTATGGCACGTGCGTTGGGCATGGTTGAAAAATGTGCACAAGTATTGTAGCAAAGAGACTAGGTGGAAGATTTTTGAGAGACTAGGTACCATCATGTATGGTTTAGAAATTCATCACGAGCACACATTTCAAATCATTGAAGACTTCTTTAATGAATTCAAAGAGGAAACTAAGTTCCTCAAGTACTTTAGGAATACATGGTGTGAGAGCAAAGAACATGTTGGTGAGTGCAATCCTTTGTGTGTTTCCTTATTAATTATCATCAATTATAATTCTTGGTTTATAATGTCACTGATTTTCAATCTGTGTCGCTTGACAACTATGTGGGCAACAAATTTTAGAAACTTCTCCCATGCGAATCAAGAAACAAATGCATCTATCAAGTCCTACCATTGTTTTTTGAAGACTAAATACTTGTGTGATAGACAAAATAAATGTACTCGCCGGATGGACTATTTGTTCTACACACTTGTGTACAAGGTGGAGCCATTTTACAAACACAAGAGGAAGTTACAAAAATCTGGCTTCTTGACCAATTTCAAAAATAAAGACATCTATTGACAGTGGTTGAGAGAGAAAAGAGTATTCACGATCGATTACCTTGCAATTGCACTGATTGCAATCAATTGTGGGTTAGGAGCCAAACAACTAGAAGCTCATGGTATTTGGTAATGAAATGCGGAGCCTTGGACGTTTGCGAATGTGCTTGGGCTATCAGAGGAAACATATGTAAGCACGTGTTGAAGGCGTTGGATTTTCGCAAGCAATATGTGTCGATGTCATCATATCAAGCACCGAAGTGCGAGTAATTCAATTCCATCATATGTTATCGTTGTATATTGCTAAGCATAAGTCGTAATGTGAAATAAGCATCGTGTTGAATTTATTTTCATTTCACGTGCAAGAGGCAATACTTATGGGGAGACAAATAGGGTAAATGAAGACGCGTTCGAGACACGGCCCCTCTTCATCATATACAACATCAGAAGTTAAAGGTAATTTAATGTCATCGTATGTGGAAAGTAGTCATATATATATTGCTAAGCATAAGTCGTAACAAAATAAGCATCATGTTGAATTTATTTTCATTTCACGTGCAAGGAGGAAATACTTATGGGGAGAAAAGCGAGGTAAATGAATACATGTCCCCGACATGGCCCCTCTTTGTCATATCCAACATCAGAATTTGAAGGTAATTTAATGTCATCGTATGTGGCAAGTAGTCATATAGATTGTTAAGAATAAGTCATAACGAAATAAGCATCGTGTTGAATTTCTTTTCATTTCACGTGCAGGAGGCAATACTTATGGGGAGACAAGCGGGGTAAATGAAGACATGTTTCGACACGGCCCCTCTTCGTCGTATCCAACATCAGAAGTTGAAGGTAATTTAATGCCATCGTATGTGGCAAGTAGTCATATAGATTGCTAAGAATAATTAACCGTAGAACTGAAATAAGCATCGTGTTGAATTTATTTTCATTTCACGTGCAGGGAGGCAATACTTATGGGGAGACAAGCGGGGTAAATGAAGACACATTCGACACAACCCCTCTTTTTCGTATCCAACATGAGAAGTTGAAGGTAATTTAATGTCATCGTATGTGGCAAGTAGTCATATAGATTGCTAAGAATAAGTTGTAACGAAATAAGCATCGTGTCGAATTTCTTTTCATTTCATGTGCAGGAGGCAATACTTATGGGGAGACAAGCGGGGTAAATGAAGACACATTCCGACACGGCCCCTCATCGTCATATCCAACATCATAAGTTGAAGGTAATTTAATGTCATAGTATGTGGCAAGTAGTCATATAGATTACTAAGACTAAATTGTAACGAAATAAGCATCATGTTGAATTTCTTTTCATTTCTCGTGCAATAGCCAATACCTATACAGAGACAAGCACTGTAAACGATGGCATGTTATGGGATGGCCCCTCCTCACCACCTTGACACTCACTGACAGTTGATGGTTAGTTGTGTATAAATAAATAATTTTCTATAATGTCTTATCCGTCACAGGAACTCCTAAAACAGTTGGGGCTGGTGGTTTTGATAGAAAGCGGGCAGATTTTATGGAACACACATCCAAAGAATTCTTGAAGTCAATCTTTGATACACGACTGAGTATAGATGAACAGAAAAAACATTCTTTGAATGTGTTCAAAGGTTTAGGAGAGACCTAGAAGCATCAAATATGTTGGATGTTGCTTTCAAAGGAGATGTCAATGAGATTGCCACCACCCACATGCATCCATGGTTTAGTGCGAGTAAAAAATGCCACCGCAGTGTGAGTAAGAGGCCAGTCATTGTAGAAGATTTGAACAATCACGCTGAAGACTACGAATGCTTCCAATTTCCCAACGAAAATCGTGCAAAGAGGAGACAAACCACACAAATGGATCATACAAGTTAAAACATTGAACTATTAGTGTGAACTATTCGCAACAAATTTTAATTGTGGAGGTGAAGACTAACATATTGATCATTTATTTTGCAGGTGGTTCAAATGCAGCTGAAACATCTCCCCGCCGCCGCTTATCTTTTAGCAATTTAGCATCTGCGCAAGGTGTGTATTGAATTTCCTTAATATCATAACATTTTTTTACTATATGTAAGGTAAAAATCCTTTGATACCTTGTCTAATATTTAATTCGTTGTGTTGCAGATGCAACGGATATGCAAATGGTGTATCTTACAGAATGAGCAGGTTGAGCTTTGGAAAGTAAATGTATGGCATGTTCAGTGGGCCTAAATTATAATTGTAAACATTGCCAATTCATGTATAGGAGATTGTACATTGTGTATATTTAAAATACATAAATATGGAACGTGTACAACTGACCTACTCTTTGACTATTTTTAGAGTGTTTTAAAAAAGTGCTTGGTGGTGTTAGCCAACGTAGAACCGCTCACGTAATATATGGATAGTATACAATATTTTAACAAATAGAAAGTTGATGTAATTACGATGAAAATATGTAATCAACAGTACAAAATTATCATGTCGAAATTTAATTGCTACTATCAAAGTGCTGAAAAATAAACCTTTTTCAACACTATATAAAATATTTCAACACGTTGAAAAATACACGGTGTTTTTAAGCACTTTGAAAAACGTGACCCCATTCTCCAAAAGGCGCAACCCATGGTGCTCTTCCTTCTTGTTGTAAACATTGACTCCACATCAACTACTTGTTAGGTGGAGAAGGGTTCAATTTTTCAAAGTGATAGAAAGTGGGGTGCGTTTTTCACATTGAAAAACACACGGTGTTTTCAAGCACTTTAAAAAGCGTGACCCGTTCACCAAAAAGCGCAACTGTGGTGCTCTTCCTTCTTGTTGTAAACATTGACTCCACATCAACTACTTGTCAGGTGGAGAAGGGTTCAATTTTTCCAAAGTGATGGAAAAATGGGTGTGATTTCCACCACGTTGAAAAACGCACGGTATTTTTCAGCAGTTTGAAAACCCCACCACGTTCTCCAAAAGGAGAAACCCGTTGTGTTCTTCCTTCTCGTTGTAAACATTGAATCCACATCAACTACTTGTTAGGTGGAGAAGGGTTCAATTTTTTCAAAGCGATAGAAAGTGGGGTGCGATTTCCGCCACGTTGAAAAATGCATGGTGTTTTTAAGCAGTTTGAAAACCCCCACCACGTTCTCAAAAGGTGCAACCCATGGTGTTCTTCCTTCTCATTGTAAATATTGAATCCACATCAACTGCTTTCAAGTGGAGAAGGGTTCAATTTTTCCAAAGCGATGGAAAAATGGGTGCGATTTCTACCACGTTGAAAAACGCACGGTGTTTTTCAGCAGTTCGAAAACCCCCACTACGTTCTCCAAAAGGCGCAACCTGCGGTGCTCTTCCTCCTTGTCGCAAACATCGAATCCACATCAAAAACTTGTCTGGTGGAGAAGGGTTGAGTTTTTTCCAATGCGATAGAAAGTGGGGTATAATTTCCGCCATGTTGAAAAACGCATAGTGTTTTTCAAAGCACTTTGAAAACGTGACCCGTTCACCCCAAAAGCATGACCACGGTGCTCTTCCTTCTTGTTGTAAACATTGACTCCACATCAACTACTTGTCAGGTGGAGAAGGGTTCAATTTTTCCAAAGCGATGGAAAAATGGGTGCGATTTCTGCCACGTTGAAAAATACATGGTGTTTTTCAGCAGTTCGAAAACCCCCACCACGTTCTCCAAAAGGAGCAACCACGGTGTTCTTCCTTCTCGTTGTAAACATTGAATCCACATCAACTACTTGTCAAGTGGAGAAGGGTTCAATTTTTTCAAAGTGATAGAAAGTGGGGTGCAATTTCCGCCATGTTGAAAAATGCACGGTGTTTTTCAACAGTTCGAAAACCCCCACCACGTTCTCCAAAAGGTGCAACCCGCGGTGTTCTTCCTTCTCGTTGTAAAGATTGAATCCACATCAACTAATTTTCAAGTGGAGAAGGGTTCAATTTTTCCAAAGCGATGGAAAAATGGGTGCGATTTCCGCCACATTGAAAAATGCACGGTGTTTTTTAGCAGTTCGAAAACCCCCACCACGTTCTCCAAAAGGCGCAACCCATGGTGCTCTTCCTCCTTGTCACAAACATTGAATCCACATCAACAACTTGTCTGGTGGAGAAGGGTTGAGTTTTTTCCAATGCGATAGAAAGTGGGGTGCGATTTCCACCACATTGAAAAATGCACGGTGTTTTTTAGCACTTTGAAAAACGCAACCCCGTTCACCAAAAGGCACAACCGCGGTGCTCTTCCTTCTTGTTGTAAACATTGACTCCACATCAACTACTTGTCAGGTGGAGAAGGGTTCAATTTTTCCAAAGTGATGGAAAAATGGGTGTGATTTCCACCACATTGAAAAACACACGGTGTTTTTCAGCAGTTCAAAAACCCCCACCACGTTCTCCAAAAGGAGCAACCCGCGGTGTTCTTCCTTCTCATTGTAAACATTGAATCCACATCAACTACTTGTCAGGTGGAGAAGGGTTCAAATTTTTAAAGCGATAGAAAGTGGGGTGCGATTTACGCCACGTTGAAAAAGCGCACGGTGTTTTCAGCGGTTGAAAACCCCACCACGTTCTCCAAAGCGTATGACCCGTGGTGTTCTTCCTTCTCGTTGTAAAGATTGAATCCACATCAACTACTTTTCAAGTGGAGAAGGGTTCAATTTTTCCAAAGCGATGGAAAAATGGGTGCGATTTCTGCCATGTTGAAAAACACACGGTGTTTTTCAGCAGTTCGAAAACCCCAACCATGTTCTCCAAAAGGCGCAACCCGCGGTGCTCTTCCTCCTTGTCGCAAACATCGAATCCACATCAACAACTTGTCAGGTGGAGAAGGGTTGAGTTTTTTCCAATGCGATAGAAAGTGGGGTGTGATTTCCGCCACGTTGAAAAATGCACGGTGTTTTTCAGCACTTTGAAAACGTGACCCCGTTCACCAAAAGCAACCCGTAGTGATCTTACTTCTTGTTGTAAACATTAACTCCACATCAACTACTTGTCAAGTGGAGAAGGGTTCAATTTTTCCAAAGTGATGGAAAAATGGGTGTGATTTCTGCCACGTTGAAAAATACACGGTGTTTTTCAGCAGTTGAAAAACCCCCACCACGTTCTCCAAAAGGCGCAACCTGCCATGCTCTTCCTTCTTGTTGTAAACATTGACTCCACATAAACTACTTGTCAGGTGGAGAAGGGTTCAAGTTTTTCAAAGCGATAAAAAGTGGGGTGCTGATTTTTTCCACGTTGAAAAACACACGGAGTTTTTTTAGCACTTTCAAAATCGTGACCCGTTCACCAAAAGGCATGACCCACGGTGCTCTTCCTTCTTGTTGTAAATATTGAATCCACATCAACTACTTGTCATGTGGAGAAGGGTTCAATTTTTCAAAGCGATAGAAAGTGGGGTGTGATTTTACGCCACGTTGAAAAATGCACGGTGTTTTTCAGCACTTTGAAAATCGTGACCCGTTCACCAAAAGGCATGACCACGGTGCTCTTCCTTATTATTGTAAACATTGACTCCACATCAACTACTTGTCGAGGTGGAGAAGGGTTCAATTTTTTCAAAGCAATAGAAAGTGGGGTGCGATTTCCGTCATGTTGAAAAGCGCACGGAGTTTTTCAGCACTTTCAAAATCGTGACCCCGTTCACCAAAGGTGCAACCCGCAGTGCTCTTCCTTCTTGTTGTAAACATTGACTCCACATAAACTACTTGTCGAGGTGGAGAAGAGTTCAATTTTTTCAAAGCGATAGAAAGTGGGGTGTGATTTCCGCCACGTTGAAAAACGCACGGAGTTTTTCAACACTTTCAAAATCGTGACCCCGCTCACCAAAAGGCGCAACCCACGGTGCTCTTCCTTCTTTTTGTAAACATTGACTCCACATCAACTACTTGTCAGGTGGAGAAGGGTTCATTTTTTTCAAAGCGATAGAAAGTGGGGTGCGATTTCCGCCACGTTGAAAAATGCACGATGTTTTTCAGCAGTTTAAAAACCCCCACCACGTTCTCCAAAAGGTGCAACCTGCCGTGCTCTTCCTTCTTGTTGTAAACATTGACTCCACATAAACTACTTGTTAGGTGGAGAAGGGTTCAATTTTTTCAAAGCGATAAAAAGTGGGGTGTAATTTTTTCCACATTGAAAAATGCACGAATTTTTACAACTTTCAAAATCATGACCCGTTCACCAAAAGGCGCAACCCATGGTGCTCTTCCTTCTTGTTGTAAATATTGACTCCACATCAACTACTTGTCAGGTGGAGAAGGGTTCAATTTTTTCAAAGTGATAGAAAGTGGGGTGTGATTTCCGCCACGTTTAAAAACGCATGGTGTTTTTTGGTTCGAAAACCCCCACCACGTTCTCCAAAAGGCGCAACCCGTCATGCTCTTCCTTCTTGTTGTAAACATTGACTCCACATCAACTACTTGTCAGGTGGAGAAGGGTTCAATTTTTTCAAAGCGATAGAAAGTGGGGTGCGATTTCCGCCATGTTGAAAAATGCAGTTTTTTCAGCACTTTGAAAAATGTGACCCCGTTCACCAAAAGGTGCAACCCACCGTGCTCTTCCTTCTTGTTGTAAACATCGAATCCACATCAACAACTTGTGGTAGAGAAGGGTTCAATTTTTTCAATGTGACGAAAAGTGGGGTGCGTTTTCCGCCACTTTGAAAAACACACGGTGTTTTTAGCAGTTTGAAAACCCCGACCACGTTCTCCAAAAGGCGCAACTCACCATGCTCTTCCTCCTTTTCGCAAACATCGAATCCACATCAACAACTTGTCTGGTGGAGAAGGGTTGAGTTTTTCCAATGCGACGGAAAGTAGGGTGTGTTTTCCGCCACGTTGAAAAACGCCTGAGTGTTTTTTTCAGCGGTTGAAAACCCCACCACATTCTCCAAAAGGCGCAACCCACGGTGTTCTTCCTTCTCGTTGTAAAGATTGAATCCACATCAAGTGCTTTTCAAGTGGAGAAGGGTTGATTTTTTCAATGTGATGGAAAAATGGGTGCAATTTCTGCCACGTTGAAAAATGCACGGTGTTTTTCAAAAGTAGTTTGAAAAACCATTTATACATTTACACCATAACATTTACATTGAATCTATATAACATTGCAAATAAAGTATGAGAAGTTACACTTGAACCAATGAAAACTATTTTTAGTCTTAATGAATGGTAACACACATTTAAACTAAGATCATTCCATTGTAATGTATAATGTATGAAAATTACATGCTTGATGAGAACTTGAAATTGAATTCTCTATAAAATGTACATTAACTAAAAGTAACATTCACAATACTCGTACATTTTAAATCTTATTCCAATTTAAATCTTTTTATTAGACTTTAAAACCTTCTTATTTTTTATTATGATTTGATGATATAAATATTATTAACTCTTTCAAAAACTAGAATATACGTTTAACCAACCCCTGTTGATGTCAAAGGTCACATGGAAAGTGTCATTTTATTACAAAGTCATATTTTATGTCAAAGGTCACTTGGACAATCTTCAATGTGAGCGATTTGGTCCTTTTCCTCAGTAGACTCCTTGGCCAGGATGTACATCTTCTTCCATGATTCTTTGTGATGTTCATGAATTTTAACAACTGAATTAAAACTTGCTTCTTGGTTTTCAAACACTTTTTTTTTGGATTCACACGTTGTCTCCCAATTCTTAATTTCTAATTCCAACTCTAGAACCTCAAGCTCCAACTCCATCTTCTTCGAGGAAGCAAATAGTAATTGTTCCAATAATTCCATATTTATCTTTGACAATTTTACATATTGCGATCTGAGTCTTTTACACTCGGTTTATAAAACTTTGCCTTGCTCTTTGCAAGTTTCAGTTCTACTTCCATACGAACTGACGGGGATGACTCATCTTCGTGTCCAACTTCAAAATTTCCATTTGAGGTGCTCTCTTCAGTCTTTCCTAAAACATTAGTATTGGGACTATTGAATTTCGGATAGTCTTTTGGTTCCGACTCTTTGGTGAGGCCTTACGCTTTCTAACCTTCTTTTTTCTCGTCATCTAATTAAACATGTATTTAAACAACCAATTATTATTTGTTAACATTCAAATGTAATTGTAACCATATACCGTACATGGAAGTAGAACCCAACAAAGTAACCATATACCATTTACCATAATCCACATTCATAGTCATATTAATACATTAACCATATACATAGTCATAACATCATTATTTACGCAATAAATGAAATGTCACAACAAGAATAAAAACCATCTAATGTGCTATAAACAGAACCACAAACCATATTCAGTTTAACAAGAATGAAATATTAAATCGTAAACGTCAAACAAAATAAAGTAACAACCTCATCACACATATATACAATTGTCTTCTAATCACATGGTGTATTACTCTTCCTCATTCATCACATCGCATACCAAATATAACAATTGAAATACATGATCTAAATACTAATAAACGTGCACATCATAACATCGACCGAAAAATAACCATATTAGTGTAAAATCACACGTCTATCCATATCATCTATTATGCTACAAAGGCAAGATTCATCAAATATAACTAATTTGTTGCATACCACATAATCAATATCTATACATATATGTCTAATATATAAGTAAAACTTGACAAATATGTAAGTGAAATATAAAAATTCTATGGAGTGGAATATTCATTTTTTATTATTGTCTAATCCACCAGTGTGTGTTGTTTTTTCATCAAATGCCGCCTTGGCCTACATGTACATCTTCTTCCATACTTCGTTATGATTTTCGTGTGTTTTAAGAACATTATTAAAGTTGGCTACATGCTTTGCGATCACTTTTTTTCCGTTTCACGCATTGTCTCCCAATTCTTAATTTTCGGTTCTAACTCTTGAACCTCGACCTCGACTCCATACGCGCTTGAGGTAATATCTCCTATTTCATCCAATATTTCCTTGTTTTTTCATAAAATATAAATTTTCCAGTGTAAAGCTTTCACACGGGTTTTGATATATCTTTGTCTTCTTTGTTACAAGTTTCATTTTCTAGCTCATACGAACTAATGGGAAGGCACGTCTTCTTGTGTAGCAGAGCATCTTTGTTTGTAGATTTATTTTCTTTCTTTTTATACGGATAAGTGTCACTATCAAATGATTCATGGTCAATTGGTTCTTACAGCACAACCTTGTGCTTTCGGACTTCTTTAGTCTTGCCATCTAAATAAACATGTATTATAACAATCGATTATTATTTGTTACCATTCGAACATAATTAGAAAGGAAATAATGCACTTAACTTATATGTAACAAAATATTAGCATCAATGAAATATATATGAAATTTTCATAACCACATCAAAACCAAATACGCATACATGGATGTAGAATGCAACTATGTAATGATAATTACTGAACACGTCAAACCCAAGCAGGCATACAAGGAATAAGAACTCAACTATGTAACCACATACCAAAAAACGTAATCCACAATCCATAGTCACATTAATACGTCAACTAGATAC